>VYXD01010384.1:277322-377510 GCA_013397195.1 Hylia prasina
AAGTGTGTTTAATTCTGTGGTGAAATTTCAACTTCAGGTTTCAGAAAGACTATTCAAACAGGTGAGGATTCTTAGAAAGTCTATTCCAAACTTAGCTGTGGTCCACATGAATCTATCTGGCTAAAGGCTCTTTGTAAACTGGGAATAAATTGTCCAGGTTTTTTTGCCTGCAGATAATGAAAATGTCCTTAAAATATATATATATATATATATATATATTCAACTTCTTGAAAATGACAAGCAGATGTTGTGTTTCTCAAAATTCTTCTGCATCGTTCTCACCATTCCACATCCATAGTGTTCATTTCTCATTCTCTACCATGCCAGTCTCCTGGTGACCCAGAAATTCTACTCTAGCACATCTTTGTCTTCTTGTGCTTGCTAATCTGCACAACAGATAAAATGATTTGGGGATTTACTCCAGTGCCCTGTGTTCCTTTTTTCTGGTGTGGCTGAAATTTGTATACAATTGTGTTTTAGAATGGGACCATGTAAAATGTGCAAAGCAACTGAAGAGAAATTCACGGTACTGTATTACCTCATCTTAGCTGGCATGTGCATTCAGTTTGGGTTAATACATGCAGCTCTGGGCACTTTTTGGAAACAATTTTAACCCTCTGGAACTCAGTCTATGCCATGTCTATTTTTTTGTTTGCTTGTTTTGTTTTGTTTGGGGTTTTTTTGGTTTTTTTTTATTCTAGTCAGGAATGAAATTGTGCAATAACTGTCTTGCGCTTGGTTCTTCATAATTTCTTTTTCTGGACAGGAGTTGAGGAGGAAAATTAAAAGACAATGAAGAAAAGCAAGTGCAAATATTGCATCTTCCAAAAGGGTCATTCTAATTTGGGTGAAATGTCAAAGAGGATTTCAATGTATCTTAGCCATTTCCCCTATTTATCTTCATAGTCAGCAGAATGAGCTAGCTTCTATTATGTTAAAAATAAAGTACCAAAGTTGTATTTTTAGGTTAAATATAAAAGAATGATAACCCATCAGCCCATGTTCTCATACTGATTCCTTGCCCACCTCCTCTAATGACGTGAATGACCATCATTCCTTTGTCTATTTTTAAACACAGAATGCTCTTGCAAACAAGACACTTTATTTTAGTGTGAATTTCCTGATTAAATACAAGTTACATCCCTCAGATATGATTCCTGTGCATTTAGATTNAGAATAAAGTGTGTTTAATTCTGTGGTGAAATTTCAACTTCAGGTTTCAGAAAGACTATTCAAACAGGTGAGGATTCTTAGAAAGTCTATTCCAAACTTAGCTGTGGTCCACATGAATCTATCTGGCTAAAGGCTCTTTGTAAACTGGGAATAAATTGTCCAGGTTTTTTTGCCTGCAGATAATNGCACAACAGATAAAATGATTTGGGGATTTACTCCAGTGCCCTGTGTTCCTTTTTTCTGGTGTGGCTGAAATTTGTATACAATTGTGTTTTAGAATGGGACCATGTAAAATGTGCAAAGCAACTGAAGAGAAATTCACAGTACTGTATTACCTCATCTTAGCTGGCATGTGCATTCAGTTTGGGTTAATACATGCAGCTCTGGGCACTTTTTGGAAACAATTTTAACCCTCTGGAACTCAGTCTATGCCATGTCTATTTTTTTGTTTGCTTGTTTTGTTTTGTTTGGGTTTTTTTTGGTTTTTTTTTATTCTAGTCAGGAATGAAATTGTGCAATAACTGTCTTGCGCTTGGTTCTTCATAATTTCTTTTTCTGGCCAGGAGTTGAGGAGGAAAATTAAAAGACAATGAAGAAAAGCAAGTGCAAATATTGCATCTTCCAAAAGGGTCATTCTAATTTGGGTGAAATGTCAAAGAGGATTTCAATGTATCTTAGCCATTTCCCCTATTTATCTTCATAGTCAGCAGAATGAGCTAGCTTCTATTATGTTAAAAATAAAGTACCAAAGTTGTATTTTTAGGTTAAATATAAAAGAATGATAACCCATCAGCCCATGTTCTCATACTGATTCCTTGCCCACCTCCTCTAATGACGTGAATGACCATCATTCCTTTGTCTATTTTTAAACACAGAATGCTCTTGCAAACAAGACACTTTATTTTAGTGTGAATTTCCTGATTAAATACAAGTTACATCCCTCAGATATGATTCCTGTGCATTTAGATTGATGCAAACCTTCCTTTGGATCACTTGACTGAAAGCATTTCTTTCATAGCTGTGTTATGCCAGAAGTCCAGATGCAAAGAGCAAAAAGCCATGAGAATTAGGGCAAAGATAAGATACTATAACATTTAAGAATTCAACTGCAATTTTCTCTGCCTTTGACAACTTTTGTAGTAACATCCAATTTGCCAAAAGTATCTTATCAGTACAAACGTAAAAATGTTAAAAGCAATTCCTACTAAATTTGAATCATTTTTATGGACTGATAATGCAGATAGGCAGATTTACTGCTGCTTATTGATGGCATGAGGCAGTTGGGGTTAGTTAACACTGCTATACTTCAGACCAATAATGAGCCTGCCAATGTATCTCTGTGCTTCCCCTCACTGTTAATAAAAGATATTCTCCACTCCCTTTCTCACCATTCCTTTTTCATCTGCTATCTTAAGTGAACCTTTTGCCCCTTTTAATGTTTTAAATCTCAGCAGGCTCAATAGGTGAAAGATGAAACTGGTATATGTATTTCTTGCATCCGGAATAAAAAGGAAGGGAACAGCTAAAGAATCGGATTCCTTCCCTAATTTTTCATGTTAGCTGTAAATGTGTATTCAGTGGTCACTACCACATACCAGCAGCTCAGTAATCACAAAATCATGGAATATACTGAACTGGAAGGGACCCACAAGGATCATAGAGTCCAACTCCTGGTCCTGCACAGGACCAATTCCAAGAGTCACACCATGTGCCTGAGAACATTGTCCAAATACTTCTTAAACTCAGACGGGTTTGGTGCTGTGACTGCTTCCCTGGGAAGTCTGTTCCAGTACCCAAACACTCTCTGGTTGAAGAAACGTTTTCTAATATCCAACCTAAGCCTCCCTTGACACGACTTCAAGCCTTTTCCTTGGAGCTTGATGAATATGTTCCTAAGAATGTACATCAACCATCATTTCTGAGGGCTTCATGTCCCACTTGCTACCACCCCCTTGGCAGGTGACTTGCTTTATGAGCATGCCAGCCCCCTGAACACCATCAACAGTTATGGACCTAAACATTACTGTTCAAGAGCAGGTTTTGGGAAGCAGGAAAGTGTAATTCCACATACTTCTGGATGGGTGGGTGAGTTAAATTCACCACTCTTGAAAGAACCCCCACACAGCAGTGTGGTTATGACTGTTTCATCTAGACCTGGCCTAGACAATACTTGGGTGTGTTATGGATGGGATGATGCATGATTCAGACTGTTCCAGTAAAGAATCTGGACACAGCCACTTTTACTTTTGGTGTATATGGGATAGGACATGTTGTGGAGAAGAGGGTTTAGGTGTGTGCAAGTAAGTTGCAGCATGCCTGAGTTCCTGGCTAATCCTATTTACTGATACAAACATATCCTGCAAGTTCCAGGGAAGCCTTGAAGACAGAATTACAGTGGACCTTGGAGTTGGCTTCCAGCAAGGAATGACATGCAGTTCATGAGTCACTGCCCCAATATAAGCAGACAGAGCTCTCACAGAGTCAGAGCAGGATCCACTTGTAATGCAAATAGCAGAGAATATGAACAGCTGATGGAAAAGGCTCATCTGGCAAAACAATGGAGCATTGCAGTCTGAACTGTAAGGGAATTTCAGCTGTGGAACAGGGCAAAAAAAGAACCCTTCCCTTTCTAAAGCTAGGTGGAGACCTAAGTAGCCTAATGAGTCTCTGCATGTTGGCCATAGGGTGTCTAAACAGCACTGTGTTAATTCGCCAAGAGCAGGAGGCAAATAAAACTTTCATCAATGACTAGACAATGGCAAATGTTTTCTGGATAAATGGAGCTCTGTTTTTCCTGATCTCCTTGTTTACCTACAAAAAGTGTGCTGGAGGCTGTACTCTGCATTAAAGTAATTTCCAAGTTAGGCATCTGCATGATAGATGCTAAACCTGAAGCAGCTTTTATAAGATTTCTTTGCATGAATAAAATCAGTTATCTCTGAAGGTGATTAATTGCATCTGGACTTTAGGGTATAAGATTGCTCAGAGGATTTGTCTTCTGGGTAATTTATTATTCTCTCTCCTTTGAGTCTGGTGAGAGTATAGTGACTAATTCAGATTTAATTTTCAACCTTTTAGTGGTTTAGCTCACTGAATTTTAGCTCAAAGAAGGTTTAGGATAGGATAAATAAGTTAAAAATAAAAGGTGTTTCCTACATCTGTTTATTGAGTTTATTGGGATTCCTTAAATTTGTCTCTGTCTTGTCACATAAATTTTAGATACACTCAAGGACAAATTATGTCATATTGTCTCTTTTATCATTCATTCCTCATCTTAACATCTGTTTCCTAACCAATTACTTCTCCATGTGTAACATTAGTCACCACTTGAGCCACCAGTAAATTTGGATCATCTTTTCTAGACAATGGCTGGGTGCATATTCCATACAGTTTCCATTTCTAAAATCACAGTTACAGTAACATATACTTTGGTTCAAATGGGTTAATATTAATGATCAGGACAAAACATTTCCTTTATCTCTATTTTTGGCTTAAGGAATTAGCCATAAGCTCAGACCAAAACAAACTTTTCCTTGGCATTGATTCAGATGTTTTTAACCTAATCCTTCTCTTTGGGAACTCAATAATAGCACTCGCATTGGTCTTCTGGAGGGACAGACAGGGCCATTCATAATAAATATATTTTGTAAATTCAATTATCTTAAAAACAGTGATACCAAAATAAATAAATTCACATCAGTTGAAAATTTTTCTGGACAAAATCCAGGTGTAATAAATATGTCATGAGCAAAGGACACTGGATACTCTACATTACTGAAGAGACTTTGACTTTCTAACTTTTTTGTACTTAAAAATGAAAAGCAGTGTTTTCTGATAAATGGAATTTTTTATATGAATCACCAAGATGATTAAATTTATTGATACTGTCTGAAAATATAGAAGTAATTTCTGTGCAATAAAAAAGTTGACTGATTTTGATGGCCTAGGCCTTGTTGACTGTGCACAAATAGCAAGTGAATACAGGTTTTGACCTGAGAGCTTCACATTCTCATACAAGTTGTTTGATAAATGTGTCAAAATTTGAACTGATTTAGTTCCAACTACTGTATGAACTAAACTGAGTAATTTTTTTAAAAATTTATTTTTCCCTGAACCTATATATTCAATGGGAAAAGATTGACATATGCAAACTGCAGTTTGGATCTACTGGCAAGAAAGGAAACTTACAAAGGAAACTTAGAGCAAGAATGCATTTGGTTTAGATTTCTCTTTCACCATATGTTACAAGAATACTAAGAAGTATGAAAATGTGAGCTCATGCATTGTTCTGCCTTTACTAATCTTTTTGTTAAAATAGTCCCTGACCAAGTTTAACTAGAAATAGTTACCTGCATAGGTCACACCAGTGATGTTCAATGGATAGCATTTATCTGAGACAAATTATTTTCCCTTCCCCTTCCCCTTCCCAATGCTATTACCCACTGGCATTTGCTAGAGTTGGAAAAAAGCATTTTGCTAAAGTTTTTGCTGTGATTAATTCACTTTAACAGACTAGTGGCAGAAAGGAGGGAAAGATATCAGGAAGGAAATGATGAATAGGTGTTTTTGCAAAGCTTGACACATCACCACTTCGGACGGGCTGAACACTTAAAAAAGAAAGGTTATGATTATAACAGTACAGTGTGGTTATTTTTTAATTTTACAAAAAGAGTGTGACTTTCCACTTTTCCACTGCAATTTCTGCCATCATGGTTTGTTTATCTTAATTTATTACAAGCCTCTCTAACTCTGCTTTTCTAAAAAAAAAAAAGAAAAAGAAAAAGAAAAAGAAAAAAAATTAAGTCTACATCAGTGCCTGTGAATGTCCCCAGATATGATAACCTTAGGCATATGTTGTAGGTTTTCATCTCAAGCAACTGATTCCCAAAGTACAATTACAGGAATTCAAGTTAGTAAGTAACAGGGCCTTTATTTCCCCAGAGATACAAGTGTGGAAGTCAAGGGAAATTCAATGACGTTGTTAATGTTTTATTTATAACCATGGGTAGCCCCACCCTTGGCTACATTGTCTGAGCTGCTCTGTTATTTTCATAAAAAGTGCAACAGGCAATTTCTATTTTATACAGATGATTTATTTCTACACGTGTGAGAAGGAAAAACTCATTTTTATTGGCTGTTTGTGATCTATTAAAAGACTCTTGTCATAATAATTTATGCCTTAAAACACTGATTAGGTGAGCTAGATTAATTGGGTAAACTTGGAAGGTGTAAGATTCTGGGCATTCCTTTTCATCTCACAAAAGATAATCTGACTTTAACCATTACTTCTGTGCTGATAAACACTCTAAAGTTGCAAAGGTGTTAGGGACTTCCAGAAGCCATCGCAGGATTTTGCTTGCTTTAGCATAATGAGTTGTTCAGTATTCTGAATTCCTGGTATTTTATAAATAAACTTCTTTTGTAAAAAAGAAGTAAGATTATAGGAAACACAGTTAGACTCACATTTCATAATGCCTTTTCCAAAATCAAACCAATTAAATCTGTTTAACATTTTTTTTAAAATGGTTACAGGGCATCATTTGCTGAAGAATTAGATATGCATCTGTCAGTATATTTTAAGAAATTACAATTACATTAATGTATTTTTGGCATCGTCACAGGAAGTATTTGAGAGAAACTCATGCCAGGTTGTCATGAAGCACAACTTATTAAGTTCAAACAACATTTAAATATTTGGAGATCTGTTGGTTTATCCAGGCTTTCCTAAATTTGCGCAGGATTTTCTGTATGAAAACACTTCATTAAGTACTTTGCCAGTTACCAAGTCTGAAGTGAATATGACCTGACAGAAACATCACAAATCTTTGTAATGTGGTTTTAAATGTCCAACTAAAGTAATCTAAGGTCAATTAATTGCAAGTTGTGTGAATCAGCTGCTAATCAAGTAAACTGTTATTTGGAAAATTAACAGGACAGGGTTTTGCTTTTAAGGTCTTGCAGATGAAGTAAGATATTTAACTTACAAGACTGCTTAAAATAAAGGAAGTCTTCAGGTTCCATCTCAAAGGACTCCTGTGAACTCTGGTGAGATGAACTCATGCCAATATTATGAAATATGGCTGTCTCCTGAACTGATATATGAATGAAGGCCTGGAAGGCTTCTTTGAATGGTATCAGAGGATGAGTACTTAAAAAATAACTAGGAAGTGGAAAAAAGTGTCTAAGTTACTTTAGATCACACAGATAGAGACTTCAGATGTCCCTACAGATCCAGGACCGAATACAGTAAGATCCTGTCTGAAAAGCAGTTGAAGAACAACCTTAATTAAGGAGCTTCTTGAGAGCTGTGGAGCAAGAAAGAAGACTGAATGCTACAGAGTGAAGAACTATTTGGGCTTCTCCTCATGAGGCAATAAAGAACCCTAAAGGAAATAGAATTTGGCTTCACCAGAGAATGAAGTTATTAAGGAGAACAGGGATTCTGAAAGAACTGCTGCATCTGACAGTAGGTAAATCTCACTGCTACAGAGACCTGATGTGGCCATATTTCAGATGTATTTGTGGGGATCTGCTCTTAATGGCTTTGGTAAGGCTTCCAGACTGTTTAATAGGGACCAAATTACAAAGACAGAAGTGTAATATAAATGTGGTAGATACTTCATGTTTGATGTGAGTTTTGTTCTGCATTATCATGCAGAAGTCCAAGCATGATGTGTCCTCATGCACTCTCATCTATCAGAAAAACCAAATGTGCAACTGAATTTTAGCAGGCACATGTAGCAAAATGTATGGTAAACAGGATAAGCTGAAGAGCTTTGATAATATGTAGCCTTAGATGTCTTTTCTTACTAAATATTTGTATTTAGATGAATTTCCTGTTGTGTCATAGCTTTTTTTTATTTTTCCCATTCTTACCAGTTTCATATAATTTGTCCTTTAAAAGTCTTTCTTTCCTTTGAAAGATTTTTTTTTTTTTTTAATTGAAGATTACACTGCCACAGAATGACAGAAAAGCTGATTTTTGGAAGGGACCTCTGGAGATTATCTGGTCCACTCCCTTGCTAAACAGGACCATGTACAGCTGGATGTCAAGGACCATGTCCAGGTAACTTAAATATCTCCAGGTTTAGAGATTCCACAATCTTCCTGAGCAACCTGAGCTAGGGCTCATACACACTTACCTAAAAAATTGTGTCTTGATACTCAGATGGAACAGGTAAAGATGCCAGGAATGATCTGGATTGCATGCTTGTGATAATTGAGGGTAAGTAAAGAGAAGCCTAAGTGACACGATGCAATCTCATTATGTAAGGTTGTGCAGTTTTCCTCTGTGTGCTGAAGATAAGATTTCTACCCTTCATAGAAACTAGAAAACAAAAGGCTTTTTAGGCAGTTAAGCAGTAGGAAATTACAGTCTGAACTAGAATTAAATTTTGTCTCAATTTTTGAAGATACGTCGACAGAGCGGAATAAATAGGAATTATACTGATCCTAGTAAAATCCATTTATGCTGTCCCTGCAGAGAAAAGACATTAATAGGTACCTTTTCCCACATGTTGCTGGGCCTGTGCAGCAATAATCAATTTGCTGTCAGAAAAAAAGTCATATAATGACAAGTGGTAAGTTTGGAAGACCTGATAGATCTTTTTTAAACCTGTGAGATCACACTTCTTTTTACCTAATATATTTGTGGAAACCTTTTCCTCCACTACCAATAGTACCAGTGTTCCCTTACCTTTTTACAGTTAAAAATCATGCTAAAATTGAACAATAGCTGTCTATTATACATCACATTACTGATGATCTTTTAAGTGTAACATTTGATTAGCTTGTTATGAAAACACTGTGTGTCTAGTTTCCTTCTGTTTCCACGTCTGAATTTCTAAATATATTTGATTCAGTTGTGCTTTCTTTTTGTACTAAGCTTTTGTTCCTCCTTGGCTGTGACTGAAATGCAAAAAATAACATAAGAATTATGAGCCCAAAATAATAAGATATGGATAATTTCTGAAGCAAGAAGGGCATGTGAGAATGTGTCTTATGCAAAATGCCGATGCCTAGTGCTCCATACTTCACCCTTCAAAAGTGATTTGGGTTCTTTGTGAGACACCCAGGGTCTTTAGACAATTTATCTTTACCCAACAGTAACCTTGAGAATATTTTCCCATCTCTCCAATAACAGTGGGGAGAAAGTACTTCTTTTATCTTCCATAACAAATCCTGAATACTTGCTTGTTCCAGAATTGCAATGTACATTAACTTTAGAGGTTCCATGTAATTTTTTTTCCCTCTCAAAGTATCATACCGGCAGACTTGTTCTGCCAGTATGCTGATCACTTTTCCTGACCCAGTAGCGTGGTTAAACAAATATTCCAGTGGATTCTGGTCTGAATTTCACTTGACTAAGGACAGTCCTAAAGCAGGGCTAAGTCCTCATGTTACTGATGAGCCCGTATCAAGACATATAAACAAGTGGTGCTGTCTTAGCCAAAGAACAAGCAAAAGAACAAATGAGCAGCCAGTAGTCTGATCCAAAATATCCCTCATCAGTGTGAAATACTGAGTACCCTAGTGCTTTTAATTATATATCACTTACTGTTTTGAATAAACAAGCCCCAAAAGATAGTGATAATCCAAAACCAGACCACACGAGTGTTTGGAACAATTTTTGTGACAAGCTGTAATTTGTTCCAGGAGAGAAAAAATAATAAATCATTCTTAATTTGCGTTGTTTTGATTTGTCCCTCTTGACATCATTCCTTTTAAGATGCTTAAGTATAATCCTTCCTTGTTTTTTCTGCCCATACTAGTCTCACTTTCAAGGGACCACTAAGAGAGGATGAAGCTTCTGTAAGGGACTGATTGTCTGGTGAGAGTCAAGACCATGCCATGGCTGGAGAGCAAAACAATGATGCTTTTATCCAACTTTCCTTCAAGACTTTAAAGAAAAATTGATAAGAACTTGCCAGGACAATCCTGAGGCAAACTGAGGTTTTTGTGCTTTAGCCTGTCATGCACAATGCTTTTGTTATTGCACTGAAGGAGTTTACTGGCTACTGGCTGCTCATAAACCAGTGCAAAACAGAGACAAATCTGTGGCTTGGTGAAACTGTCTGCTGTGTTTCTCAAAAAGATATAGCCAACTCGTATGTCATAACTTAACCTAAAAAACCATCATGTCTTGCTAGCAGGTAAAAGCAGTTAGGCATTTCTCAAGAAAGTGATTTTTATTAGAAAACTGCAGTTGAAATCAAAACTCTTTTGAGAAGTGTACTGCGTTAGATAACGATTTCCAAAGGAACCATTTCTCAAAGCAAGACAGAACCATTTTTGGCATGGGTTTTGGCATGCAGCATGAGCAATTTTGTTTTGTCCAGCATATTTAAACAAGGTCAGTTCATCAGCATCTATCTTGCTCCTTTGAAATTACTACTTTGAAAGAACTCCTAACTTTGGGAGGCTGAGTCAGAGAGGAGCTGTTTTCTTAAGGCTGTGTGACCAGTTCTATCCTTTTTTTGTTGGTGTCTGCCATAAAGAAAAATGAAAGAAAGAAAAAGACGAAAAGAGCTGGTGTAAGTACATTGAGAACTAGATCAGAACTCAGGAATTATGTAGGTGATGAAAAGTTTAAGATGAAATGAAATGCATACAAATAAAACTACACTCAGGTATTAAACAGCCTGAAACACTCAAATGCTATTTAAAATTCACTCTGTGACTTTCATGTTTCCAGCTACACCCAACTTTGCTCTGTTTTGAGTTTCTGAGTGTGAGTTGCAATCTGGATACTGAATATTCCTTTGCCCATGTTCCCTGATCGGTCCAATACACCTAATGTATTCTGGGCATGTATAACACACTGACAGGTTTGGCTGACACTTTTTTTTTTAATGACAGCCCAGGGCTTTGTAATTATGCTTTCTACACAACAACTCAATGGGCTTTGGCACCATCTGCCAAGACTTTTGCTGTGTTTAATTTCATGGAGTCACTGAGTAAACTGGAAACAGGGATGGGAAATTTTGCCTCTTCTTCTCACACTGTTTCTGACCATTTAACTAGACCATCATGCTCCTCATCATGCTTTCCCTTTCTGGCCTGAATATTTGTCTGCACAGAGTAGAAGCATGTTTTTATACATCACTGGTTTTTTTTTGTAGGAGTCCAAGTAGCAGAAAGCAAAATTTAATCCTGGAAGAGCAGCACTCTGAATGCACACAGGCACAACGACACAGCAGGTACCTTGTTTCATTCTCTGCTTTGTTGCCTAGCTTAGACCCCATTTTAATAATGACCAAAATACAAAAGTGGCATGCCAAATCCAAAATGTATTTTCTCCGCCGAGAGCTGGGGAATTTTTGTAAGGAAATTATAACTCCCTGTCCAAAGCAGAAGGCAACAAACTCGCCAAACACTGAACTCTTTTAACCAGTGCTTTTCAAAAGAAATGTCATATTTCTGTTTAAATAGGTCTTCTAAGTTTATTATTATAATCCAGAAGATTTCAGATATATTAGAAATTGTTTTAGCCTGTCAGCTTAAGGTAATTATTCTTTTTAAATGCTAACTGCTCAGATAGCTATTTGAAAACAATCATGGAAAGGAAATGTTTTGTACCTGACAGAACTGTGATTGTTTTGTTTTGGGATTTTTTCTGTTTTGTTTTGTATTTCTCATTTTAAATTGTCACACAATTTGCCAAGTCTTGCTTTAAGATGCACTACACTATTATTATTACCATTATTACTATTATACACTACTATTACTATTATTATTATTCCAAACAAGCCTAGACCCATCAGAGAAAACAAAGCTGGTCGTGTTTTTTTCTTTTCTGTGTTTTGTAACTTCACAGCCTTGTGAGTTTAAAAGAGCTCACAACAAAAGTATTTAAAAAGGTTGTTGGAATGTTTTTTTCCATATTAAAGGAAGATGTGATGTGCAGAGCAGGAAGGAATGAGAAAAAGAGAAAAAAGGGAGAGAGGCAGAGAAGGGTGAAAGCCCCAAGGGAATGAAGGAACATATTATGGAGTATAGTTTTACATATAACTATAATAGTTCATTTGTGATGTGCAAGTCTAAAGAGGAACATCTGAAAGCTCTGCAGTGGTTGTGATGCCAGGTTTAAGTGAGGACTCTTGTGTATTACAAATGTATACTGAACTAAATGACCTTCCAAAGCAATGGTCCCACCCAAATTCTGTTCTCAGCCACAGAGGCAAAAGATGTGAAGGATCATCCAGTGGAAGGCCATCAGAATGCTCAGGAGGACAAGCATATTCACGCTTTGGGAAAAACCTGAGGGATGTGGGCTTGTTCAGCCTGGATAGGGGATGGTTTTGGGGGGATCTAACAGCAGTGCCCGTGTACGGGGCACTCATCAGGAGACAGAGACGGGTTCTTTAAGGAGATGCATGGCAGGTGAACAAGAAAGTACAGTGGCGCATAGGAAGAGAAGAGCTACAAAGAAAAAAGAAACCAATACCCAGATGTCTTGAGGACTGTCAAGCAGTGTGGCAAGTTGCCCAGAGGGGCTGTGCTGTCTCTGTCAGGTTTTCAAACCCCACAACACCCTGCCCTGAGCAACATATCTGACCTCAGAGCTACCCCTGCACAGAGCAGCAGCTCGGACTAGAGACTCGCTAAGGTCCCTTTCCACTTGAATAATACTGTGATCATGTTACACTGTGGCTGCTTCCCAAATGCCAATGCCAGCCACTCTTACATGTGAAATATGGTTTTGTACATTTAATCAGAAAGTTGTCTGAGAATGTGACTGTTAAACTAAATGGAAACCGAGATACTGCGTCATGTATGATTTCTAGGACTTCCTTCCTCCTTTTCTCAGTAGGTGCTTTATTTTCTAACTTGCAAGCAGACACATCCAGTGGCTGGATTCTACACATCACAGATTATTCTCCTACAATAAAGCTTCAGAAGAGCTTCACAGACAAAGGCAATTGTTCCACTTGACCTGAAAACCAGTCCCAGCTGTTTTATGATCTAGTATAGATTTAGCCTCTGGGCATCATCATTCACTGCATGGCAACTCAGGACAAGGGCATGCATAGGTGGGCTCTTCACCCACGTAGCAGGGGTATGAACATGAGATATTCTGAAAGTGAAGTATGTTCCCATGCTGCTTTTAAGATGCTTATATTAAAGACAGCTATTGCACCAAAAGCTGAAATCCTTGACAGCACATTATTAGCTATGTAAAAATCAGAAAAAAGTACAGGCTTACAGGGAAAAAGACAGACATATCCTTGGACCTTTGTGAAATCAAGCCACTGCATTTTACCAGTCTCTAGTTAGTTCTCTCTCTTTCAGACTACTCTGGGAAAGCACATGCTGCTAAGTTAACACTGAAATATCTATGCAATACATTTTCTGTGGAATAACAGAATATGTACAAAAGAAATCTGTAATTCTCAACATTTTTTATGAGCAGGGCCCCTTTATGGCCTCATTTGTCTCTATGTAACCTTTGATTGCCTAACTAGATTTAATTGCTGGCTCTATTTGAAGTCCTGCTGGGCTGGAGAGTTAAGAAATGTAGTAGCTGTCTCCCATTAAATAAATAGTCTCTCTCATGCCCTAGGTTACTTGAGTTGCTGCTGACTATATGTTGGCATATTTTATTTGATTTCTTGAGAATTTTTTTTCAGTCTATGTAGGTAATTTGATCTGCTTATTTATTTAAAGCAACTAAAGCTTTTATGCATGATTTGGGAAAAACAGAATTAGATTCTCGCTCTTTTCCATCACATTAAGCAAAACAATATAAGTGCCATAGTTTTAAGAGTCATATGTTTGTAAGTCGTTCCCTGGTAAAAGAAATGCTCATATCATCATAATGCCTCATGAATCATTTGTGTACTCTCAAGATTTTCTTTGGAATAGAATGGCAAACAAAAGAAGCAATTTAATTTTTTTTTTTCTTGATAATAACAGCAGCATCCTTGTCAAATGTAATGGATGAGTAGTTACCATTTCATTTAGTCTGACTATGGAACCAGACATAGTTAGTGAGGAATGTGAGGTTAAAGAGACTTTTATGTGTTTCCATGTCTAGCTAAAGAAAGACTCTCTAGGTTCATCAGCCTCTGTCTTTACATCTTCTGTGTGTCCTTTTTGTGTCTTGTAAACCCCGCTTCAGATCTGAATTTAATTTTGGGTTAATAATGCAACTTTATCTTCTGAACTGTTGCTTATGTACTTCTGGTTTTCCTCTAAAAAAGAAAAAAAAAAAAAAAGGCAGTAAAATATAGATGTAAAATTCTTCAAAATAACAGGAAAGTAAGAAAGTGAAAAAACTATTCCTCCTAGAAAATATTTTAGAAAATTTTCTTCCACTACAATTTCTAAATTCTAAATATAAGAAATATATTTATAAAACAAAACAAGAAATTGAATGATTAAATCCTTGTGCACATTTTTCAGGAACATTATACTTGTACATACTACTGCAATAAACTCCATTTAACTAAGCTGAGCTGGGTTTATATTTCTTTGCTCAAACTGTGCCAAGCAACTCAGAGAACTCCAGAAAATCAGTAGAATAATTTCATCTACATGCTAGAAAGTCAGTGAATGTCCTCTAACTCTGTTCCCTGGATGTCTTGGAATGTTATTGGCACAGCTTAATACCACTCGAAAAAGAAAAAAAGAAGTGTGATTTAGGGCCAGATTCACTGACACATTCCAGTTGCTTTGTGCTTGTCTGGTGATAGAAAACAGCAGTAAACTAACAAGCTAAAGTGGATTTATGATTGCTTTGCATATCTGACATGGCATGGGGCTCTTACAACATACCAGAGGGAGTGTTCTCTTCCTTAGAGATGGGCTGGAGATAATGGAAAAGGGTGTTTGTTCTTGCTTATAACAGAATTCCTGGTGATATGAAATAAAATCATAAATCCAGTCATATATTCATGGTATTTTAGCATTGATTCAATTGTCTTCACCTGCTAATTGTTGGTGGTTAGTAAGACAGCAGAGAAATGTCCCTTTAAGACTAAAATGTCAATGAACCCACTGATATAAGAAATGTCTGAAAGCTTTTTTAAGCAAAGATTGTGCGTGCATCACATTGTAAACTGCACGTGGTATGGGCTTTATATCCTTCCTGTTCACATAACTCTAACTGGTCCAGCCTAAATGAGAAAGTCCATTGCTATCAAGAAGGAATGTCACCAATGTCATGCCGAGCAAATACATTTGAGTATGTCTGTCTGACATGTGACATAAAAGGTTTCACTGAGCCCCAGCAGTGTGAATTGTGCAGTGGAGGGCTTTTGTCATCTCACCTGAGGAATGCCTTAGACCTTGTTCAATTGGCCTTGGCATCTCTGACACAGTGATAAGTGTGCACAAATATTTCACCAAGCACCAATTATTTAGAAAATGAAGTACTTGTATGTTTTGCCAGAATTTCCTGTCAGAATTCCCTCATTAAGGTTTTTCTTGAGACAGTGTTAGTACCAATTGAGAACCATAGATTTATATATTAAGAATTTTATACTCTGTAAGATGGCTTTTGTGTAATGCCTGCATAATCCCCTATGAAACAATCAAGTTGTCGGACTCTGTCGAGATATGGAGAGCTATTCTTCTGGCAGCTAGATGGAGTGAATCTTTCAGCTGGGAAGGAATCACATTGAAATATTGTTCAGAGTAAAGGGGTCTGTAAGGAAAGACTAAGTCATTCTGTGAGGGGCCAAACGGAACTTGCCATGTAAGAAGCCATATGTAGCCAGGAAAAGTGTGAGCATGAATGATACCTGCCTAAGAATGATGCCGTGTAAGAGCTGCAATCAAAGCAAGAAGGAGAAGAGGGTGTGATACAGGCTCAGCTGTATTTCTTTGGGTCACTCAGTTCCTTCTGTGTCTATATACTGGCAGACACAAAGATGTATTTCCGACATTGCTGCAAGTCACATAATTCCTAGCTGGATGGCATGTTCAGCTCTTCTCCCCTAACAGGTTATTCAAGCAAGGGCTAGTACATGAGCCAGTATCTCCAGATGAAGTACAGAAAAGTTGTATTTTTCTGGTGGCTGTCTCCACTGGTAACTAAAATCAAATCAACTTTAAACCCTGAGACTCCATTTTGAGCACAGCTATCCTTAGAAAGGCCTCAGTTGTCAGATTGTGTTTTTTTGTGGCATTTTACAAGAAAGTCGAATTCAACACTTAAAAGGCTAATTCTCAGATTATTCCTTGAAAACAGTGCAAACTTAAAGTTTAGTTGACAAGTATTATTTAATCAACAGCTCTTGGAGGAAAACATAAATACTTCTTATCTCTGATGAAAATATAAATAGAAATATCTCAGCATTGTGAAATATCTGAATAGTATGATGTACATAAACATCCACGGCATTTTTTGGCCTGTTTTTCAAGACCTCTTCTGTCTTGTCCGAATGCTCAGGGTGATATATCAGCAGTCTGAATGAGGATAGATTGCTGTTGCAGATCATAAAATTTCATTCTCGTAGAACTTTAATCTGAGATAAACTTGAATGTCTCTGATGGGAAAATTAGTGACCACCAAAACAGCCTGGCCACCCAAGCCAGGGTTGATGTGGTTACAGATACCTTGTTGAAAGCCAGAGGTAATGAAACAAATACTTAATTCTCCTTGTGTCAGATAAGCTTGTTGGGAAAAATATTTTCAGACTCAGATATTTAACAGACATTCTATACATTTTCTAGATATGCAATCTATTGTGGTCTCTTTCTTCATCTTCCTCCCTCTTTACTCTTGTAAACACATGTATCTTTACACAGTTTCCATCATTTATTCATCAGTCTTCCCTTTCCTGTTCACTGATTTGTCATCCTATCAACTTTGCTGATGTGTCCATAGTATCTAGTGGACAACTGACTGCAAAGTAGCTACTGAAGATGATCTTGGTGGCCAGTAGCATAATTCTGCCTGTAAGTGCAGCATGTGTTGGCTTTTATGAGAAATGTGTTCCAATGCTGCATATTAGCAAGGGTTGCAAATGCAGCAGGGTTGCAGCTCAGAGCTATGGCTATTTCAAATCTGGTCCTGAATCTGGGAAATGGTGTATTGCTTTGTTCCCATTAAACATATGGTATTTCATTTGTAGTAGAAAAGCACAAGGTAACTTGTGCTCTGTATCCTTGGAGGAAGAAGGACTAAGTGGATCATGAAAGCAGTTAATCTCTGCACGTCAAAACCTGGCTGGAGTAGATTTCAGATTCAGAAAATTATGTGCAAATCTGACCCCAATAGGTGGAAGATCCATTGCTTTAAATGAAGAAGGTCAATAGGGAATGTGGCCAATCCATTCATAAATGAGTTTTTTGGGTGAGATTCAGAATGTGGAAGATGATGGGCTAGTCATACCTATCTTATCTGGAGTGGATAATCCTGACTGTTTAACTGGGGCTGTTCATGTGTGTGAGGATTACTGGAAAGGAGAGAATAAAGGCTTCTAGGACCATGCTCAGCTCTCGTGCCAAGTCAGCAGAGATATTTACCATGCTGCGTATTTTGATTGACAATCCAAGCACCTTTTTGCTGGAATAAAAACTGACTTTAACATGGTATGTTGGGTATCAAACATTTAAAAACTGTAAATTAGAATCTGTGGGACTGACTAGAAATCAAAGGCATAAACCCCCCCAAATTTTAATTTTTTTAAAATTCTGTCTTTCATATGGCTGCTTTATTTTGAGTTTAGAATGTAACCAAAACACCACAGTTTTATAGGCCTTCTTTTTGCTAGAGAAAAGTTGAACATTTCCTTGATAATACCACCACAAGGCATGCAACATGCTCTTTATGACTGTAAATGCAGTCCCTGAGAGATGGTGTTGTAAGTAATGGCCTGACTAAAGTGGGTAGAAGGATAGGGGAGGCACAAGTGGCTTGAAAAGGGATGGGTAATCTGCAGGACCAGGCTTCCCTCTTCTGAGTTTAAAGCAGAGCCTTGAGACTTGCTCAATCCTTATGTTCCCCGCCATAGAGATAAAGAAGTTTACCTAAGCTCTCATTGAGTAAACCACATCATTCTGGAAACACTTTTTGTTCCCCTGAACCTCCCAGTACTCAGCCTGGGGCAAATTAACTCACACCATGCATAATGTAGTTCTGCGCTTAATCATGCAATTGAGACCATGGAGGAAGAGAACGCAGGAAACCTTTATTTTTCTACAGAACTGATACAGTACAGACAGAGTCTGCACAATAATGCTTCATTTACTGCCTTTCTCTTGTTATTTACCTCTTGGTGACCTAGCAGAAGCAGAGGTCACAACTGTATGGTTGCTCTGAGCTCTGAAACAACTGTAGGAGACTGCCAGTTTTTCATTTTTTTCCCACAGTTTGTCATGGCTCTGCAATATGAATCTCTGCAGTGTTCTGTGAGAGGGAGAGACTGTCTAGAGGCACTGCCACTGCCCTCCCTCATTATCACACAGCTTGACTCTTTTCACATCTGTAACTACGTAAGGGAGGAGAAATTATTAAAAAAATCTTCCAGGGAAAATTGACACCATGCAAAATATTTGCAGTTTCTGCCTACCTCAGAATCACTTTAATGCTGAATCATTAATCTTGATTGGAGGATTGTCATGATACCTGTGAGATGTATTGGTTCAGAATGTTTTTATTTCATATTATCCTCTGAAAAATGTACCTCAGAAAATTTTAAAAAGTTTTTTCTTTGTAAAGGCTTCTATAGGAAGTTATTATCTTTTGTAGGGCATGGATGACTAAGTCAGGCTGACTAAAAAATCATATTCATATTTCAGTTTTCTTCTTTTCCAGAGTGTGTTTAGGCTTAATGCTATCTGTGGATGACATTCACTGTACATTATCAGCCATGTCTATTTGCTCTGGCTGTTTCTCTAAGGGCACCTGATGAGTAAGACTGTATTTTTCTAGTGGGCCCTTCACCTGCTAGAGACAAGAATCTTTAATCCAGGCAAAGAAAAATCTCTTATTATTTTTTTTCTGATACCATTTTGTGTTTTATTTTACATTTATAACTTCTTCATTTGGATTTCTGTTTCAGAACATACTTTTGTGTTTTGCAGTCTCTATTTCCATGAAATAGCTACCACAGTCTTAAACATGACCCAAGTGAAGTTTACACTGCCAAGAACATAATTTCCCAAGAACCCCTGGATCTTGGCCACTAGGCTGAGTATGTGCTTCTCTTTAATGTGAACTAAACAAGCACCTCCATGTAAGACCTAGGGACAGTTCAGGCGATATTTGTCTCTGGGTATTGTTCCCTTTGTAGGGGTGCCATGCTTGACTCCCCACATGTCACAAGTCCTCACATTCCCCAGGAATTTCCCCAGCTCAGAGGTCCTTGACAGACACTTGTGCACTCCAGGACATGTAAAATGCACCCTCAGTTCCTTGTTACCTAATGGTCATTGTGACAGGCTGCAATTCAGGAATTGCACTGGGAGGAAAGAAGGGCAAAAGATAGCAATTCTCAGGATCTTCTGATGGTGAACTCAGTAAAATATGATGAATTGGTTTTTTTTATTCTTTTACAATTCACACTGATTGCTGCTGGATGTATGCTCATGTCCCATGCCAGGAAAATTATGATACCCTAAGCAGCCTCATTCATCATGCTCTTATTAACCTAAGTCCTTTTCCAGGTTGACATGAAAACATCTGGCTCTCTGCATGGCTGAGCACTGGATTTGGCTGGAACCTTTAACAGAGCTTCACTGATTTAAATGTACATAGGCTTCAAAATCACCTTGGAATAATTTTCATCATGATTCTTTTATTTAGACTGTCATATAAGCTCTTATTTAGTCTCAACAATCTCACTTGGAAGGTGATTCTTTCAGAAGTATATGTTTCTTAGATCTCTGTACTGCTTATTTTAAATACATTGAGCTTGATTCACTTCTCAGATATATAAATATATCATTATTGTAAATGCATTGCCTTCCCTAGTCCTTTTTTGGAAGCATTCTAGGACAAGCGAGTGCAAAATCTGACCTTCTGGTGATTGATTCTATGGTATTCAATCTCAAGCTTGCTAAAGGGAAAAAGAAAATAGTAAAAAATAATAAGGAGTTATAATGCTAGATGTGTTTCAGGTGAAAAATGATTCCAAATTAAAATCATCTTGCTTAAAGGCCCAAATGTTAATTAAGCCATTTATTTTTATTTGGCAGAAGGACAGAGGTAAGACAGCTCAGTCTTTCAAGGTTTTGGCTGTGTTATGTGAGTATACAACAGTATAAAACATTGTGTAAGCTAATTATTTGCAACAGACCAAATATTTATTTGTCTGTCATGTAAGCATTTGTCTGGTTTTCCGGGCACATTAGCAAGAATAAATGAGGGATAAAGCCTATTCATGATAGGAAAGAAATGCAAATAATTTTTACATTTGCATTTTGCAACTTGTACTCAATGCAACAAGGGCTCAAGAGTGTTTCTGTGTCTTTTGCATGTCTTTTAAAGCTATTTTTCTCAGTACCATTTTCCATGATTATAAAGCAGAGTGGGCTGACTTCCCTGATTTCCAAGTCTGCAGTGGTGATACTCCTATCCAGCCATCTATCAATAATTTAGATGCACTGGAAACTCTGATGTTAGTTAATGCAATTAACAATTCAATGCAATGCAACCTCCCACTATAATCAGTGAAGTCCACAAAGGCAGTATTGAGGTTTTCAGCACATCTAACATAAGGGATGGTTGCTTGCTGATAGGTGATTAATATAATTTTAGACTCAGAAAGGTATACCTCAGAGAAGCATAAGTCTCTCAGATGTCCTCACATACTTTGCCTGACTTGTGAGAGTTTCTAGAATACCTGAAGGAGTCTCAAATGTCATACTTATGTTTAGCCAAACAAATCTCCCTCAGGGTGTCTACTCTAGGATGAATCTAGCAGCTCTCCAAACCACATCTGACACAATGCAGTTGCTTAAATATCTATATTTGGTGCCATTTCAGACTGCCTAGGGTCAGTCTCCAATGTGGTCTCCAGCTGCTTTTGTGGAAAATCATAGATCTCCAATTGGTCTTGAGTTAAAACCATCAGATGCATACAGATACTTTAGCATCCTTGGAATGTTAAATGGGACTTGATGCTGCTGTTCATGGAAACATATTATGTCTGTGTATTGGCCAAGGCCTTAGCACAGTTGTCCTGAACATTCTCCTTGTCCTTTTCCTGTTACTTAGAAGGGTCTAGGTGCCATGTAGGTCCTGCCTCATATCACAGCCCCATCATAGCTGAGATCTTAGCTACCCTTGGAAGTTATAGAAGGTACCACCCTTTTATGTTCAGACAATTAAGTTGAACATTGTGTCTATAATGTGAGATTAGATTTGTAGTTCACAGGTGTTATGTGATATTCACCTTATTTTGCATGCTTGGATATGCAACACAATCTTACCCAATGACTTGTTCATATCAATTGTACGATGCTAAGGGCTGCACAAATAGCTGTAAATCTCCCAACACACATCATCAATTATACCTTCTGTGTACATCTTTACTGAGAGTCAGCCAAGGTGTTCTTGATAAAGAATACTTAATATTGTGTTGTATATAATGTTTGTAACACTATTGCTAAGCACTTCTTAGGTTCTTTCTATCGTTAGCTCGTGGAGCAGAACAGGAAATTAATTATTTGAATCCTTAGTGTCTTGTCACCCAGTTTTTTCAATGAGTCATCTCAGTACACATTATTTCCTGCGTTTTGCCTCATGGTTCTGCTGTTCTGCTGCATGTTCTGTTTTGATTTGGCAATTTTCAAGAAACACTTTCTTCAATAAAACAAGTAGTGTAATAGGACTCACTGCCTACTCTGAAATGGTTTATAAAAAAGAATTAATAAATTCAAATATTTACATAATGTGATTTGCATGGCTAACTTGTTGAACTTCTGGCTTCACCTGAAAGACAAGTTTTTTTAATATGATATGATTACAAATTTTAAGCCAAATTATCTTCTCTGGCACATAAGAATAGGTCCTAATGAAATTTGTGGGAGTTATGTACATGTATCCAAGTGTAAAATCTGACTCCAGAATTTGGTAATTAGTTTCTCATTTTAATGACATCTTGAAATTTGATTCCATCATGGCAGTGGCACCTCATTTTACTTTTCTCTTGCATCCTCTCTATGTAGTTTCTTCTATTTATATTGCTATGGAAAAGATTCTGAAAAGTGGTCAGTGATTCCTAAGAAAATTGAGTCTATGGATTTGAGTTTAGCAAGAAGAGTTTGGAGAACATAGATTACATCATTCAGGGAGCATGTGTAGGCAAAGAGAAAATTGTTCTATGAATATAGATGATTTCACTGGGCACCAGGCATAAATAAGACTTTATCTCATTGCTGCTGGGTGGAAATCTCACATTTTTTCTTACTCTTGTAAGAGTAAGAAAAGCATTATTGTAACCATTATTTCTATTTCATGCTCTGACTGGTCTCAGCATTAAGTGTCTGAATTATTAAATACTCCTAATGTGTAGCTATACAACTGAGGGATCAGAAAGGAAATATTCTTTGATATGCTGGCAGACTCTTGCCTGAAAGCTTTGGATTTTTCACTATATAAGATGATTGAAATTGTTTTTTAAAGAGCATGCTTCTATTGAAACACCCAGGAATATATTTATGTGTGCTCCACTATGCATGCCTATATTAAATCTGTAAAGCAGTTAGGATGTACACACTGTAATTTGAGTTCATATGTGTACACTCATCTGCCCATGTTCCCCCATGTGTTCACACACATGGACATGTACAAAGACTAAATATACACATAAGTATATAGGACATGTATTATGTCTGTTATGTATTGGTGATTTGTGATTGATGATTGGTGATTGATAGGTCATTTGACCTATCTTGCCTGCTTCAAACTGCATTGAAATTAAACATCTAATCTCAAGTGAGAATCTAGGTTTCTTTATAGTCAGTAGAAAGGTTATTTGCAGAAGATTTTTCCAAGTTAACTTGCAAAAATTGTCCTTTTGATGTTTTCTACTGATGAGAGAGGGAGCTTTCTTCATGTCTGAAGAAAGCCATGCACCTAGATAGAGAAAGCTGAGACAGATCCTGTTCAAACATACTTGATTAAAAACCCCAAAAGAGACCATTCTATCAGTCTAATTTAAAAAATGGCAAACATCCAACTTCCATCCAGTAATATTTTTATTTCCAAAGGTCATTCTGGTCTTATACGGATTACTGCAGTTGTTTGGTGCTAAGCTTGACTGTGCTTCTTATTTCTTCAAAAAGGGAAGGATTAGCAGATGTACTGGTGGGAACAACAGAAGCTGCCAGAATTTCTCTCCATCGGAGTAATTTGTATTGGCTAGAATATGATTTAATTTTTTTTTAAATCACTAGTTCATTCACAGGCCAGATGTGCACCAGATCTAGAGTTAAGAATAAAAATTACCTTCATTGCACTGTGTGTTTTTTAAGAACTTGACACTGACATGGATAGTTTGACCTTTTTATTATAAATGTCTCTTAGAAATCAGAGTTGGCATAGGTGTCTCTAGACTCTTCCATGATGTGGAAGAATATAAGCAAATTAATGTAAAGGTGAAGCCAGGTAATTCCCTCACCTTCCCAGACTAAAAGCAGAGATAAAACAACCCCTCTTTTGTTCTGAAATCTCCCAGGTAAAGTGTATTATTGTGTTATATTAGCATTCAGTACAGAGACTACTGAAGGAGTAAACTATTAAAATAATGTTTTTACTTGACATCAAAATCATTAGTTTAAGAGCTGCAACATGTTATTTTTCCCTTCCTAATCCCCATCTTTCAATGAACTGCAGGGAATTTATTCGTCCCTTACTAGTAATTGTTTCAAAGGAGGAATAATATGTGTTGGGGATATACTATATTGAATATCTAGTGACATCTTCACTCTTTTCCATTGTGGGTATTGAAATATTTGTCTGAGCAGACTGACTGAATTATTATTTTTCATATAGTAGCAACAGAAAGAAATAAAAAGAATTGGTTTTAGTCTGCTTTGATATCATACTTTCATTAATAGAGCAACAAATCACAATCCATTTATTTTTTTCCCATTTCTGCCAGAACTATTATTTTGTTGTTTAAATGATCTACACTTCAAAGTAGAAGGGTAATTTCTTATACTTTATGAATGCATAAACTTAAAAGAGCTGCTAACTTCTTTTGATATTTTTATCTATCTTTACATTTCCCTTCAGCAAATAAAGCTTAAGCCTCCAACTAATGGCTTCATTGCTTAAATTGTTTGTGAAAGGACAATCTTTCTGGTGCACATCAAGCAAAGATGGGAAGAGTTGGTTGGCTTTTTTTAGTCCTCAGAAACATTTGAACTTGCAACGAGTTTCTCATTTTGATTTGTGATGTGTCAGGTTCAGTGTTAAAGTTTTGCTGGCCAGTATGCTTATATTTTTTGGACTCTAAGAGGAACATTATAGACGCATGACTTGCCAGAGCAGAGGTTAGAGATATCTTGGAATCTTTCCAATGTCCTTTGCTTTGGTTTCTAAATGTGAAAGAAAAAAATATAGAAAAGATATCAATATTTTAAGACTTTAAATATAAAGAGAGAAACCCAATAATGTTAAGAAAGTAATATAAGACACAGATTGTCAGCAGATTTTCCAGATTTCACAGATTTTCCACCATCCTCCTATTTCATCATCTTGTTAGACTCATTTTCAGGGAAACCATTGATGGTTGACATGAAGGAAACAATCATTAGTGCTGCACATGCATTATTAATCTAAAACACACCTACAGTCTTCAAATATATTTGTTTGTATGTGGCTGTATGTTTATATATTTGTATACATATCATCTCACTGATGCAAACATGACTGGAGTTATTTAGTTTTTTTAGTTATTTAGTGATTTAGTGCCTGTGCACACCAGGCATTGACTTGAAGGAAGTTATAATGAAGCAGGTGTTTCTCTGAGGGCTTTTAGCTGGAATGGATTCACTTCTCAAAAAAATCTCATCCAAGTCCTAGGGAGTGAAGGTGAATGAGCTCCATGCAAACACTCTTGCACAAGGATGACTCTTGGTCACTGCTGTTCAGCGGGACGCAACTGGAGCAGGTGATGGGGGTTTGGACCAGATATCTCCCGAGTTCCTTTCTAACCTCAATCTTTCTCTGCTTGTGTGAAGTGATAGTTTACATTCTGCACTGAAAACTACCAGCTAGACTACTTTTTATCTAGAAAGCAGAAGATATTGGTTATTGCCCATAACCTGTTCATATTCTGTTATAGGTATCTTCAGACCTATAACAGAACTTTCAAGCAAAAGCTATATTATATTGTATGATTTAATTTTAATTATATTACATTATATTACATTGTATAACAATGGTCTGTAATCAATATTATATGATAATGAAATGCTGAATTCTGTACTAAGTATTTCAGGGAATGATTTTAGCAAATCAAGTAAAAAAAAATATCTGTATTGTATCTAGAATCTAGTAGAGGAGATACCTTAAGGCTCCTGAAGACAGCTAGGAGACTTGAGACACTCATGAAGGGAAGAGTAAGTCTTCATCAAATGCTGGTTCTTTATTCATCCTAGATAACTTTGCGTTCCTAAATTCAATTAAAGATCTCAGTGTGAAAATTGCAATTGCCATAGCCCATTACTACTAATACCTGTAGACTTAGATACCTCTGTTTGAAACTAGCCAGTATTTAGCAGGAGTTCAGCAGAAAAATGATAGGAATATCCCTGGAAAAACTATGAATCACTCAGTACGAAAGGGAAGGAGGAAATATGAAATTTAAAACCAATAGGTATCTTAGCAAAAGAGAAAAACATACTACCATAGGAATCTGGGACTTAGTCTTTTAAAAGATATGTGGGTGTTTTTATGTCAAGCTATGAAATATGTGTCTAATTTGAAATCACGTCCTGTCCCGTTCAACCCTGACCTTGAATGTTTCCAGGGATGGGGAATCTACCACCTTTCTGGGCAACCTCTTCCAGTGTTTCTCCACTCTGTTTTTAATTGTTAAAAAAATTCTTTCTTATAAATCTAAATTGACCCTCCTTCAGTTTAAACCAGTATCCCTGCTCCTATTGCAGAGCCCTGTTATGAAATGTACAAAAAAATTAAAATGATACCTGCCTGAAGCATCCCCCCAAAAAACCCCCCCCATATTCTTAAGTTGAAACTTCAGTGTTGCTGATGATTTGAGCTATGTCTAGACCATGTAATGATCACGCAGGGATTTCTGCTCTGGTTCTGAATGTGTTGGTAGTTCTCCCTGACAGCCCAGTTCAAAAGGAAGCTGGTAGCTTAAGTTCTGGAAGCAGTTTGCATGACATTGTCCCCAGGCTAGCCAAAGCTGTGGACTCTGTAGTTAATTATCTCTGCAGATTATCTGGCTGCCATAGTCCATGGTGTTTTCAGTTCTGACACTTCTTGGTCAGAGTTTGCACAGTATAAACTTTTCTTTGGGCATTTTTGTTATCGTTGCTATTCTTATTAGTAAAAGAATCTGGTGCTCTTCATTTTTTGCCAGATACTGTACAAAGTATGAAGTACTTTACAGACCATAAAATAATGTATGTGAATTCTTTAAGAAAACTTAAAAATGATTTTTTCTATTTTTTTCTTTTCTTTTAGATCTTTGTTTAGCACGACTGGAATGTTTTACTCCACTAAAGCTCTCATTCCCTCAGAACTGAGGAAACTGATGAAATGTGATCCAGAAAAATGATTGATTATATTTTTTGTTCTTTTATGTGATGAATTAAACTTGTGCAATCTTTTACTTTGTCTTTCATTCTTGAAGTGTTTCAAGATAGTAGTTTTGGCAATTTACCTGATAAGAACTTAGATTATTTATTAGCTGAAGGAATTGATAAAAATGTGAACTATATATGTGCCTCAAACTCCTTGCTGTTACAAAGGCAACACTAATAAAAAAATCTGAATTGGAAACCTTTTTCTTGTTTGTCCTTGATTTGCCAGCACTTAAATGAAGGTGCAGTGGTCAGGGGTACAAGTAAAGGCCATAGACTAAGTGAACACTGGCAAGAGGCTATGGAAAAGGAAATGCCAAAATAACATCAGCACAGAAAAAAAGTGACAGGAGAATTGATATGTTTTCCTGAATTACTTGCAGGTTTAGTGGTGGGTTAGAAAATGTCAAAACACAGGAAGAAGAACCTGTATAAACAAGTGTGGAGTCAATTATCAAGACATGACAGAAGTCTGGGATGAAAGGACAAGTCCCAATGAGCCACCAACATTTAAATGTTTACTTAAAATTTAAATGTTCAAGAAACTATTAAATTTAAATTTAATAGACTTCTTCTCAGGAAGGTCCAGGAATCACAGAGGACATTTACATAACCAGATTCAGCTATCTAGCAAGACAGTATGGGACAGCAGCATACAAACTTGACAGGTGTGTACTGTTGTTACTAGTTTGGATGTATTTTTCCTGTGGATAAATATATCTTGCATTTTAATAGTTCATTTCCTAACAGGAATAATAATATGTATTCAAAGGCCAGATGTTTCACAGGGAAAAAATCCCCAAACTCCTCAAACTGTGAAAGCCACTGGAATGCAAAACAGCTGCAGATGGTATCTAGTTTGTTTAGGTAGAGATGGAGTACCTGATTTCCATTTCAGCTATAGTCAACCATTTTTAAAGACTGTTTGATTCTTTATATGACAATTTTCATTAGGTGACTCCCTACTGAGATGTAATATCTCTAGAATGCTTAAAGGAAGTCAGTGTTGACTGCATAAAAGTTCTTGAGGGATGCCCTTTAAACATGCCAACAAATGAATTGTGATCCAGGAATAGTTATACAGGTAACTGAACTCTGAAAGTGTTCTGAAATGCTAGTACTGTTTTGTGAAAAGATTGTGTAATAATTAAGAATTATAATTATTAATAATTATTAATATTAAGAAGTATGAACAGTAATAAAGGAATCAGGTAACCTTTGACTTGATTTAGTCTGAGCAGGGTATTGAATCCTCATATTCAAAATGCTGGAGAGTGTCCTTATTAACAGGCCATAAGGTATAGCAGGTGACCTCTTCCTGAAGCAGGATTACCTTGCTTCAATAAATATACATTGTGGTTTGGTAGCCTAGTGCTAAGAGGAGAGAATGTCCTTATAGGTTTTTCTTTGTTACTTGGTATTTTGGGCACTGGCTTATAACATGGGGAATGCTCTTTTCTCTAGACATATTCACCATACTCAAAAAAATAGAAATTACAGTCCTCTGATGTGCTGCTGTTACGAGAATGAGAAACAGGCACCTACATTGAATATTTCAGATCTCTGACAGAAACAGAGGCTGAATTGAAGTGGAGGCAATATCATCATCTGGTAGTGCCTGTGTTCAGGCAAAAGAAATGCCTCTATTGGGAAAACAGCTTTGCTTTATGCTGATTTTCATATGTACTTTAAAATTTCCAATAACTATTGTAGGAAATTTGGACAGGTGTGTTAGGTGACCTGAATCATTTTCTGAAGCTGTGCACCTGCATTTTCTGTTAATTTTATTAAACTGAGTAGGATAGTTTCCAAATGCAATTTAACCTGCCACAGACTGAGGAGTAGGCAAATGTCCAAGACATTTAAAAGAATTGGTATGGACTGCAACGCAGCCACTACAACGCAGCCACTATCTTCATAATGTTTCATCAAAATCATTTTAAGAACACCAGTCTGAACACGTTTCTTTTCTTAGGTCTCTGTTCTGGATTTTCAGCCTTTGATTACAGCTTTCACAGAAACTTCTATTATTTGTGTCTCTTGATTTAGTTTGTAAGGCTGCCAGGCTTTTCATGGTTACAATGCAAAAGTATATGGTCCACCCATATGAACAAATCTGACCTTATTCCATACTCCCTAAATAGGCAGTGCAGGTGGGGCAATGTGAGTTTTTATTATTGTTATCTCTTTTCAGTTAAAGGGTTGGGGGAGTCTGAGCTTCTTCTAAAAACGAACTACCATCAGAACTTTACTATCTTCTCAGACAAAAGCTTTGACAGGTTATACAATCAACTTTTGACTTGGTTGTTTAACTAATTCATGAATTTTGATCTCTTTAGGGAGTGCTAGAAAACCCTCCAAATACATCTCAACAGAATGCACTCCTGGAGGAGCAGTTACTAGATGGAACCTCACCAAGTCTGACTTTCTTTCCCTTCTAGTTACAGTTTTATTTGTCTGTATATAGAATTTCTGTGCTACTCTAATAAAGGCACACCTCTCAGTCTTACTACTTTTATGTTTAAATTGAGTTTCATAAATAATTTCTTTTCCAAAATTACGTTTCAGTGGGAAATATGTCTGGGATTGACTTTAATATAAAACATGCAGCAGCATTAATGCTCTTAATTTTGTATGTTTTTGCTGTGTTAAGCCATGTGTTTTCAGCAGCATTTCATAAAGCGATGCAGGATTTGTGAGTCTTCATGTATTAACACATTTGTAAGGCAAAAAACCAATGCAATAACAAGGTTCAACAAAACGGTCATCTATCAGAAGAGAAAACTTTTGGCAAATTTATTTTCTCATTTCTGAATATAGCAAAATGAAACAAAACTTTTCAAATTGAAACTGGACTGTATTTCCAGGAAATATGGATCTGTTCTACTAAAAAAGTTGTTCTTTTGGGTGATAAGGCAACCCTAAACCTTGTATCAAATTCAATATAAAATAAGAAAATTTAATCATGAAAAATTTGTGTCTATTTTAGAAATGAGGTGAATGTATAAATTAGACATACAGCGTTTTAACTCCACTGAAATGAATAAAAAATATCTTGACTTGAGTATGAGACAGGGCATAACCCTCTTATAATCTGGTCAAAAAACAGATGCCTGTGATAACTGCAGACAACCTTGGATCCATATTTCATTCAGCTGAGTGCAAAAAGAACATGATTTGCAAGAAAAATACATGGAAAGAAAGTAACAGTCAAGACTGTGGGAGATAAGGAGACTTTCCATCTATCCAGACTTTAATTAGCCATTTTTTCTCTTCCTTTTCTTTATTTTCCAGTCTCTTATATAATACTGAATTTTCCTGCCCACTGCTTGCCAGGTTCACCATGAATCCACTGATCAGTTTGTTTCTTAGCTGTACTTCACATGGTTTGTACCATTTATTATATTATTGCTGATAAGAAAAGTTTTCTGAAAGATATTGCATGACACGTAGTTATCCAGAATTCATTGCTATAGAGAGACACCTAGATCTATTTAATCACGAGTAGGAGCACCAGACTTTTATTAGTAGTGCCATCTGAACTATAACTTACTTGACCAACATCTGTGTAATAAAGGTCAGAATCAGGGTAGAAGCTACAATGTAGTATTGCAAATGATATTTATGAGGTTTCTGGCTCTGAGTTCTGTGCACTGCTGGAAGGTTCCCTCTCTATTCTTCTGTTTAAGGGATCTTCATGTGTGTAATGGCAAATTTAGTAACTAAATATGAAGAGCATGCTAAATTCCTACTCAAGAGATTACATTCTCCCATTAGTCCACTTTGCAGAAAATATCCAAAGCCAAGACAATGATTTAAAGACCATACCTGGGAACTGGCAGGCAATGAATTAGCACCTCATTCTTTTGCCAGCCTGAAAATTTGCAGCTCTCAGCATGCTAGAACAATACCAAGACACTGCACGGGTGTTAAATTGGATTAAATGTATAATGATTTCATGGAGAGATAAAGTTGATTAATCCTTTCACAGAATCAGGGGACTCAAATATCTTACTCTCTTCCCACAATATTTGACATTATCCTGACAGACTGTTAGAGCAAAAGTGTTTTCTAAAATGTGAGTTAGGTTTGGATGAAGATTGTATAGCACAGCATGAATATTGTTTTTTCCTGTATGATATTTTGTGCCTCTGAGCTTGCTGTACAGTAAGCAAAACTTGTTTTCTTGTGACAAGTCTGGCAACACTGAAACAATATAAAAATAATATGAAATGCAAGAGCTTAAACTGGGATCTTGATAATGCATGACTTTTATGTCACAGTTATTGCAATTTACACTATTTAGAGATTTATTTTTGACTGAAGGGTTGACATAGAAAATCCTGAGGAAAGCAACCTATTTCAGAGGTTTATTATGTATAAATTTCAATTTTTCAATTTTTATAATTTTGAATTTCAATGAATTGTAAAATAATGGGGTTTTTTCCAAGTCAAAAAAAGGACACATTTCTTCATCTATTTGAAACATGTTGTTAAGTTTTCCACCAAGGTATATCTAAACAGAGATCATGCTTTTGAAAAGTATGCTTCAGGCTCCTCTTTGCATCCAAACTACCAGCCTGGTATGTGATACTGGGGATTTGCTTGGTAAGTGTTTAACAATCATCAGCCATTATGTTTGCTTGGTGAACAGTGCATTTAGTGAAAAACCCCCACTGCTTAGTTTAACCCTTCTCTGGATCTTGGCTGGCCTGAGACCAGGTCTACTGAAAAAGTCCGTTTTACAATTTAATTTTCAGATGCAAATTGTTTTCATTCAGCTTTTAAAACTAAATTTATTTAGTTCATTAGAGTAGATTTGAGCTTCTCAAGGAATTACACTCGTTTCTTTATTTACCATTTCTCCCTTCAATAGAGGATACTTTATTTAATAGAATGATGGTATCTATCATCACTGTTGTACACTATTAACCTCAAAGCCTGAGGCAAAGTCAAGAAAATAAAATGCACTAGCACATTCATCATTTGGCATTAAAATGGTGAGGAAACTGTGAAACACTAAATTACCTATTCTCAGTCACATGACAGTCACGATCCTTAGTTATGCAAAAACTTGACCAGCTGATTTTAACTGGATATCTTCTCACAAAGTCCTAGTCATAACATAGTCATAACATTTAATAATTGTTATTGTTATTATTTTCTTCAAATCTGTTTTAGTACAGAATTACATCTAAGAGACAATTAATACATGTTTTCCATTTTCTTTATAATATCAAAAGAGAACAAACATTTTGTGGGGCTGCTGCAAAGCACAAATGTAGATATTCCTAGAATTAGCTTCACATTATCAGCATTTTTTCAGACTCTTTTTATCCAATTTGAAAATATTTTAATTCATATTCTCAGTGTAGTTATAGAGTCACCAGCTGAAATTCTTTATATGTTCTTCATATATCCTGTTTCCAGACCCTGCTTTTTAAATGTCATATTTTTACCAGGTGCATAAGACTTCTCTCCATTGCCACACTGATGGGCCCTAAAGTCAGCATTGTTACAAGTCAAGGTAAAATTTGACATCACTGAAAGTCCCAGTAATCCCTCTAAGACCTAGGCAATGTATTTTATGAGGCACTAGACCAGATTTGCTCCACTAAAAAGTCATATGTCATACTGCAGACATAATTTCTCCTGTCCAACTGTTGAAAGACCCAATCTAACCAAGACTTAAGGAAAAATTTCTTTGCTGAAAGGGTGTCCAAGCTTTGGAAAAGATGCTCAGGGAAGCAGTGATATCACCTTCCCTGGAAGTGTTAAAAAAGAAAAGAACTCTAAATATTCCCAGTATTTTTTTAATAAATCCTTGATCTAAATGTAAATAAGTATTTTTATCCAGACATTTTCAAATATGCATGCTCCTTTCTTTAGAAGGCTTCTGAATCATGGCATCCAGTCTTGTTCATTTAGTACCTTTGACTTATATTCAATTAAACATGGCTAAAAAGAATCGCTGTCTTGAATGATCATGAACATGGTTTAATGAAAATCATATTTCCTTTAAAAGAAATCAGTTGTGAAAATAAAAAAAAATTCGTTAACTGAATAGACTTCATGCACTTTATCACACATCTGAAAGTACAGACAAAGAAAATGTGATTCAAACAGAAAGAAGCAACAGAACTAGATGAGGATCTTTTCCATTAAAAATGATAACCTCTCAAAATAAAAAACCAGAAGCCTAATTTTTAATGAAACTGATGAAAATGTCTATCTATAATGGAATTTTGGGGCCAAACTACAGTAACCTTCTAGCCTGGTGTTTATGATACTCTACTCAAGGTACTTGACTAGGACTTCATGCAAGATTTCCAAGAGAAGTTTTCTAGCCACAAAACTGTGGATTCAGATTTTTGTGTTACGTGACACAAAAGGCTTTTTAAACTTGTGTAAACAGGGGGAACAAAAACCAACAAAAGAAATCAAATGTTTATATTTTAAGGAATATATTTCAGAGGTAAGGCATCTAAACTGAAGCCACACCAACAAGTCAGTAAAAATAGAGCCTTATACCTACACTGGTGACATCCTAATCGATGGTTTATATTTGGATGGGTACATATTTCCTACATCTTTCTTAGACCTAAAAATATATTTTTCTAAACCTCTCCACCACTCTGCAGGAGGGGAGAGCAAAAAGATGTTCAAAGATTGAAGTTTCTTAAATGACAAAAGCTTTTCTTTTTCAAAGGAACATTTAACATTGTACTAAAAAGAAATATAATTAAAGGTAATTAGATATTTTAAAAATGTTATTATGTAAAAAACAGAATACAAAAAACCCCCAAAACCCAAATATGAGCAACATGTTTGTTTCTTGGATTTGAAAGAGTTTGCCTGAAAATACCAGGTTTAAAACTTCAATATCTAGGTAGCTCTTGGGCAGGGTTAAATATATCCCCTTTCTTGGTTACAAAAAGAGCTATAGAATGTCCCTGACAAGCGTTCACAGTTCAATGATGCTGTCTGGAGGTGACTGGTTCTGTGCTCCAGTTTCTTTTGCTGTCAATCTTAATCAAATTTTTAACACCTACAGAGGCGAACTTGGTGAACTGGGCCTCTCATACAAGGCTTTTCTTTTTTCCTGGAAAAACCCCTTCTTTTACACTTAGAAAGAGTTATGGCAGAATGATTTGGTCTCTGCTCTTAAAATTAAATTCCAGCTTCCCATGCTTACATTGGCCTATGTCTGCAACTGACAGTTTCTATGGTTTTACAATTTTCTGGCCTTCGTATCTTGCCTTACAGAAGTTTAAGATATCAAATGCGCTTGGACTTGTCTCTGTTTTTTGAATAGCCAAATGACTTTTAGGTACCTGTGCCTACAAGTTGTATTGGGCAAGTATTATTAGTGTAGGCATGTTGCAAACTCTGCCACTGTTCTCAGAACTGGTTAAGAAAACAATGTTGCTGGACAGCTGTTACCAATATATCAGAAAAAATAGCTTAAATACTATTGTAATTTCTTGGCAAGCATGAAAGGACTGAGGTGAAGAAAATGGGTAACTTGTTTTATGGTGATGTACAGGAGATGATAGGCTTACTCAGATATTAACACTTATAAAGTGACTATTAAATTGCAAGGAATCTAAGCCATTTTACATCTAAAAAAGAATATCTGCAAAAAATCCCCTTGAATTCCCTTGACTGCAGTATATTGTGTCTTCAAACTTTTTAATTTGAACTTATCTGCAAGTCTTTCTGTGACCAGCTAAAGAGATGAATTAATGGCATGTGAATTAATGAAATGGACCCTGACAGGGTGGTTTGGTGCAAATCTTTTGTACAGACTTGGCCCAAGTACATTTTAAGCTCCTGATGATAAGAAACCAGTTATTAAGGGCTAAGTCTCAGAACAGTGCCTGGTAGTAAGGAAACCTTTCTGTGCATTTCATTTTACATATAAAGCTCACATTGTCTTTAGAATAGAGTATCAAAAAGAGGGTTTGTCTCATGACTCCTTGACATCTCTTGTTCCCTTCTGCCCTGTACCAGTTTCTGTGTTGTGTATGTTTAATTGAGCACTGTTCTCTGAACAGTAATTAAAGCCCAATTTTACTTGTTGCTGAACAAGATGATAAGAGCTCTGTCTGTCAACGTGGTCAAAGATCAACCTTTACCCCTTACAGAGCTTACTGCATCTTCATAATTTATTCTGCTGAAAACTCCTCTGAGAACATGGCAGACTCTGCAGCTGTTGGTGGGCGTCCCCAGTTGTAACTGTTGTGGAGAAAAGACAAAAATGCAATTTTATTATAACTATTCCTGGAGTTCTTAGTCTTACGTGACAAAACAAGTGTTACTTTTTTTAAATTTTTTTTTTTTTTTTTAATTTAAGCTGGTATAAAATATCATATAAGCATGTTTAAAAAGTTTTTTGTGCAGTCAAGGAAATCAAAGAAACATCACTTCTGCTAAACCCTCCACTGGAAGAATCTGCTTTTTCTCAGTTGTATATAAGTAAAATATGGTCTGAAAGACCATTTACATGTAAAAATTCAATTAGCCTGTGACACTTCTTTATGGCACTAACAGAGAACGAGAAATAAAGCATCTGTGTGCAAAGAATATCTATAGTATAATGTGCAGTCAATAACTGTGAATTGTCTAGTCATTCCTAGCAAAATGTCATGAGTCTAGAATTCTCCATAAATAAAGGAGCTATAGAATCCATCACAGATGGAAAAACTATACAAAGTCGTCAGTGGCACATGCTGAAATTGCCTTTTGCTGCAGCTCTTCCAGAACTTTGCCCTAACACATTCTACTGTCTTTGTCATTAAACTTCAGCCATTCTTCTCAAGACACAGTCCCAGAATATAAGATATTCACTCTAACCAAGAGCTAGTAACTGTCTTCCAGCAACTTGAATGTTTATTTTCATTTCATTCCTGAGTTACTGAGCACTGAAAATTATCCACTATACAAATATGTCAAGCTTCCCTGGTTATAGTTGAGTCATTTTCTGTGGATGACTGAAGTCCAGGCTATGTCTTCTCAAGGTTTGCCTGTTTGTGTGTTACGTCTGAAGAAACTTGTGATACATCTCTGAGTAACTGCATCTGCACCCAAAGAAATACTACACCAGGGAAACCAGAGTGGTTACTCAAAGTTGGTGCTACTACCCAAAAGCAAAGCCGCAGAATTTGGTTTTGGCTGAATCAAAGCTTCCAACAAACACTTATTTATTGTTCATTTTTTGTTTAGTTCCAGTCAAAACAGCAACAGACCATCAAAACTGAGCCTTACGAAGTAACCAGATTGATAATTTCTGCATTTAAGTATGCACAGCTGTTCACATTGCAGTTTTTATTGGTTTCACCACTGATTTAAAGAAAAGTAAAATTATGTTATAGGTCAAGATTGTTATATGACTTGCAGAACAAGTCTCTTGTGAGAATTAAGTTTCAGTCTTTAGCTTTAACATTTTGTTTTGTGCACACATTTTAATGCACATTAGTTCATGTTTTCCTTTTTACTCTTGACTGTTAAAATATTAGTGCCAGCAACAGTGGAGCATTGCAAACTAAGTCTTTCCTTCCTTCCTTTTGGCCTGATGTAATTGATACTAGACAGTGCAGTGCCAAATAAATACAACTAAAGGAAGAAAGAATAGGAAGAAGTAGATTTTCATCTTTTGGCTAAACTTTAGGGTCCTTTTGCTATAGTGATTGGTATGTGCTACAAAGGAAAGAAACCTGTGGGCAATTTCATTTCAGTAAAAATGAGTACTGCATACTAGGAGAAAAAAAAGTAATTCTGCCTGTCTTTTGCATTTGGTATATAAAAGAAGTTCAATAAAAAGCTAACTGGAGCTTCAAAGCTGAAATTTCCAGAAAAAAACAGCGTCCTGGTTTTAACATTAATTTGCAATAGAATACTTGAATATAAAGGAGTGTTGCCCTTTATCCTTTAACATGGAAAATCTGATCTTTCTGGAGTTTTTTATGTGCAGCTGCTTAGAATAAAGTCTTAAAAATAAATTCTGCACCTTGCATAGTTTTGTTTACTTTAATGCCTTATTTAGACTCTTTTTTTTTTTTTTTTTTTTTTTTTTTTTTAAATTGCCATTATGGAATTTCAAAGAAGATCTATAATTCATTCTTCAATATCAACCTGTAAAAGTTTCAGGACAACTTTCCTGGAGTAGAGTTTTCATCTCCAGTATTCTGAACCAGAAATTTTCCATTTCTGTGTGATTTGGTCACATTACTTCTCTCCTTGCTCCCTACCCCTTTATGTCAATTATCTGCCCAGAACTTCATCAGCTCTCAACCCTCAAAGACTGTGCTGCTTTTGTCCAGTGTTTAGTTTTGAACAACCATGTCAGTGTGAAAATTATTGTGCCTCATTCCAGTTCAATGCTTTAGTCATAGAAACATATTTTATGACATATTTTTTATGTTTTCAGGTATGCTAATCAGCTCCCTGTGCCATTAGGATTCAATGCTGCATGAGAGAAAAAGCTTTATTTCTTCTACTGAAACGCAGTTATGAGATTCATAAAGCTGTTATTCATGGTCAAGCCCTGTGCAAATGGAGACAGAAGAGAAGAAATCTCTTTGTTGGGGCTATTCATCATGGGCTGGGGAATTTTCCCCCAAGCAATTCTCTAATAGTTTTGCTCAGATTGTGGGTATTTCTGTGTAACCAGGTTGCCGGCTACACAGTGAGTCTCTAATCCCTGAAACAATGTGAGGTCAATCATGTCCCTGTGCACAAAGTAAGCATGAGACAGTGAAGAGCATTCTAAAAACAATTGTGGGCTGCTTTCCGTGGTTAACATGGAGAACATATAAAGAAATAATTCTCTATATCATGTTTTAAATATTGTTATGAATGGAAAATAATGGCCCCAGTGTTTGAACATATTCATTTGGAGATGGGGATATTTAATTCTGCACCAGAGATTAATTGCTCTGTCACCATTGTTTTGTGGATTAAAGACCTTCGAATGTTGCTGTGCAGCTAAATATATCCTTCAACTCTACTTTTTATGAAGTAAAATTTTTAAAGAGTTTCAAAAGTTTTAATATACTCAATGTGAAAGATGGGTTTTGGCACAGCAGAAAATATGGAACAGATTTTATCTTAGTATTGGTATGTAATGATAGTAAGGTAAATCCAAAAGTAGATCGCATAGCTAGTAAAATTGTAAAACATTGGGATTTTATCAAGCTTTTGGCCAATAAAAGAACCAAATTCATTTTGTATGTTGACAATTGCAATTTTTTAAATTATTTTATTATTATTTTATTTAAGAGGTGTTAGAAAAAATGATCACTGTTTAAATAGTGCAAATTAGAGAACTGTCTCAAGGATTCATTATATTGGTCAAGATTTGGGGTTAAATTGTATTTCTGTTTTTCTCAATATAATGCTCAAAAGTGTTTTCTCTTTGTGAAAACTCATTCAGTAAGCTTATCCTAAAGAAATATTGTAATTATAATTTGGGTAATTCAAAGGAATACATTCTTTCACATATTATAACAGATAAAAGGTTTGGGGTCAAAAAGTAGCTACTCACAACAGAATAGTACCCTGACATTAAAATTAAACTAAGAAGAGTATGCTTAGATTGTTTTTTTATTATGATATCTGATTTTTTGTGTCTATCCCTTCTTATACACAAGAAATAGCAACCTCTAGTCCCAAAGCATTTACTCAGTGGTCTGCAGCTCAAAATTTTTCAAAGTGATCATAATGAAGCCATGTAAATTTTTTCTTGCATCTTTATTAACAAAAGTCCAAATTAATCTTCCTCAGCCTCAGTCATGTGCCCGAGATACAGCCACTGAAAAAGAATTAAACTGTCCCTCAGTATAACACTCTCATCCTAAAAATAAATAGAATAAATCATCTTTTGGGGAATTCTCTCTCTTTATATTAGATGGAGACTATCCAAACACCTTTGTTAAGACAAGCCAGTTTCAGATGGTCAAAATTGAGAGAGATTAATCTCTCTTGAAGCATCTTGGACCTTGATTAGTTTCTGGAATATCTTCTAGAGGAAGTCTAAAACAAAACTGCTTCTTGCTTGTAATGTCTTAGCCATACACCTAAAGTCAGACTGTATTCCCATATCTGGGACTCTACTTTTAAAGTTTTATTGGTAAACTAAGATTTTTTGCTGTTATTTTTGGTTACTATTACATTGGTCATGGTTAGTCCCCTTGATTATTCCATTATGAGAACTTTGCATTTTGATCTGAAGAAAATCTCCTACATCTGCTCAAATCTTCATCTACAAGTTGAAAATATTTCTTACTTAGCTGTTAAATTCTAAGGTTTAAGAACTGATTGTAAAGTTCTCCACAGGATTAGAGGATTAGACCTGTTGTATGTGCTCCTGTCATGGAGGAAACTTTATTTATTCCTATTGTTTCTTGGTTTTGAATGAGTATCTCTTCAATGGTGCTTGACATTAGTAAGAACATGGGTAGGGGTGTGGGATAGAAATCATGCACTTATTTGATTTATTCATAGGTGCTAATGATTCACATTGGAAGTTCAACTGCCTCCAAAATAAATATTCAAGGTGCTCGACATTCTTGAACAATAATCAGTCTACTACCCAGGTGAGCATCCTGGTATTGGATCTTCAATATTATTATTGTAAAATATTCCTACTGGATAATATTTCTTAAAATAATCCTAGTAAGAAAGTAAAATTATTGTCTGCAAAGTCTGCTATTATTTTTGTTACTATCTGACACATTCTTTCACTGTGTCTAGAACTACTCAGAGATTTTAATAAAGATCTCATGTTCATTTCTATTTTTCAGGGTTACATTGGTAGAGGATGAAATTATGCCCCCTCTTCCTTTACTGTTTGACATCTAGAAGATATCTATCTACTGGAGTCTCATCTTGATACTTTTCAGTAAATTGTGGTGAAATTCAGGAAGATTGGCTTTGGAAGAAAGCAAATGAAGCAAAATTTGTCATGGTGTAACATTGCCCATTCCTTCAGACTATTCACCCCTTAACAGTATCAAAAATGCTGCTTGTAGTAATTTTTGACTGTTCTATTATAATTTTATACCTGAAGCTGAGCATACTCCTGATTTGCTTTCTTACTTGAACTGTTATAGAAAAAGTTCTGTAATCTACCTCTTTCAAAGACTGGATATGGGAAAGCAGTCTAATGAGAGACAGATTTTTTTTTTTTCCTTCTTATTTAGTTTCTGCTGACATGCAATAATACCTTCATTTTCATGGTTTTATTTTTGAACATCAGATTTTGTGTGGCACCATGGAGTCAGAAGCATGTACAAGATTAGTGTTTTGGGGTTTTTCTTTTTGGTTAGACTTTAGTTTTTCATGTGAAAATTAATGTGAAAAATTGGACCACCAAAAGGAAACACCTGCCTTTATCTTGAACACATTTCTTCAGCTCTGCAACATTGTTCCACCATTTCCCACGTTTCCAGTTTGCAGAACACCCAGCTGCACTCCAAGGTCAAGACTTTGGTTGGACTCCGAACATAACTTGTTGTTTAAAATATTTAAGATGTGGATGGGCAGGCATATCAACTTCTAACATCACATAAAAGGCAAATGACAGCATATGTGAAAATGTCATTTCAATAGGATGAAGAAAGAGCTGTAAGCAGATATATTCAATTTAAATTGCATTATTTGTAGACATGCAAACCAGAACTCCCTGAGTTATTCTCACAGTTAAATGATACAGGGTAAATCATCATCAGCTGGTCAACATTTCCCTGGAAATTTATTACTGTCGATAAGACAATAACTCTATTATATATGTTTCCACGAGCACTTTACAAAGGGAAGCTGTTCCTTTTCCTACATGTAAAAGAAGCTCGTCTTTGCATGCAGTAATCTACATCAGATAAATAGGTGTCAAGAATTTCACGGAATTAGCAGACAACAAATGTTGCCATAACATCAGAGAGAAAAAAAAAGCCACAACTGATCTAAAGTAAATATCTACCTTAGAGTTTCATACTGCTGCCCAATTATCTGAATGCCTGAAACATAAAATCAGCAAGAAAAGCAAAGTCCCTTGAAAGTTTCCTGGTGATCCTGTCACAACCACACAACCTGCTTGGGCAGGTTTGTTCTTTCTGTTTTCCTTTTTTGGGGCATTGATGTGAAAAACATTTTTGAATATTGAAGAATTAAAGGACTTTGTGCAGATTCCTGTATTACGGGTTTACCCTTAAGCAAAATAATTGTTTTTTGAGAAGTTTCACCATAATAAACTAATCAGTCAGCCAATCAAATTCTACAGAAACTTTAGGTTTTAGTCAACATATTTTCCATAATAAAAAATGGGTAAAATATTCTAAGTAATAGTTAGTTTACCTCTGGTTTAGAATTACGCTATATATAGCACATAGGCTTTATATACTTTTTTAATCATTCTACTTCTCATTCTCTACAGCTGTCTACACTAGCTTAGGCTAAAAGCATTAAAGCTTAGGCTTTAAAGCATTTTTATGAGTATTTCTTCAAGTTTCTTTACTCAGAGGAAGGTGAGAAATTCAAATGAACTTATCAATTACATATCTCTATCTCTATATCTCTATCTCTATCTCTATCATCTCTATCTCTATCTCTATCTCTATCTCTATCTCTATCTCTATATCTATCTATCTATATCTATATCTATATCTATATCTATATCTATATCTATATCTATATCTATACTAGATCATCTATACAATGTTTTCAATTTGAATTATTTTCTTCTGTCTTAAATATATAAAATCCTGATTTATGCTACTTGCAGTTATTCCACTGCACCTTCAACTTTCAATGCTAACTCATAAATTTAAAAATTGACATAGTTGCGTCATTTTTAATAAAGGTCTGTTTATCAGAGGAAAACTACGAACAGAAGTTTTTGTAAACATTTGGTCCTATAAGATGTTCAATATGTTTGGTTAGGCCAATATTGTTAGGTTGCTTACACCTATAATGTTCTATTGGGTTATGTTTCCCCATTCTTCGTGACTCCTTTCAAATGTCTGTTCACCATTAGACTGCACTGGATGTAGAAAAATAATGAAAATATCAGCAATAAAATATTTCCATAAAATCTTAACTCCTGAGAATAGTGCTAGCAGCCTACACAATATATTATAGTGGTATTTTCAAAACTATGTATGATATTTTCAAAACCAGCTCATGGATGATATTTTCAAAAACAGCTAGGGATCATGTCAGAGACTTTATTTTAGTGTCTAACCTACACTAAACTATTAGAAGGTTGGCCTACACTAGCCCTCGGTAGACACTGGCTACAGAAGAAAAGGACAACATGTGACCAAACAAGATATCTATAGTGGTGCCTTGATCAGTGCAGCTGTCTATTTCTCTTGCTGTCTTTAAAGAAGCTTATTGTGACAAGATGTTCTGCTCTAAGGTGTGTAGACCATGGGTGGTTTAAGTTAGATGAAACTGACCCTACTTCTAGGAACACCCAATGTGCTTGCTCTCCTCACACACATCAGAATTTTGTATTCTTGGTTCCTCAGTCACTCTGAGCGTACAGGAAGAAGTCAACCCTTCATTAAGTTATTCTGTAGTTAGCTACTACTGCTGTAACATTTACAAGAGAGAAGCAGGTGTGAGTATTTTCCTCTTCAAGACAGGAGGGGAGAAATGTACCTCCGTTTTTTTCTTCCTGGTGAACACCTCAGGTAGAAAAGTTTGTTGTGGAAGTCTTCTTTCTTTCAGAAAAACAAACAAACAAACAAACCCCCCCCCCCTAATCTAATTCCTCATGCATACAAGGAGGAATACGTGGTCTAGACACAAGGAAGCGTTTGAAGACTGTGGAAGCCCAGTTTCATGGTATTCTTTATACTAACTCAGACACGATGCTTATGGAAGAGATTTCTGATGCACATCTACTTTGATGTTTTCAACTGGTTATTTTAGAACAAAGTTTATTGTGAAACCCATCCCAAAAGTTAACCTTTCCTAACCTGGGAGAAACACTTAGGATGATGCATTTGGCTGTGAAATCTTGTGCCTTATGTTTATCTTGGATATATCTTCTTGGTTCCAGCCACAGGAAAGGTACCCAAAAACCAGCAAGAACATGTGTCTAAATGAAGATCTGATGTCACATTGGATGCTTGGGAAGAAGCAGAAAGCCTAACTGATGAATTGCTCAGTCCTTGGTTATGATCTGAAATCTTTATGAAAAACATAGAATGGTTTGGGTTGGAAGGGACTTTAGAGATCATCTAGTTCCAAGCCCTGCTTCCACTAGACCAGTCTGCTCAAAGCCCCATCCAACCCAGCCTTCAACACTGCCAGGCATGGAGCATTCACAGCTTCTCTGGGCAACCTGTTCCACTGCCTCACCATCCTAACAGTAAAGAATTTCTTCCTACTATCTCATCTAAATCTACTCTCTTTCTGTTTAAAGACTTGTGTCCCTGTCAGAAGTGCTTCAGCCTTCTTGTAGGCCCTCTTTAGGTACTTTCTTCTTCAAGTTCTTTCTTACCCCAAAAATATTATTACCAGAGTATCAGGGTGGTTGAAGCACACCTGTAATTTCTTAGTCAGAGTTGGAATTAGCATGTCCTCATAAAAATATGTCATGTACAGCAAATAATTTAACTGTAACATAGCTCAGGGATATGTATTCAAAGGAAGTTTGAAATATTTGGTAGGCAGTGAATTTATTTTTACAGGGATAGAGGAGGTTATAAGCTCATCTCTAATATAAATACTTGCACCCAGTAGCAGAGCTCTATTATGGCAGTGTGCTAGTTAATGTTATTCTGGTAAACAAGGAAATTTCAGACCAAATATTTATGTCAGCAATTATGGTTATTTATAGCCATTTATATCCCTATTTTAGCACACTGAAAACAAGAATAAAAAACAGGATTTAATAGGCTTTAATAGGCATAGAAGCAGGAAAATGGGATTTTCATTAAGAGGCCCTCATTTCCTCAAAGGAACCATTTTTTTCCCATCTTCTCACTGGTGTATCTTAAGTAGCAGTACAACCTATAAGGCAGAAAGCTTGACCTTTGGGCTCTGCAACCAAAGGCTGGCCCAACTCATTTTGCAGTAACCTGTACCTTATGCCAGGTGAGCTGCCCCATTCACTGCAGTCTCCTTTATGGGTAGTTACAGAGACCTTCATAACAGAACTCCTATTGCCTAATTTTCAGAAAGCTTCTGATTTCAATATCCACTTCTTTGGTCACCTCCAATGAGTATCTGCCACAATGAAGTCAGTGGAACTGATTTAATTAGCACAAATGAAAGTGTTACAGCTTCTTTTGTACATGTAAAGGGAAGGAAATGGGTATTCTGCACATTAAGATATCTATCGCGAGGAGAAAATTGCCAGTCCTTTTTCAATAATCTGTGCGATAATGAAAGTCTTTCATCTTTCTGATGTGGATGAAAAATATTCTGAAGTTAGTCCCTTTACATATGTTTTAATTAAATTCAAAAGGAGCTATAATTCAGATTCACACATTTAAAAACATCTAGCAAAAATGGGTGATTGTATCAGTTCAGAGAAGATGGTACATGGTGAAGTATCAGTTTAAAGTGAATTTCATATTTATTTTGTACACATAAGAGAAGTTCAGAGAAGATTTTATATATAAGGTAAAGCATCAATTTAAAATTAATTTTGCCCTTGAAGATATGTGCTGCTGATTTTTAAAGGAGTAGAAACTCTATTCTCAAAATAGCTTGAAATCCTTATCAAGAAAGGATATTAGCAGCCTTCAATTTTAGCAGGTCTTTCCTCTCTCTTCTCCAGGTTTCCTTTATCATCTAACATTTGACCCATACTTATCAATATGTATTGTAAACTTTTAAAGCTTGTCAACAGAGAAAGTACAGTTCTAATGTAGGTAGAGATAAATATAACCTCACAACTTGTTTCCCATGATCCACCCATGAGCAACTTGTTTAAGGTTTGTGGTTTCTTCCTCAGAGAAAGCTCCCTCATTGTCTTCAAAGAATGATTGATTCAGTGAGCTGAACTAAGGACAAGAAGTCACGGGAGGGGTCTCTGCCTCAGTATCATGGCCTGGAAGAAGGATGATAGGTTATCATTTCCCTTTTGTTGCAATTTATTCAGTTCATGGATATGTTACGGATAAACATCTAACAGGAACCAATCCCTTTTAGAATTGCTCTCAGACCTGGCAGGCAGAGAAGTCCTTGAGATTGTTGTGAACCATACAACAAAAAGTCTGAGGTGCATTTCAACATCTTAGGCAATATTTGAAGAATATGTTGAAATGTCATTTAATCAGGGCATTGTAGAATAGATGAACATTTTAGTTTTGATCTAGACTTTGATTAGTGAGCATTAATTGCCAGGAAAACATATTCTATTTAGGGGGGTTGCATAAATATAAACCAGAGTTCCTTTATCTCCTCTCTTTCAGTTCTCAGAAAGTATTGCCTTCTGCACTGAAAAAAATCAGTCAAGCTTAGTGATTACTACAGTATCTATACAAATGCACAAAAATGTATTAACATTGTTATGATGAAATTATATCTGATCAGACAAACTTCTCTCACCTTGTCTCTTTTTCTGCTTATTTTGTTCTTCCTATTTGTTACCAGATTGGAAAACTGGTATTTCCTTCTGTTTCCCCCACAGTAAGCTGTTCAGAACTGATTTGCAGTTCAGTGCAGATGTGTTTTAAACCCATGATGAAACAATGCTTTCTCAAACATAGTTTAACACCTACATGAAGGCTGATGACTGAACTACAAATGAAAAAAAAATTACATGACTTAATGCAGCCTCCTGATCTTTGCCTTTACAATGCCCTTTTGTTCTATAAGTTTCCATGTGGGAAGATTAGGGAGGGTCAGTAAACAAAAATGTCTTTGCATGTCTTAAGAGATCTAAGTGCTCTGCCTGTAGAGTCAGCAACTTCCCATTGAGTTTCAAATAATCTGAAAGAGATGAGTTCCTTTCACAGCATGAAAATTCTGGCTGGGGCAATGGGTATTGTCTTCTGATTCCTTACAATCTCAGACTCAGTAATGTGACAGGGCCACCTGGCTAGTGAGTGTTTTTGCCACTTTGGCTTCATCAAAATCAATCATCAAGTGCATGTACTGTACTGTCTCTTGTCATTCCAGGTGACACATTTCCTTAATAATACATTTTTCCTTTATAATTTATAAAACAAAGCAAATGCTCTGTAACAGATTCAACGGCAGAAGAACTGCAGAACTGTGGAGAAATAAAGAAGAATTTTAAGGGTTGTGGAAGAGACATAGGGTGCAAGGGCTGCTGTCCACAGACATTTGGCTTTCTCGCTTTAAATTTTAAGAAGGACAGAGGAAGAACATGCCATGGTTATATGGCTCACCCATTCTGTTCTTAGGAAATTATGTTACGAAGCAGCTTCTGAAACATGAAACTTTGTGCAGAAGTACATTTCTAAGTCTGATGCTGCAGCTTAGCCTTTGGCTGATGTGAGAATTTTAGGATCAGGCCTTGAAAAGATAATTTTGGTTTATGATAGATTGATAAAAGTAAAGGATTAATTTTCTACCTGTACGGTCTCACACTGTACACACTCCTAAGACAAACAACTCTAAGTGAAACAGAAGTCCAAAACCCACAGGCTTTTAAAGGTCACTGAGATGAGCTATAAGATACACAGTGATGTTCAGTTCATAACACAGAAGCTTTGGAAGGAATTTGGGTACTAACAACTGACCTATTGATGTGACTGTTTATTACAACAATTTACAAACATAGGGGATTATGCAATGCTCTGACATAATTTCTGCTAGCAGCTGGAAACCTCTGCTGAACATCTGTCTGAAGTGCTGTTCTCATAGTCCGTCTGCCAAAACTAGCTGAGTAAATTGAAATGAAATTCCAATTTTTTTTCTTTCTCAAAACTTGTGTTGTCTTTCAAGGCAAAAACATTTTTGTGAAAACTTTTTTGACAATTCTTTGTGTCAATTCTATAGCCTTTAGTCATATTTTGTCCCATAAAAATGTAGAACCCTGGAACATGTGTCACTGCGTCAGAAGATTCATGAAAACCATTTGCACTCTCTGTTATTTATATGTTGGCAGCTTGCTTTGAAATGATTGCTTTTCTCGGAAGCATGGACAATTTTAACCAGAGGCCTCAGTACTGAAAAGGCAGAAAAATGGTGTGGAGACTAGTATATAATTTTAACTTTCATTAATTATGAGGGTGAAAAGGAAAAGAAGTAGGAAAAATGTTTATCCCTTCCTTTATAACTACAAGTGCAAGTGGAAAAGCAAGGTAACTAAATGAAAGAAAGATTCCCTTTCCCATAATATGAATTTGCTCTGGCTAGGTGTACTTTTAGACAATCTCCATTGATCTTGACCTGTATTCTGAATACAACATAAAATAAATAACATGAGAGGCAATTTAATTTTTCAGATGGAGAACAAAGACCTCTGGTTCTGAACTAATTTTAGCTATGTCCTTAGCTCTTAGCTTTGGGTTTATTTCTTTTAACTTACGTCAAAATAGGTTAAAAGTGTTGAACTCTGGAGCTGTCTGTTTCTGCTTGCTGACTTGAGCAGCTTGGACTGACTATTTCAGATTTAGATGTTCCCTTCCTGTATGTTCCTAAACTTGAAGCATTATCTTCCCATGTTTTATCTCATTATATTTTAGTTAAATTATAAAATAGGGATTATTAGGGTATAAGTTCATTTTTGTGTGTGAAATTGTGTGTAAAAAAGTTACACAAATTCATTCGAGGGGTAGCAAGTCCCACAAGAAATCAAATATGTAGCACTCAAATATGTAGACATTCAGTGGGCATAAGACTCAGGTCTTTACAACAGCCACTTTCTTTTGAAGAAAATAATAATAAAGAAAACATCTATAAGGATTTCTGTGGTGGGAATGATTAATTTTTTTATAACTAAATAAGGTAGAATTGTCTATTTTTTATTTTTAAATGCTATTATTTGCTGATCCAGTGAAATCTGTTTTTTGGAACTGATTCTATCCTCATTTATCGTACCATTAACACAGAAGCTAGAAAAATTAAACTGTGTAAAGTGGATATAAGTGACAGCAGAACTGGGATTGAGATTAGCTCTGTGGTTCTGTGACTTGACATACACCTCTCCCTCCACTGGTGACAAATGACACTTTTGACCATAGGAAAAGAGACATATCTGGTACAGATATGGAGAAAACTCTCCATTCTTAACTGATTAGAATGTCCAGCTCTATGCAATGGATTTTATATACACCCTGACCCAGTTGCTTTTTTAAGTAAGTCCTTAATTTATAGGTCTTGTAAGTCTACTCTGTCTCCCAAATAAGCAATTAGGTCATCAGGATCCATAATTTATTAAAGTGCATTTTGTGAACAGGGAGTTCATCCGTGAGGATATTGTGTTTCCCAAGGAAGTTAGGAAGAAATTTGCCAAAAAGGAACTAAGGTTAAAAATTCAACAGATCAGTCTGTTTCTCTTGAGTTCCTCTAACAGATATTTCTCAACAGAAATGGGATGGAAGTAGAAAGAAAACTTCTGGTGTAATGCTGAAGTGAAGGGTACCAATGCAGTGAGCTGCATCCTACAATGAAAACCACTTCAACTAGAATGAAAAAAGCCCCCAAACCTAGTACCTAGTAGGTTAATGCACTAAAATGAAAAAGCGCAGATGCACAAGAGGATTCAGCCCTTACAACTAAAGATTCTAAATTTCCACACCTCAACAGTTATCTCACTCTCCTGTTACATACATGTCATTCTGAACTTGTTGGAGCATTGTCTTGGGAATGCTAGGCATCCCAGGGCATACCTAGAGTATGTCCTACAGCTGTCTTTGATGGGCAGATCTCTCCTACCTAGCTGCTCATGTTATACATCATGCTTAGTACAGAATCTGGCTTCTGCAAAAGCATTCCGTTTTCATTCTCTTCTTTACTCAATAACCAACTCCTTGTAGTGTTCACCTGGGCTGTTAGAGTTGTTATTCCTTACAGCTTCTGCAGGAGTCAAACTGGACTCAGCATCTCTAAAATTTGGAGTCACAAAGGCTTGTGAGTGCTGATGGGTGGGGGGGGAACAGGATCTCTTTAGCTCTTCTGCTGGATCTGCTTTTCTTCACACAGCAGTATTCAATGCACATTGGACCAAAACCACTGAGAACTACTTTGGAACCCCATGATGGGGAAACTCAGCTGGCAGTGGGAGGGCCGGTTTAAGAATGCCTAGTCCAGCCAGACAGCTTTTACAAAGTGGAATATGTTCAGCAGAGATGAACTTGAGTTGTGGGTCTCTGACAACAGCAGGGTCAGATCTTCTGTGTGAGATATCAGAGCTGTCAGGAAGCGCAAAAGAAAGCTTCATTTTTATTTCTTCACGTATCACAATCTTCACACGTATCTAGTGAATATTAGGCTTTTGGGAGAATTGGAGAAGGCATCATAATTTCTTTCTACAATGCTGAATAGCTTTATTAGAGAGGGCCATATCAGACATAGGTCTTGGAAGGACTTCACAACACAAAATCCCAAACACAATAAATTGTTTAACTGAATAAGAATCTGTTTTGTAGAATCTGTTTTGCCTTTCATTCTGGTACTTGTTATTAGCCAGTATGATATCTTAGAGTGGTGTCTTCTCTGGGAAATCATTTTGTGTTGCAACCCAGGCAAACATTAGATCTGTGGGTCATGCTAAGCAGCAAGATGTCTGAAATATGGAGGCTGCTGTCCTTTTAGGGCATGGCTCCTGTGTGATTAAAAGCTGGGAAATACTCTAGTTCCATTTCTCAGGGCTACCTTCAGAGAGATTTTGGGCATACACTTGTAGGGCACCATGCTATGAGCTCAAAGTGCTGTCTAGCTTGGTCAGTTGTAGTTACTGCTGCAATCTTGTAGACAGTAGTTGTTAGTCAGCAAAAAATCCAGTATTAGAGCAACCATTAACAGAACCATAATAATTATATGTTAATGAGGCGTTAAATCCCCTATTGTATTACAGCTGGGGAGTTTTAATGGGAAACGGATAATGTCTCCAACTGCTTCCAAACAGCTGACTATAGGGTGTAATTTCACAATTAGCCTAAATTAATCCATCCCCACTGCAGCTATGATGACCAGCGCTGCGTTTCCCTTCATGCTAGCCACATATTTTTGCTCTTTTATGCCAGCAACTGAGTGACTTCATGGACAGTTTGATAGCTCCCTGATTTGATTCTGGGTTAGCTTTCAATCAGACAAACTTCTTTATCCAGCTGCCAAAAGCTTATTTAATCATTTGGGCAGTATGGTAGAAGGGGATGGGATATACATCTGGAGTGACAAGGTATGCAAAGGCTGGTTTCCCGCCTGACATATTCCCTTATGTAAAAGCTTTTGCTTCTGCAGTGAGGATAATATGATGAAACAGCAGAGATGATGATTCTCTGCAGTAGAAAAAAAAATATTCTTTTGCTTATCTGTCCTTAGAGCCTATATCAGCAGGCACTCTCAATGTCAAACACTGACTCGGCAGAAATCTCAAATGTGACATCCAAAATCTGTACTTCTTGAGATGAGAATGCTACATAAAGAAAACATCAAGGAATCTTAACCATTTCTGAAAGTATTTGATATGATAGCCCTTGGAATAGAAGAAAAATCACTTTTGGTTATCTTTCAACCTCAGTAAATTCAAACAAAAAGACAGAATATCAAATACACTTTATCTTGTATACACAGTGGAACATGCCAGCTAATAACAAGAAACAGATCATGACCCTAGAGTAACTCACCTCATTTAGAGATAATGGAACACAATCAAATATAAACATTTTGAAATGCAAGTGCAATGCAGACTTTGCCTGTGATGCTTAAGAGGAGATTATATTTTTAAAGCCATTTGGAGCAACCTTTGCTGCATATAATTTTGAACAGCCCAGTAGCATTAGAAATGCTTGATAGTGTAAGTACTTAAATATTATTGCTACTTGTAACCAAACACCTTGTCTGAATTTTATAGTATCTTCCTAGTTATCCAAATATTTATTAAGGTTGGATTTGACAACCATTCAGTATGAAGTTGTTAAGATAAGGTTAGTTCAAGAAGTTACTAAGATTCTTTGCCCATCTTTCTTCCTATGGCTACAGTGCAGTGCACCCATTTCTTGAAATTGATTCATTTTACGATCACAGGATTAACGATACGCCAAATCTTTGGGGATTGTGTTGTAAGTAAAATGAGTGTCATTCTTTGGCCTAGAGAGTTTTGAATGACAGAACAGTGGGAAGTTCTGAAATGTGAACAGTACTACTGATGTACTTACTGCAGCCAGATTAGCTTGGAAATTGTTTTGAAAATAATGTAATGACAACCACTTATTTGGAAAATAAATTCTCTATTCTTTGAGTGCCTTGTTTTTGCTACATTGACATATTTCCTATATGCTTTTCATGCTAACCTCATTTGTACCCTGAGTTGTTCAATCTTGCTTTGTTTGCTAATGATTCAGGACAAGGAGTGGAATCTGACAGTTTATCAGAAACTAAATTAACTCATTATTGAAAAATCAAGTATTTGGACTACAGATTTTTCAGGGGATGTCAGTTCTATGACTAGGTATTTCTATAGTGCACTCTAAAGTCTAGTCTTCATATTAATACATTAAAGCAATTATTGTATTAATATGAAGAAGTCATTAATAAAGCAGAAGTCATGTCTTTGTCACAGGCTACTAACATTCTTCTTCCTGTCTGTCCCCAGGTCAAGTTGACTCTGTAGCAGCAGTAGCAAAGCCAAATCATTATTCAGAATTCTCTAAGAGTGTGCAAGTCTCCTCACTGTAAAGAGAGAGAACTACATAGCTAGGAAGAGAATAAGTTGGTCAAAATAATGTTTCCACTACTATACAAGTATTTAAATGATATAAAAATAGTAGGGACAGAATTCCAGCTAAGAAATGTAGGTGGAAAATAAATAGTTTTACATGTTTTCAAAAAATATGGACAGTGTCAAAATATTGATGTTAATTCCAGCCTGATTTCAAGGATCAATAACCACGAAAAGGCAAAAGGAAAAGGGAAGGACAACTTCTCAACAATTGTGGGAGAACTTCTAACTACCTAGCTACGGAACTTCTGAGTACTTGCTGAATGCAGTGATATCTATAAGCCATAATACATATATTATCTATATCTATATCTATATCTATATAGCTTGGGTCATGTTGAAAAACTGTGGATCTACTTTCCTGCATGTATGTGTGTAAGAAAAATGAAGACAGAAGAGAAAGAGAGAAAAAAGACTAAGGAGAATTCTTTCATAAACTTATTCATTTGCCCTTCAATACAAAGGGTCAACTATTCCTTAAATGTTTTAGGTACACCTTATGAATAGCTATTATCTAGCCCATCAGTTTCTCTTGGGCCATCAAGTTTATTCTATTTTTACTGATATATTAGCTCATAACATAAATGGTCTAACAAATGAGAATACTCTTGCAGTACCAGTTGAATCCCTTGACACAAATTTCCTTTGGCATGGTGGTTCTAACTGGCGCATGGATAGTGTGGTCCCTCGGGGAGAGCAGATATGCCCATTTTGACTACAGTGTACCCAGTGTAGTGAAACCCACCCAAGTAAGCCAACATAGTGCAACAGAACAACTAACTGATGAAAAGATGCTTTTTAAAGATATTTTAAGAACACTGATTTTATTGTACAGGATTTGCAGTACTTAATAAGCCTGTTCACATCCTCTGCTTCTGGAGCATTTGACTTTCAGAAGAATCTGAGTTGCTTCAGGGGGAAGAGAGCCTGGGCTCCTGTAGAGGACCAGTGTTCTGGTCTGTGTGGTAACACTGTCAACATATGAAGTGAGTAAGGTCAATTGATGATTTCTGCTAAGAAATGGAGACCAAGGCACTGCCTGCTTCTTTAAAGACTGTAGGAAAAACACATCTGGAAGTGTGAAACAAGAAAGGAACTAGACACTATTTGCTTTGAGGGCTGTCAGGCACTTTTCCTGCCTTTCCCTTCTCTTACGTTTTTGCCTGAGTTGCCAGTTGGATGAGCAGGGTAATTAGGAGTGACACAGAGCCTGTGAATGTGGCCAAGTCCTGGAATCTGCTGCTGTTCGTGTCATGGAGAGAGGATACAGTCAGACAAGGAAAGTTATTTCCTGCACTTAATATCTGATCAGTCATTTGAAATGTAAACATGATTGGAGGAATAACAACTGCCAGAAATAAATGTGCCAAATTGTCCTGCTTCTTGTTTGGTAACCAGCTGCTATTCTCAGAAGCCTTAAATGTTAAAAAAATCCTAATAATACATTTATAATACTTAACTTAGGGGTACATGAGGTTTCAAAATTCTCTATAAACACTGAAAGTAATGTAAATTGCCAGATTACTAGCACCTGCAATTTTGCAAGCATATTCAGCCACAAGATATATTCAGATCCTTGTCAATGGCTTGTTCTTTGATATATCACTAAACCATTTATTTCAGCCACAACTTTAGGCATTCTCTGCTGAAGAATAAAGGTATGATTTATGTGAAATCCTATGGCAAGTCATCCAGAAAAATGCTCATTCAACTCTTAATGAAAACTAATGAAAACTAACTGAAAGTGTGGAATTTGTTTCACTGGCATGGGATGTTCAACCATGAACTAGTTACCATGAACTTTTTTTTTTTTTTTTTTTTTTAGTAGAGGTAGAAATAAGTGCTTTTAAAGTGATTTGTCTGATCTTAGATGCTTATTTTAGAATGTGATTAGTTGCTCTCATGAGGTCTCTTTCTAATTAATTGTAAGATTTCAGTCTAATTATGGGGTATTTTGAGCTGGTTGAGAGGAACCTGACTCAAATCAATCTTGTCAGAAAAGGGAACTAGGAATCAACTTTCTCTATTCTTAAATCCCAGTTAAAATCCCTTTAAAAGTTACAGAATCATAATAATAGAGTTCACCATTTCAGTGGAGGCGCAATATTGGAAAATTCCATTATTCTCTTGCACTGAGTAATCCCTATCTTGAATTCATTAAACTTCTTCTTAAACAAAGATGAAAGGGAGGTATGAGAAGATTCCCATACAAGGGAATCTCAGGAGGCTTAACAAGAACAACTGCAAGGTGCTACAACCCCTGTTATCACCACGGGCTGGAGGATGAACAGATGGAGAACAGCCCTGCCAAGAAGGACTTGTAGAGGCTGGATGTGAGTCCAATCTTAATCACTTCCTAATGCGTCTTAAAGCTCCATGGAGAGAGAGTATTGCCTGCTCATTGGCACAGTGTTTGAAGACAAGATATGATCCTCTATTAACCCTGAGGAAAGACTTGTCCTCTCAAGTCAAGCAAAGATCTGGTAGTAAGCTATGAAGAGACAAGAAATCCAAGATTTTAAAAGCTGACCTCAGGAATCATTAACACTGATACTTGATATCTTTTTTTCTCTCTCTGTTTTCATTGAAGCCCAAGATTATGTATTGTCAGGGGCTGAGAAGAGAGCAAAAGAATTCTACTGGAAAAAAGGGATTTCTTCATAAACAGAGATTGGTTCAGTCTGTGTGCACTTTTTTTCCCCTACTAAAATCTGAATTCCTTGTGATACTTTGAACATTCTTTATAGACAAATCATATCAATTGTATTTAATTGTGATTATATAAAAGGATCTGGTGGCTTTAAATATAAGTAAGGAAAGTCAATATTTGGGGACTTGCCAGAAGTACTATTCAAACAAAGAGTTATTATTTAATAAAGTACCATGAACAGGAGTGTCCAATTAATCCATGGAAGCAACATTAACAATATAATTGAGTGCAATAAGACACTAAATGTGGCAACACAGAGATACATGGCAGTTGAACATTGGTTTTAAGTTATCCTAGCTCATTTTGCTGCTGATGCCACTCATCTGCTGGTGGAACCAGTGTGTAGGATTCTCATTCCATAAACGACAAAATCAAAGAGCAAAATACAAATTGGTTATGAAGGCCCAGAATCTCCCTGATTCTGCTATTCCTATTGACTGTATTTTCCCAAGATGTCTCACTGGGTGAGTTTTAAGGCTGTAGAAGAGTAAACCAGATGCACACCTGACCACACAGACAGAACAACAAAAAGTCCAGTTAGTCCTGTGGCTACCTGAGATAACCACTCAGAGCTCACAAGGGGTATTTTTTGCTTCATATATGAGATGTAGCCAAGTTTATGATCAGACTCTTCATGTCCCCCCAGAAAGACCTATTCCCTCTCCCTCTCCCTCTCCCTCTCCCTCTCCTCTCCTCTCCTCTCCTCTTTCATCCATCACCTTCTCTTTGGACAAGTCCCTCATAACACAACAGTATGACACATTCTGCTTAGTGAAGTTTATAGAAATCTATGGAAAAGCACTTGGCTTTTTCAGATGCAATCCAATTTCTACTGAAGCTTGAGGAAACAACTTTCATAGATTTAGTGTAGCTAGGTCAAATGCAGATTTAGATGACTTTACTTCATACCCTTGAAATGGTCACAAGCAGTTACTGTAGAAGCAGTAGAAAACACAGGTTTTTCTGTTGGATAAAAGCAAATGGATGGTTGGTGGCCACCATATCAGAGTTCTTGTGCAATCTGATGGAGAGAAGAGGAAAGAATTTACTCCTACACCAGCAAAGAGAAAGGGGCGGGGGGGAGAGAGATAAAGAACAACAATGTTAAAAATATAGGGAAAATAAGGACAACAATGATTGCAGGGAGGAATTAATAATATTGACAGCACTGCTAGGTAGCCAGGACAGGTGGGAATTGTGCCAGTGAACTTCATAGAATAAAACAGTGTAAAGAGGAAGTAGGCCCATTATGGATCATGAGAAGGAGATCCACTGAGATTCTCCAGCTGCTTCTCACCATATTACTGATGCAAAGCAGATGGACCTTTATCTGGAGCAGCTGGTTATGGTAGCATTAGAGCACCTTTGTGTCACTGGTGCAAATCAGCTCTTGGCTTCTCCTTTCTCTGCATGACTTTTGAGGATGACATAAACCATCCAAGCTTTGATGTTACCATCCAAAATTACCTTCGTAATATTGCAACTGGTTAATGCATGATTGGCTCTTATTATGTGTTTCATTTTTATCTGTCTTTCACCAAATGACCACAGATCTCAAGTGAGAAAGGCAGAGAAGGAGGGAGATACAAACAATTTAAGAACAATTAGAGATGTACTATTTTATAAAACAATAAAGTAAAGGGGAGCTTTAGCTGAAATTTTTTCTAAGAATTATCAACAGTGTATGGAGTGTGGAGCACATAGAAGGAAGCAATTCAAGTAACTGGCCTTTAGAAAAATTTGTTTTTGTTGTTTTGTTGAATTGCTGTTGCAAATATTCTAGTTGAAATGCTTGCTATTTATTTAACTGGATTTATTTTAAACTTCCAGTCTAGAATCAGATTCTCAAGCCAAGGTCCTTGTGAGGTAATTTCCCTGTCAGGAAGCCCTGAGCTAATCCTAATCATCAAACAAAACTGCAGTACTGAGAGCCTGGAGAAGAGAATGCAACTTTGGAAAATGTTTCCTCCAGCAATTAGCTGAGAAACTGCCGTGGAAAGTTCTCATCTCTGTTAAGTTTCCTTGACCCCATCTTTTCATTTCAGATGTTCTGTCATGTTTGCTCTGACTACATCTGCACTGCTAAGTACAAGAAGGCCAGGAAATGAGTTCAAGCACTTTACCCCACTGTGCATCTGCTAGGCTGCACTCTGCACTGCACAAAGCAAGACAGATCTTGCCAACTTTCCAAGATGAATCTACCAGGGTCTGCTCCTAAGCAGGGGGTGTGCGTCAATTTATGCCACTTAGATCAGAACACAGGCTTGGGGTCTGTATGTTATTTAGTTAGATGTACAGCTATAACTTGGGGGAGCAAGATTAACCTGGAGAAATATGATGGAGATAAATATAACAGAATGACAGAACATGATCTTTTCTGGTGTCATCTATTGTCCAAAGATAAGCATAAAATAACATATCTGACAGCACTTGTTTCAGACTCCTACACTCTAAGCCCTTTCACCTCCATCTGGGCTGGAACCTTTTTGGAGAGAGAGAGAGAGAGAGATAGACAGTGAAAGAGATCATGTACTGTATCAGTGAGGTAACTGAAGCTAAAAGCAACAAGTAGGAAAAAAGGCCCTTTTCCAGAAACTATTATTGATTTTTTTGGCCCTGATCCAATTAACAGATAGCAATTTCCTTTTTTTTTTTTTTCCTTTACCTCCAAAAATGTATGGATGCAAAAGAAGGCCTTGGGATTCTTACAGGATTCACCATCAACTTTCTTGAGTTATAATTGTAAGCCATTCAATTCCAATAACAACTCAAGGAGGCTGAGGGGATTAATTGTACATTCAGATTGCCTATTCTCTGTTTCAGGGAAAATTGGTGGATCCAAAATGCTTGAAACATTAACTCTTTTTATGGCCATTTACCAGAAGTTTACATATCTAATGTATCAAGCCAGCTTCTCCACCTCTTCACCTTCATGCAGTAACTGTCTTCATACTCTGCAGTTAACTGGTGTCTTCGTTGAAGTCAGCAGGAACTGGTACCAATATTTCACTGAGAAGCAACACTGTAAATCTATGGGGATGCAGTTATATGAGACAGGCTGAGCCTGTGTAACAGCTTACTGTTACTGAGAGGAACAGTCCTCCTTTCCTCTTCAACAGCTTTTTCACTTATTTCTCATTCTCATCTGCTGACTCTTTCTCTCCTCTTTCACCAGCTCTCAGGAATTTCTGTCCCTTGGGCTCCATGTCTTTTAGCAAATTATATTTGCCCAGGACTGTACTCTGGCACAGAGACCAGCTGCAAAGAAACATCAGCCTCCCCATCCATCACAATCTTGAAACTTCCAGCCGTTGGTGGCCATATACAATCTGCCCATGGGGAATGTTTTCTGGTCCGTGATGGTTGTGCAGCTGTTCCTAGGAATTGTTGGAAGAGAGGTAGCTAACCGGGGCCAAAACCTGGGGTCATTAAAATAATTTACTGTAGACAACATAAACAATCCAGTTCCAGTGCCTTGGAGTGGTACTGTTCATTGGTTGTTATACTATCATTGCTGTAACTCAGGGACATGGCTCCTCTAAGTGACTTAGTAGGAAACCAGCTCAACCAAAATGGAAGGAAAAGCTTTTTGCCATCAACTCTTTAGGTATCAGACCACAGAGATGGGACTGGGAACAAGGATATAATTCCAGGAACAGAGAGGGAGAGACAGAAAGAAAGGAAAAGACTGACTTCAGTGTCAATTTTATATGTCTTGTCTAACTTTGCTGTCCTTAGCGGTATCATTAGAAATGTATACCTATAATGAGAGATGTGTACATATAAATGTGTACAGAGGAGGACTCTTTGTCCCGAATCGATGCCGACTAAAGAGATTTGCAGCATAGTGCCAACAATCCACTGCCATTTCTTCTGAGGTGTCTACCCCTTTGGATCTGCCATCTCATGTGAATTTGTTAGAAATTCCTAAGTTTTTTCCCAACGGAGTCCCACAGTTAAGACAGTAATCTGGTGCATTTTCCTTTAAATGGACCAGTGAGAGCTCACACACAGAGTTTAAATGGCAGATTGGAAGAGGTGATAGCATTCACTAAGACAAGCAAAAGGAGATGACCTTCCTTTAACCTCTTACTGTGACATATTTGCATCCAAAAGAGAGTGGTACACAGCTTTCAGAAAGGTTTGTACTCTTCTCTCTGAGTCAACACTTCGGCATTCAGCAGCAGTGCCACTGCATTAGCACAGGCAGCCCCTGCCCTGGGACACAGATGTTCAGCTGGACAGAGGAAAGGCTGCAAAAACAATCTTGCATACCTGCATAAAACCAGTTGTTTGAGCTTTTTAAAATATTTTTTTCCCCGCATCATCAGGTTTTTTGGTCTAGGCCACCACATAATCACGCGAGAAAAACGATCTCAAGTCAAAACTTCTGAATCTGGCATTGCTTAAGGGTCTGTGGGTTGAGAAGGTCTTTGTCGTGCTGCAGGGTGATCCAACTGCCCCTTATAAAACTGTTCCAAATTATAGATATATTCCATGTGTTTTAAAGTAAACTTTCTGTCCTCGTACAAATATAACCAATAAGAAAAATAGAAAACCAAAACCTTTGAGGTTCTCAGTGTTGTGGGGAAATACGTCTTAAGGATTATTTTGTAGTATGTACAGTTTAAAATTTCTTGCCAGCTAAATTTTACTGGAAGCTCTGTGTTCCTAATTTTTACTGGAAGCTCTGTGTTCAGTCCTTCTATTTCACGTTTAACACTTCTTCTAGCATGTGAGTATAAAGATTCTCACTCAGTATCTACTCTAATAATTTTTTCTCCTGTAACAGATTTTATTTTTCCCCAAGATTTGGAGTTCTTTTTTCTTTTTTTTCTTTTTTCTTTTTTCCTTTTTTCCTTTTTCTTTTTTCTTTTTTCTTTTTTCCTTTTTTCTTTTTTCTTTTTTCTTTTTTCTTTTTTCTTTTTTCTTTTTTCTTTTTTCTTTTTTCTTTTTTCTTTTTTCTTTTTTCTTTTTTCTTTTTCTTTTTTTCTTTCATCACATTTTCTATTGTAAATAATAGAATCTATTTTAGGTTTATACTTTGCTGCTTTGACAAAGCATTAAGTGTCAGTTCTATCCATACGGGTCTGAATATAGTTTAATAGTCCTTATTTCTTGTGACTTAATGGCAACCTGGTGTTTAAATAAAATAATTTCCTGAGATTGTCTCTGACTTCAGCCTTGGAACTCCTTCTTTGTGTCTCAAAAAAGCAGCCAGTCAGATGTACGGATCTTGTGGCCTGGGAGCATTCTGTTTTAGTGGCCCCAGTTGTGAATAAAGCAATAAGCAGATGGTTTATGCTACTGTCGTAAGTAATGCATCTGTTGAGGGCTGGCACAGAAGTGCATCAGTGATTAATGCAGTTTGATTCCTTCCTTACTCTCATTCATCCACCAGCTTCCTTCCTCCATTGGCTGTTACTTCTGCTGCTTTTGATATTTCACTGCTCTTTCTTCCTTGGGTATCTCTGTAGGAGAATCCTCAGCCACAAAACATGTGTGAATGTCTTTATCCTGGAAGTAAGTGGCCTGAGAGGAAATAATATTTTAGATGCTTTGGTTATGCTAGTACTGTAACCACCCAAATATATTGCTAGATCCTCCAGGTTGCCTGCTATCCTACGAAATCTATGGCACCTGCAGCCAATCATGGTGCAACCCTGTCCCTGAGAGCTGGGGGGCACTTTAGTATCCTGAGAAAATGAAGGGAGGGACTGAGAAAGCAGTGGGGAATGTCAGCATCCTCTGGTTTGGTGTCTCATCTTCCAGGAACTTCTATCTGCAATGGACCAGTTAGCACAGATTTAGTGTAATGTCACCTTAGAGTGAGGCAATCTTGGTTATGCCTGGAAGGTGGGTTTAAAAGGAGCCAACTGTAGAGGTGATGGTAAAATAGTAACTTCAGTTTTTGAAGAAATGAGGAAGGAAGGCAGGAAGGCAAGAAGGAAGGAAAGAAGGGTGAAAGTCCCCACCCTGCTCCGAATCAGATTCCAAAGTCACCGATGTTGTATTTCTAGTGGAATTATATAGTTAATCAAATGATTTGAAATCATGCCATTAAAACATTTTTTACTTCATTGAAGTGGAATGTTTTAGCAATTTTAAAGGCATTTTCCTTTTAAAATTGTAAGGGAAATCAGCATAACCATATAAAAATTTCCATTCTGACAAGAATGCATTTTTAAATAACTCTTCGATGATTTCTAGGCCTCATTGAAGAAAGCTTTTAATATACCGTTCCTTCTGGTCTAGTAAAGCATCTGTTTGTCAGAAGATGATAAGCAAACTGGAGTTCTCTTGGAGTGTGGTCCTAGGATCATTGTTTTCCTGATGGACTTGGACAATAAAAGCTCTAAATGCTATCTGCTTAGCTTCCTAAATTAGCAGAGATGCGGGGGTACTGTTATGCAAAACAACCTCAGTGGCCCACTTTGAATTGTTTGGGTCAACTGACAAGAAGAAGCTGAGGGTCTTTAATTAAGGGAATCATTTCTGTGGACAAGTGGCAGCAGGAAAAGAGAGGAGTAAATAGTACTTAGTGGCATGAGAAGCTTGGAGCCATGGAGTCCCTCAGTGTGAAAAGTAAGGGAAAAGAATCTCCCCACGGAATACCTTTAATAGAGGAAACTTAGAGGAATAGACTATTCAGTCACTTAAAAAAGAGGCAGACAAGGCAATGACAGGCAAATTAGGTGGTGCCACCTTGGGTTTTAGGAAAACAAGGCTGGAGGAAGTGGAAATGAATCTGAACTTGTATGTGAGAGATGTGCAAATTTATGAGGCTCTCGCTTTGTTATGCTTATGATGCAAAGAGAAGACATTTTATTAGCATAAGACTCTTCAAAGATAATCAAAGTGATTTAAATAACAATTAGTCCACTGAATTTCTATTTATATTCAAAAGGAGGCATCTCATCTAGCTATGTTTCAAAACAGGTTTCACACTTCTTAATTATGTGTGAATTATAAAGCACCCATGTCCTCTTCCTCTGCAAAATGCATAACAGCAGGTGTATTAATAACACACTTCTGAGTGGATGTCCTTGTAAACATCTGCACAGGAAGAATATCAAGGGTTGGTGTTGTGACAGACTTTTTATTAACTATTGAGTCTGAAGGGCATCTGCTATAATGACTCATGGATCAGCTTAGGTTGCTGGCCTTTCATTTGCTGGAATAAGGCAGGCAGATTTCAAATGTTGCTCATGTCTTCGGTCAAGGCCATAAGAACTTGGTTCTGACTTCTAATAATCTTGGCTAAACTTTGATTTACATTTTTACTCATTGCCTAAATGTAGTATTTGAGGTATGAAAATCAGACTCTAACAAGAAAAAAGTAAGGCATATATAAGGCCTTCTAAACCAAAATTTCAACACAAAAGTAGTTAAGAAATCTAAAGTAATTGTCGTGTTAACAGCTATTATATAGCAAACATATAAGGTGTGGTGGTCAACTAAAACATTTTTTTTTGAGCATGTACATAACAGAATAACCTCTTATTTCTCAAATCAAGTTGTGATTTTTTTCTCACTCCCTCAACATTTGGCTTGTGTACATTCATCTCCCTGTTAAAGTATTTCAGTTTAAGGGGTTAATTTTTTATCAGACAGGAAAGTCTGATTAAAATTGGAATTTGATTCCATTTTCAGCACTCTAGGCTTCTGGAAAATGAATGCTTGACAATATGTGCTAATTGAAATCATCATAATATTGTTCATAAAAAACATTGGAATTTTCGATATTTCAGACCCTGGTTTGAAAGCAATGTGCTTTTGTAAAAGCTGGAAAATACAGTTCAACAACCACAGGGACATGCTTAATTTTAGTGGAAGATTCTTTCAGTATTTTGTTATCTTTCAGTATAAACTTATGCTGAAATTCTGGAAGATATACTATCTTTAGGAAAAATTAAATTCAATTCCTGCATTACATGACACAATGCAGAACATAGGCAGCTCAATTAAAATGCCAATTTTTTTAAGGGGCTTTTAAAATGTAATAACGGTTGCATTTCTTTTTTTTTCCAGCACATTTTCTTCCTTGAAGAAACTGAACATGTTGTAGCTTGCTTTTATTGTTCTGACAATTTAGAAGTCAAAAATAGTGTAGTCAAATTCATAGAGTTTCACTGTACCTCAAATTGGAATTGGGAAGGGATTAAAGAAAAGCAGGTAGAAGACATCAGCTATGAATCCCTATTACAGAACACTGAACTTTTCTACCAGTGCTGTTATGACAGAAACCTCTCACAGGACTTCACTTGACCATCATGAGGAAAAGGATGACAGGGTGCCAGGAACAGCCTGGGATGAATGTGGGAGAAGGATTTATTGGAGCAGCAAGGGTGAGTGAGAGTAGTGATAAATTTTGTCTGGTGTGCTGCCCAGTGTTTCCAAGAGGGTTAATAAAATTGCAGGTTGCTTAAATGATGATTTGCGTACCATGTCTTTCCTAATGCAGGCCTGAGACACAGACTTCACTTCTCAAAGCTCATCCACAGAGAGACTGCGCAGGACACTTGAGAGCAGTGAAGCAGCAGCCTGTGCTATTCTATTGCTTTCAGAACAACACACTTAACTACTAGTGTAGAGTTTGCAGCACTGAGAATGACTTAATGTGGATAATGAAAGAAAGATCTTAGTCCCTGCTTTGCAAAATCATCTTTTATAGTCAAGCCTTCAAAAATAAGACCAAAAGTAATGCAAGTTGTACATAATCTAAACAAAAGAGATACCCAACTAAAATGTGTATTAGGATTTTTTAAAAATTTTATTAATGACAGTAATTTTGAGTGGATAGCTTTTTTTTCTGTAAGAACTCCTAAATTTGCAACTTTGATGGGTTTCTTCCTGAAGAGAAGCCAAACGAAAACCAACAAACTGCCCCCATTTTTCGCGGGTGTGTTTGTTTCCCTGCAATTTTCCTTTCATTTCCTTTTTATCTGTCATTTCTTTGACTGAAGAGGAATGGGCAACCTTTCATTTCACTTTTCCTTTTTAGTGACTGATTGCATTCGTGTGGCTAATTTTACCATTAGGAGGGTGATATGGTGAAGCACCTTCTGGTTGCTTGAAGCTGAGGTCGCTACAGAGTTCCGTAATGCTTCCTAATTATGCTGAAATTAAGGGACACCTAGGAGGCCAATGTTGTGTAAAACATCTTTAAATAAACTAGCTAGTGGACACCTCAGAGGGTGTATTTATTATAAATTCTAAGTTTAGGGAATTTGGCTGTGTGCATTAGCTATTTCCCTAACTAAATAATAGAATTTCAGATGTGGTAAAAAATGTGTCTTTCTCTTAAAGGACTCTCTAGTGCTGAAATTTAGCTCTTGCCTACTGGAATCCATGCATTTTTTGTCATTGTTCTCTTTCTGTAGGGTAATTTGACTTGGTTTGTTTTGTTTATTAAATTTGTGGTTACTTTAGGACCTCAGATCTAAGTTGGAGTTCATCGTATGCTAAACCAGAGTTTATCACAAACTAATTAAAATTATAGTATGCTTGTTTACTACTGCCTCTGTGGTGTGGTGTATAGAATTTGCTGTTTGTGTTCATCTGTTAACCTCTGCTGGGTCTCTTTTTTTCCTAGATCTCAGGAAACTGTAGCTGTAAGCCTAAGAAGGAAGCTGTAATCCCTAGAATTTAGGAAAGCATGTCAGTACAATTTGAAGTTTTGTACTGAACACCCTCTACAATTACACCTGATTCAAGCCTGTCTGCATTTACCAGTAAAGCTAAACTTGAACTAGCCATGTTAAAACAAAATGAGCTTTTGAGAAAGCACTTGATGGCCTATCCTTTGAAATAGCACTTCTGTTCCATACTGATGTTAGGAATTATGAGCATAATTGCAAAATTCTAAATAAGTCAGCTAGATGGCTACACATATATTTTGGATGGAGTTATTTGTGAAGGTGAAAGACCTGCATTTTGTAGGAGAGGATCATGGAGTAATCCTTCAACTGAATTTTTTTGCATCTGAATTTATGAGTATTGCAAAGGAATGCAAAATATGACAAGGATATGGAAAGATTTTCATACAGAGATGAAAACATATCTCCTGGACAGATATGAGAAAAATAAACAATTCTCATGAGCTTCTTATTTTAAGTCCTCATCAGCATTACTCAGGATTTTATTAATCTGCAGACCCCAGATCTATCAATGGAGTCAACTCACATACAAAATTCTAGTTGCTGGTACATGCATATTTTAAGAAAGTGAATGAATTAAGGTGGTAAGTAATGCTTGTGCCTTAGCAGTATTTCCTATTTTGCAATCACTGGACAAGATAAGAAGTGAGATAAAATCTGTCATCCAAAGAAAAAAGCTTCCATTTTGAAAAAACCCATAAAATATTCCAATAGAGAAGTTGCATTTTGCCTTATACACTTATTTTGTGGGATTTTGGGTCTTCCTTTATAGTTTTTATTTTAATGTGTTTTGAGGGGGGTGGGGTGTGTCTTGTTTTAAATTCAGTAAAATCACGAAGATGTGATCGGGACATCTTCCATGAAACAAGTTTATTACTGCTTCAGCTTGATTTATAAGGCACTTCTGAGGAATTAGATAAGAGATACTGAGCTGGCTTTGGGAATCTAACATTCTTTTATCAATGTTTATATTCAGGGCTGAAAAACAAACAGAAGAAATTTGTTGGAATTTGCTCTATCAGATTTCTAATATACCAACCTGCCGAGTGATTGAATGCGAGTAGTCACAACAGAACCCACTGTTCATTTATTCCAAGCACTGAAGATGAACAGACTTGAAAACTTTCAAGCTGTGCAGAACCACAACTTCAGAGGTGGTGACAATATTGGAGCATTTCTAGGGAATATGCAACTTGTAACTATTATGTGTGCATGGGTAGGGAATGAGTTTTAGTGTAGGAATTGAGAAATGTACCATGTGGACTGTTGTGCCCTGACAACTCAAAAGTAATTCTAGTGGCCTAATTAGAAAACAGTTATGTTCTAGAAGCTTGACTGATTTGAAGGTTTGCTAATTGCTATAATAGAAATGGGAAATTAGAAAGCAATTAACATTGGCAGAGTGAAAGGTGTTTAATTCATGAGACTTTATAAAAAATCTTTTTACTTCTGGGTGAAGGAGATATTCTAATGGGATCTTTGGGATTCTGGGCTGTTCTGAGGCTAATCATTTTGATAAGATTCTGTCAAGGACACTAATGATATTGTCAAGCATTCATAATATAAAAATAAACAGAATTATATTTAAGCAGTGCAAAAAATTAGACTAAACTCATTGTGGTACTTATGACTACCTATGGCCGTGTCAATTTGAAAAGGATATGCAAGTTAAATAGTTTTGATTATAAAAAGACAAGTGTAAATAAAAGGTTTTTTGGTCATTCTCAAAGACAAAACACTAAGCAAGTTACCATAACCTTTCAGACCAAGAGGTGTTAAGTGGAAGAAGAATAACAAATAGTTGACATGGCTTTGTTTTGTAAGAATGCATCTTCAAGTCTAGAAATACAGCGGAACAATTTTTCTCTGTTGATTTCTGCCTGAACAAAATTTTTACGTCCTAGAATATTTTTAGCATGACAGATCACAAACAACTTCAGGAAAAGTAGCAAATTCTAATTAGAATTGATCTAGTCTGACAACTGCACAATGGTAAATTGGACAGGAGAACAGAGTTTTGCACAGTTTACTGACCAAAATTAATTGCACAGCCCCCAGCAAGAGTTCTTTTTCTCTTCAAAGTACCTATTTCTACACCTTTTTACTTTCTTTTCTAACAGAATTTGTCTGTTTTATTCCTTGTTAAATGGAGGAATTATAGTTGTGAGATATCCTTGCACTACTTGGTTTTATGATATTTTACTAAGTGAAGCAATAAATTTGGTGCGGTGGTGCTGTTTTAGTGCTGTTTGGTCTGGAGCTTAACAAAATATAATCTATTTTTATAGTTGTCAAAATATCACATGAAGATAAATGTGTACTGATATTTTACTCTGAAAGGGTTAATAATCCCCAACACGTTCCCATTTATCAGTGAAATTGGTTATAGAGAGTCGTTCTTTACTGTTCATCTCAACCAGATGGACTCTGGCTACACCTTCTGGCAGTCAAATTGTTGCAACTGTCCCTTGGTGGCTGCTTTATTTTGTTAATTGTTCTTCTGGAACTCCAAATTGGTCCTGATTTCAACGACCCTCTGAGTTCCTGCGTGTGCCATGATCGATTAGAAGGGAAGACTGAGAAACAGAATTTTTTGTAGCTTTTAAAAATTTTCTCTTGCTTGCTGTGTGGGGTTGCAAGTTGCAAAGGAAGAACTTGTTTATCAGAGCATTAAGCAGATCATTGTTTATATTCACATGAGAAGAGCAAGACTGTGGTATTAAGGTAATGGATGAGATTTGAGTGCCTGTCCTAGTTTTGATTCAAGGAAGTTATATTCTAAATTTGAGCTGGTCTTGGCGTCTAATAAGCAGTAATATAAATCCTCAAGCTTTACTTTGAGCCATTCAAAGTCAGTGTTCCATGGGCTACAGCTGAGGGAAGCTTAGCCTCAGAGATGGACTGTTAACACTTACAGCTTGGTTTGCTTGCCAAAGCAGTCATCAAGTGTCATTTGAAATCTCCAAAGGTGCTAGGAATTTCACCACAGGGCGCCCAGGTCTGATGTGAAGCTTATGGGAACTCATGCTTTTCTGCAGTGGCAGCTGAGGGGCATATGGGATCTCAGATGAACCAGGATGATAATGTGTGCAAATCAGTCCTATACCCAGTCTGGGGAAAGCATCTCCATACTCAGAAATAAGCACTGTGTTACTAGGAAACTTGTACATGAAACTTTCACTTGCAATATAATATATTCATGCAGCCTTAAAACAGTATTTACAAGCAGCACAAAGATAAATGCATAATATGTATATACATATTCTGTATCCTTAGAAAATATTTTTTTTGAAGCTTAGAAGACATAATATGTTCCACAATTTGGATTAATCTTGCATTCTCTTATTAGATTTTAAAAAAGGAAAAAGCCAGGCAGAAATTTCATTTGTTTCCTACATTCTGCTTTACTTGTCATATTGAGGTAAACTTCTGTAGCTATTGCAATCAGAATCAACAGAGTAAAAATGGCCATAGCATAATATTATCTACTTTCTGGTTAATCTTTTATTTCTTTAAATACAAAGCTGTTTTCATTTTTATATGCAGTCACACTGAAAGAGCCCCCAAGAAATATTTTATCTATGTATCTTTTCCTAGGTTAAATTTAGCTGCAGTGGCCTGTAGCCATAATTTTATTACTGACTTGCCCAAATTAGAAACTTATTATTCTTTGCTATGTGTGGAAAAGGAATACATTCCATGTACCATACATTGTAGGGAATTCCTAAAATTCTTTGTGAAAAATGAGCACAGAGATTGTGTTGTTAATTTGAAATTAGTCAGTACTGGATCACTGGATCCTCTTTTTCTGTCTTTCTTGTAATGGTGAGAATTAAAACTTTCTATGGAAGTAATGGAGATACCTTTTTATTTTATTTTTTTTCCAGAACAAATGTATTCATTCATTTTTTTTTATCTGTGATAGTAAAATGGTTATATTTGGATTTTGGGCAATTATGTTTGTCAGAAGCAACTGAGTAAAACTGTGCAGCTCCTTGCATGCTTCTACTATTCCATGCATCTCAAATAATCAAAGAAATATTTCAGCTCAGCAGTAACTGGCTCTGTTATCAGCTTTCTGTATAAGAGGGTGTTTAAGGAAAATGAAGCAAATGTTCAAATTAATACACGTAGAAAAAATGTGTTCAATATTGTGTGTACTGTCAGCTGCAAGTTGTTTGGAGGTGGTTTATATTTCCTTTCGAGGGACTACAGAGAGATTACTTTACTAGGAGCTGCATCCACTTGTACTGTGTAAATTTCCAGATGTTGCTGTTTCAATGTTTTTAAATACTGAGAATACAAAACAGTGTTTATCTCCTGGTATTGGTTTTTATCTTTTTTACAGCTGAAGGATCTTAAAATGAGAAAAAAATAGATTTTCTTTTAATGGAACAGTATTAATTAATTATTCCATGCTAATTTTTTTTAAATCAGAGTCATAATTACTTGCATGTGCCACAGCAAGGCTGCTGTAATCTCAATTATTTTGTTAATGCCCTCAAAACTTTTGATAATAATACAGTTCAAAACTAGCCCTGTCTCTTGTCTCCTTTTTCTCCAACATGAGCACTTTCCTCCCTGGTTCTAGCACTGTTTATGTTCATTATACTATGCCTACAAAATAGACAGCATTTATTGAAACCAACAATCCAGGAAATCAGGAGCTGTTTCTTCATATGGTGTTCTTCACAATCTTTTCATGAGGTTGCTGTAGATGCTGAAAGTTTGGAAGGGTTGGAAAAGGGGTTGTCTGAGTGGCTAAAAGAAAAATACTTTAGGGACAGCACCTCTGGCTTAAACATCATGAGTCAAAAATTGTTGCTCTTTTGAAGTATCCAGGCCACTGCCAGTTGGGATAGATGGATTTTTAGTCTAAGCTGTTTCAGACATTTGTCTTCCTAAAGCTGTTTTCTGGATGAGTGCTGTTGTGCAAATGTGGGTGCTACTGCAACCAGCAGGTGTACTTACAAATTATATATCCTGTTCACTCAGGTGCCTATGCTCTGAAAAGCATTTCTGGCTGACAGAAACAGCTGGGGGGGACCCAACAGCATTTCATGCAGATCAGCCCAAGAGATTAGGCACTTACTCAGATTTTCTTACCAGCAAGTCAAACTCATGACTGGGTGTGTAGATATTGTTTGTTCTCCCCATCAGCTCTGCAGGATGCTCCTAGCTCTCTTCTCTGACTAGTACTCCACAGCCCAGATCCCTTGTTTTTATGCTGGATGAAGCTAAAATTGGAAACGACTGACTGAATTTTCTTGGTCATGCCTGGAGCATCAAACAGTATATACGTTCTTCCGAGAGCAGCATATTTATCCTCAGCACAGCTTCTTGTCACAGATATGACAGTCCCCATTTCATTAGTCAGGAACCTGAGAACAGACTTTTGGGCAGCACGCCCAGGGTCCTGCACAAAGTCTGCGTCAGAGACAGGATACTTTGTACTGAACTTGTTATAATTTAGGGGTTATATCAATAGTGATGGTGATCTTGACATAAATGTACAACCTGGGAGTTAGGTCTGAGTTTGAGCTGATAAGAGCATGAAGCAGCCTGGCCCATGTGCTGTGCGTTTTGGGAAGACTCTTCCAGTAACTGCTTGGATGATTATTCTGAACAATGTGCTACTATCCATTACTATTCTTATCTCTGCTACCACTTATCCTAAACCTGAGTCATCTATTGTATCTCAAGTGGATTTTATGAAGTGTTCCATATTTTATATTCTACGTGATGGCATTGGCCCATTTTCTATAATCTTTTGTTGGAGCTTCCTGGACTACAAATTGCAGCCAAAACTTTCTCAGGCTGGGAAATCAAATATAAACTGGCATAGTATAAGAAAGAAACAATTATACTTAATTGTATTCTTAATCAGAAATGAGGAAAAATAAATCACTAAAATCATACAATTTTTGAGTGGCTCTATCCTAATGTAATTTTAAAAAAAGTTCTATTCCCAATATCACTTTAAACCTCATCTGCAGATTTTTAATGTGGTTGGTTACTTTGTATACAGATTTTATGAGCCAAGTAGATCCTCACTCTGTTTTCTGATTAAAGAAGATACTCTAAGGATTAACTGCAAAAACATAGACCGTTTGTAAAGAATCTTAGGAAGTTATTTAAAAACCACTTTTTTTTTTCTAACTGGAATTACAGTATTTTTTATTGTTGGTAGTAGACTTTTCCTCTTTGGAACAATATGCAAATCTCATAAAAAATCCCCTTTTCAAGTATTTTGATATACAAGTTCAGTCAGCAGCTAAATTTAGGATGCAAATGAGCTGTGTAGCATTTCATTTGCTGTGTAAAGAATTCTTGCCATGATTCTCCCCTTTGAAATAGTAGTTTGGGTAGCCATAACATTAAAATTCTGACATCTAATTCTCTACTTGTTGTTTAGGTTTTATTTTAAGGCAGCTCTTTGCAGCATAAAGTCAGAGCTAAAGTAATCCATTGGAGATCTGTAGGTGTTTTAATCTTGCCACAGTCTAAGTAGGAAGACAGCAGGGTCCAGAGGTAAGACAGTAGTTTAAGTTTACACTAGATCTAATGGAGGAGATCTACTAGAGAGATTAAAGAGTGACTCATTTGATGACGTTCCTCTTATTCCTTCATTTCTGCGGGGATGGGAATGTGCCCTGCTGGGAAACCAATATGGTCCAACATGGTAACAGGCAGGGAGTTACTGTAAACAGATTTTTCTGTTACCTCTAAAAGAGAGAATTAAACCTACACTGGTTGTAAATACAGCATTTTCACAGGAAAATATCTGTATACACTTCTTCCCATATATGACAAATTTACTGGATTGACTGAAATGACAATGTTCTCTGTCTTGGCTAATATTTCATTAGAGGAAGGTTTAGAGTTTAGACTAAAATCCAGCTTACTTCAATACTGGAAACTTAATTATAACAATTTTTCTAAAGGAAAATTTTTTCTGTAGTGCACTGAAATTCATTTCCAGTTGTAAAAGCCATTATAAACAGGCTGCAAATACACAATGTATGGTGACAACCATATTTATCTCAATGTTAAATTCAGGAATAATCTTTCTACTGTCTGTAGATGTGGGAGATGAAAAGATAGAACAGTCCTGGCTAAGTTTCAGAACAACCTTGTTCATTTATTCCTTTTGTTATGGTTGTTGCTTTTGATTATTTCCTCCACTGAATTTTATGATAATATGTTTAGAAACCTAACCTCATTGCTCATCTCTTTCTCTGCATACCCGTGAGGAAAAAAATGGACCCAGGTGGAGGAAAATATAATAACAAATATTGTTACTTTAAGTCATAATAGCCAAAAAGCATAAATATCTAGGCTGGTTGAGATGAAAAAATATGAGGAAGCTGATTCTTAACATCAGATTGAAGAATAATTCTTGGTTTGTTTGCATTTTTTGGTGTGTGTTGTTTGTTTGGCTTTTTTTTTTGGTGTTTTTTTTTTTTTTTTTTTTTTTTTTTTTTTTTTTTTTTTTTTTTTTTTTTTTTGTCAGACATCTAGGACAAAAGGAGAAGACAAAATTCAGATCTGTGGCTTGTTGGTGCCTCAAATTGTTGGTTTGATTTAATCAAAATACCTATGCTTCCTATATTTAGGGTGAAAATACAGCCTTAATACATCTGAGTCTGACTGACTCAGCAGTATTGGTCCAGTTCAATTATGTGAGGTCTTGTAGCACTGAAATAGGAATGCTCATTTCAATACATGAAGACTGTGATACTCCTGGAGTTCATGCAAAAGATAATGCATTTCTGAACAAAACCTTCCCCTCAGGTATTTATATACTTTGATGAAATCAGCCCTGAGAGGTCTCTTCCTCAGGCTGAACAGTCCCAGCCCTCTCAGCCTGTCCTCACAGAAGAGATGGTTCTGTCCCTTTCAACACCTTGGTGGTCCTTAGTATGCCTCTGTCTCTCTTGTACTGGGGAATCCAGACCTGGACACAGAACCACACTGCTCCAGGAAAATCCATGCATGTTCCTCTCACAGAAAAAAAACAAAAACAAAAACAAAAACCAAAACAACAAACCAAAAAACCCCATAAAGCTGAAAGCTTTATGGTTTGTAAAAAGCAAACTGAGCATTCAGAGAGTCTGTAGGGTTTTATTGCATGGGAGGTCTCTGCTTTCAGCCCTGGTGGACCAAGCTACCATGCTGTTCACAATGATAGACACAGGCATTTAGCTTTCAAAAGAATTCTTCTTTCTTATTTGTTTATGAGCCTACATGCCTATGTAAATCTTCTGAACCACCCTGCCAGTCTTGGGGAATCTGGATTACCCTGACAGCTCTATTAAGCCCTCCAGTGGCTAAGTGGAGGACATAGAGGAGATCACACAGCTTTAAATTTTATCAGTGATTGAAATATTGCACCTCATTTGGATCATCCATATTCAAGAAATTAAATCAATTAATTCAAGCCAGAAGAAGTGAAAATATAGTGTGTAGGTTCTTTGGCAGAGTGGGAGCAGCAAGACATGGTTCTTTCAGCTTAATGAAATGAGAGCTGAGATAATACTTCTGATAGTAAAATGTGAGGTGAGGAGAAGAAACATTTACATGCCTGGCATGTAAGTTCAATAAATAAATATAGACTGGCTATGAGTAATTTTGGACTAGAAATTAGAAGATTTTTCTCAACCTGGAAAGAAATAATTTAAAAAATTAGAGAAACTGAATAGGTTAAAGATGGAAGGTGTTGCATTTACAGAAAATAAATAAAATTCTTGCTTCCCATGGTAGGAGAAGAAAAGGCTTGATTATCTAGGAATATCTTTCACTTTGATGTTCCAATCTCTTTTTTTATCATCCTTTTTAATGTTTCAAATTTTCCCATGAACTCACTGGATGGAATTTTCCATAGCCTAGCAAGGCACAGAAGTTTTGTATAATTATTGGTGATCTCTATTCTCTAGAATATGTCTGTTTACTTAATTTGGATAGTAAGAATACAGGTACCATATTCTTGGCCACAGTTCAGTAACAACCTATGATTTTTCCTCGTGGTAAATTACCTTTGCCTTTAATTTTTCCCTCATGTGAGGAAAGACAGAATCTAAAACTTTCCCTTCAGCTCTATGCATATATTTCAGTTTCTAATAAAATCAGTTTTTTCTTCAGTTGATTTAAATGAAGCCAAAGTTTTAGCAGATGTTTTTGAAGTGCACCTCCACTGAAGATGAAATGCATTCACTTGTTCTCAATAATACATATGTATTCAGATTACCAATTCAATTCAGAATTGGTAATCTAAGGTGTTTTGTGTACTGCTTTGTGCCTTATCATTACTTCTGCACTGGAGCTCAGAAACCACATATTTATGAATGTAATTTTTACTTGGCTAATTTATAGAAGCAGAGGTTTTCTGGAAGCATGATAAAATCCATATCTGCTCACTCAGGGTGGAGGACTTTTCTCAAAGCCTTCTATCTCTCCAAAAGGGCTTTTTCTTCCTCTTAAAGATTTTCATATCAGTAGAGGCCAATAACCCCTAGATCTTTCTATGATTGAAAGGATGTTTGTTTTTGGAAAACTTTTCCACCAACCAGTGATTTTCTGGTTCATAATGTCCAGGTTCCTGTTTTTTTCCAGATTATGGTGCCCCAGAGTCACACTGTGCTTTTTCTCTTGATGAAATATTGTGAGAAATAGAAATGGTGCAAATATATCTAGCAATCTGGGAAAGGTGAAAAAAAAAAGTGTTCTTGAGGCATTTGTGGCATGAGAAAGGAGATGTTTATTCAAGAAGTGTAGCCTGAACTCACTGAGGTATTGTCATGCAGTGTCTTTTCACTGGGGTTGACTGAAACAAGACACAACTGTTTAGTCAGGAGCTTTTTTAAATTCTTGTATGCTGTTTCCACATTTACTTTGTTAAAGTCATATTGAGATGCACAGATAGGCTATACATGAATATACACATGTAAGAAAAAAGTAAACAATTAAAACATTTTTAAAAGCAATGTTCGTAGAACCATAGTATCACATGATCACATGCTGAAAAATACTCTTGAGAATATGTAGTCCAACCTGAAAAATATAAAATCAGTCAAACAATATAAAACTCAGTAGCCTGGGTTGCTGCAGCCAAAAGAAGAGAGGACAGTATAATAATGAACTGAAGAAGAATGTGACAATTCTGAATTAAGTAACTAGATTCAGTCTAGCAGCTGCATGCACTCTTTCAGTCAGGATAACTGCAAAAGCGCCTAGTATGGCCTCCAATTTTCCTTTTAAGAGAAGATCCTACCTGTAAGAAGAAAAATCCTATTTTGACTTCTGTGGAAACAAGTTCCTTATCAATGATCTCTTTCACAGTGTTGCAGGAGCTGAGAGTGAGTAGAGTACTCCACACATGGTAGAGTACCACCAATCTTTCCTCACCTTCCTTTAAGCTGAATGGTCCTATCTTTTGAGGCATCTCTGGAACTGGCTTAAATAGATTCAAAAAAAACTTTTTTTTTTTTTTTTTGGTGGGTGTGGGAGAGAGGGATGAGAAGAGGAAATGAATTTTTATGAAAATTTAACAAAGTGGATTGTCTCTGGCAGTCCAGTGGGGACTGGAGTGAACACAAAACAAGGATGGAGGGCAAAGTGAGGAGCTGAGCTGTTAATGGAAAGAGTATGTTATTCTTTTTTATAGTGGAAAGTAGGTTATTCTGTATTTATAGCAGAAAGTGAAATCAGCTCAAATTGTAATCAATATCTTCAGCTGGAAAAAGAGTATTCCCTCAAAAAACTAACATGCCTGAATTATTCTATTTCTATGTGTCTCCATGTCTTTTTGACAAGTTTTCACAAAACAGCTCTGGGCCAGTAATCACAGTTTTGCCATTCAGACCCTGGCACCCAAATTGCACCACAAGCACTTAAGCAACAAGTAATTTGCCTGTGCTTCAGTCTGAGTGGTTCTTTTCTTGCTGCTCCATTGCCCTTTGATAACATATATTTTTTTGGTTTGTCATTCCAAATTGCTTTGCACATTTTTGTTTGTCATACAAATGTAGTCCCTTTGTCATAGTTACAGAATGAACAAAGATTTTCAGTGTATTTTTGTAGTCCTCCATTACACTTAGACTATTTGCTGAATAATAATAGATCATCTGTAATGCTATTAATATGTGCCAAAAGACAGCATTACACAGCAAAGCTTATTTTTCCTTTGTCTTAGCAGTGTTAAGACAGCTCAAGTTTAAGAGATGAATGAACATAGGGTAGTAACACCTTTACTTTCTGTGGACATCCACTTCTATTTTCCTGTCTTTTGGATTTCCTTTGAGGGGTTAAAAAGAAAGTTTTTATTCTTTATTAAGTGTACAGTGAGTTGATGAGATAAAAAAAGAAAATTAATGATTTATCAACACTAACTTCCATGCAACTATGTTGCAGTATGAGCATTGTAGTTATCCTTTGAAAGCAGAAGGATGACACCACTGCCTCAAGGAGATAAAATGCAGTTATTACTGAAGAGCAAAAGTTTATTAGTGACAATGCAAATGTGCCACAAAAGGATAAAGACAGACACCTAATCAGAATGTTATATCTCTTAAAGGTTTTTAATCTTCCTTTTATTCAGTTATTGCTATTATGTGATTGAAAGGAAATTTCCACAAGGCTGTTTTGTCATCTTGCAAAAGGAATTTCAGCCTTTATCAGTGATGTATGTGGAGAATGGTGGAGTAAACCATTATGGGGAAAAAGTATTTTGTGTATAAACAACTGGAGAAGCCCAGGCAATAAACAAGCTAACTGGACACATTAATTGCAGTGGTAATACTCAAGTTCAGGTTCCTGTTTCCCACTTATCATCGGGATGTAGCAGTTTGAGGGGCTCAACAGCTCCTTTTGCTGGCAACAAGTAAGAAATGCAGTTTGTGTGCACTGTCCTTGGTTCCCTTTGCAATATCAGGTTCTAATTAGAATCACAGGCAATATGACCTGGCTCCTGCTTTCAGTTATGAGATATTAGAATTTTTAAACAAGTCACAAAATTCAAGGAAAAGTATATATAGACCATCAAAAGAATCAAGAAAACAAATGAAACTGGTATAAACATAATAAATGAAATCAGGATTGAACCAAAATCACAAATAGAAAATCAAACAATTACTCTGTATAACACAGGCAAAATAAGATTGAGTGAGAAATGTAGTTTCTCTAATGTACACTAAACAACAAAAAGCTAGCCTATACCTTACACCCTTAGCAGGAACCTTAACCAGGGCCAGAACATTCACCTGAAGCCTTTCTTGAATTCCAAAGGCTAAATCTCTCAGCCTCAAAGATGAGTTCAATCCCCAGCCCTGGCCTGAATGCAAGTCCCTAAGCAGAAATCCTAATGAGATGCCTGAAGCCCTAGTCACCCTAACCCAAGGTCTTCAGACCCTCACTCTAAGCCTGAAGTCCAAGAGTGTTCTCTTAATATTAGCTCACATGTGTTAGGCCCACCAGGAGAGTGTGAGGCTATGGAGCAAAAGCCTGGGAAGATGATTGTAGTGGGCAAAAAGCCCAGGCTCATGTCAGGAAATTTGAATTAGTATAAATTGACAAAAGCTTTTATTACTGATATTAACTGCTCCCCTCCTCAAAAAAAAAAAAACCCCAAAACAACAACAACAACAAACAAACAAACCCCACCAAACACAAAAAAACCCACAAAAACAAACAAACGAACAAAATCCCCAAAACCAAAACAAAAACCCCAAAACAAAACCCCCAAACCCCCAAACAAAAAACGAACAAACAAGCAAATCCCAACAAGCAGGGAAAATGCCTTGCCTACCCTCTGGGCATTTCTACTCTCCCCTTTCATACCTCTAATCTGTTTGCTGTGCATTATGATCAGATCCTTTGGTGAGGCAATGGGTGATGCAGGAGACTGGGGTTGGTGTGTAGCATATCCTTTTATCTTCATGCTCCTTGTTTCTTAACTGGGCCAACATAGTTTCCTCTGCCAACCATAATCCTTTAGAATCACACCTCCTCCTGATTTTTCTCTCTCTCCCTGTCCAGTCTGATATTTGTCCACAGCCCTTGCTCAGGTTGCTCTTTTTTCTCCAGCACTCAGGCTGCTAATTTTTGGCATTTTTTTCTTCTTTTTCATCCTTCTTTGTAATTTTTTCTTGTGTCTTCTGCTCTAGCATAATTGTCTCTTTTCTTGTCCCTTTGCCTCAGCACTTCCTATATAACCTCTCTTTGCTGAGGCTCCAGAAACTCCTCTGATTCTGTCATAAATGCACCCACTGTGGAGCTGGCAGGGGCTGTGCCTGGCACAGCACAGTCCATGATCTCCTCCCACACAGGTCAGCCCTACAGACCATCATGAACACAAAATCCAGCCACTAACCCTCTGCCCCTCGTGGAGTCAGGGGAGCAGGGAGGTCATGGGATGGGAGAAGGAGATGCACATTAGAGGGAGAACACTTAGTTCTTTACTGTGAGGGGCCCTCTGTAAAAGCAGCTGACTGTCCATGGGATAGAGGCTGGGCAGGAGGGAGCTCAGCCAGCAGAGCAGTGAGGAGAGATGGGGATGTGTGTGGAACAGGGATGGAGGCATGTCCTTTGCTCAGCCCTCACCCTAGGTCCAAGCACAATCCCACAGTTTGTTAAGTCCTCAGCCCTACCTCTAATTCTTAGCCCAATTCTTAGACTTTTTCTAGTCCATAACCTCAAAGCATATACCCAAATTGTGAGACTTAATACCTTCCTCTGCTCTTCACCCTAGGCTGTGCTTTTGCCAACCATGTGCAACCATTAACACTAAATGTTTCGTTTCAATGTTTTTTTCTAGATATTTTCAATGTTTTCTAGATATATTCAATATTTCAATGTTTAATTTAATTTCAAATGTTTTTTCTAGATATTTTTGAAAAGTTTTCTCAGGAAAAAATATTTCTCTTGAGTGTAGAGATGGAAGTGACAACATTCAAGTGATGCCACCTGTGACTTTCATATGATTTTAAGTCAAGAAAAACTATTTCACATAAAGTCTTTCTCAAGGTACAGAAAACTGTTAACCAAAAGTTAGCCAAAAATTTTATAAGGGTGTTCTTTTCTTTAAGTAAAGAGTTTACCAAAATATTAAGAGGGCAAAAAAATCAAAGGACTGATGCTGTGTGAATCCATCATACTGTTATAGCTAGGAAGATATATAGAGGTATAGGAGGACTATATATAGAAGAGCTTTTGGCATGAAGTATTGCAAACATTTATCTTCCCTTGTGACCTTTTAAAGTGGATTGCATAAGGGGCTTTACCGTTCTTGTTCTGTCAGATTCCTAGCAGTTTGTGCTATGCCAAACACCTTTTCTACCCACATACTTCTTTTCAGCACTGATAAAAATCTTTCAGAATCATATTATGGTTTGAAAATTAGATATCATGGTTTGAAAATTAGTCTGACAGCTTTTGACTGAAAACAGATTCGAAATACAAAATACTGTCTAGTAACTAATTTACACATGCCTTATTAGCTGACATTTCAAGTTGTGTAATATGTATGGACTCAAAACCTAAAACAAAGCAAAAGTGTCTAAAAATTACATCTCCTCCACATTTCCATTATTTAAACAAAACAAAATTATTTTCCTTTTCCTTACTGCCCTAACCTGAGATCCTTCAATCTTTGTATCTTCCTATGTAATCACTATTCCTATTCTCTTTTTGGCAAAAGTTCCCTCTCTGTTTTGTCTATTCACTGAGTTTTTCTGGTGGCTTAAGGCTGCATCTTTAAATGCTTCTGTGAAGTGGAAGCTGGAGGCAGATGAGGACATTTAGTAGTGTCCAGGTGGCACTAAGTCAACCTGCCCAGATGTCTGCACCTCTCACCAAGCATTCTCTTCCTAGTCAGTGAAGAGAACTCAGGACCTGCTAACAGAGGTTCAGTTCAATTTTACTGAAGTATACACATTCAAGGTGACCAAATTTTTGACCTCCTTGCTGATCACCAAACTTGTGGATACATCAGGCATACAAAAATCCGAATTTATTTATACATCTACCAAATGCTGTTTACGTAAGGAGCCTCATAGCATGTCCTGTATGCCCTGTGACTACCTAACAGGTAAATAATTTATTGGTTTTTGACTTTCCTACAGTTTTGGCATCACCCTTGCATTACAAAGCGTATTTCATGTTTTGAAAATGCGAATAAAACACAGGGAGAAACTTTAACTATTGAGAACCAAGTATTAAGTTCAACACTTGTGAATTCAGGCTATTCATTTAGGCAACTCCAGAATTCTATGTTAGTAAATTTTGCACTTGAGCTTTTCCTGAGTTGGCTCATGGCTGCATGCAGTGATATCAGCTGAGGTTGGTGTTAATATAAGCTGATCTCCTTAGGCTCCTTTCACAGTCACTGAAGACAAATAGTCATTTTCAGGTATACCTTGGCTGCAGATTTAGGGTAGGATAAATTGCCTGTGGCGGTAATTATTTTTCCTTGATGACTGACAAGGGAATGGAGGATGATAAAGTCAAATGAACTGTGAGACACCTAAGCTGGATCTGAGGAACATTTATGTTGCTTTTAAGCTTTCTCTGCTTAAGCCATTCATCAGGTTTTCAGGCTAAGGGACAGATGTTTCTGATGGAGCTTCCTAACCATCAAGTGCGGTGTGCATTTTGTGTTAAGCTTAGTGGAGGTGGTGATCCGTGTCATGTCAATTACCATATCGTAATTGGTAGGATGTTTATTATTTTCCAGCTGTTATTATTATTTGTCAGCTAGAAGCTGACATTGTGTCTTGCATATTGCTTGCCTAGCACTGGCATGTGCTATGACTTTTCCCAAGATTTTATTATTCCATTGGCTTGTGTTCATGCATTCACAATTAACTGAATATTTGGGGCATGTGTTGTCCTGCAGACTAGACTCCATTTTCTGGTGTAATGTTGTTAGCACTGTATTTGGGTCAATTCTTTTTTGCAATAGTGTGTAAATCTTGTAACAGTACCTTCCTTCCAAAGAGGATTGTTTTGGAATTGACTGTTGTGCCACTAGATGGCAATATTAGGTAAACCACAATTTTAAGTTACACAAACCGTATCCTAAAGGCACATCTGTATCGAGACAAAGGGAAGCATGTTTCAAGAGAAATATTGCTTTATTTCTACCCAGCATGTACTGCTGGAGATCTTTCATGTCATAGGATGGCGCTTAAGCATAAGATATTCACTTTTCCTCGTGGAAGTGGGATTCCTTGTGATCCTGTTTTTATTAGGTGCAAATTATCCTTCTGTGTTTTGTTTTTTCTTTCTTGTTTGTCTGTTATATTTTCTGTGTAACTCTTTCTAGCCTCTTCATATGTGGAAGCTCTTGTATTCAACTCATTGCATTTTTGTTTTTTCTGGGTTTGATCTCTGTTTTTATTTTACACATGAATTAAAATCCTGCAGAGAAAAGTCAATTGCCCAGTGTGGCCTGATGGTTACTGATATTCAAAAGTATTTATGGAATTGTGGAAGGAGATGCAAGTAGCCTTTGCCAGTGATCTATCTGTGATGTACTGTAGTACCGTAGAAAGTAGTTCAACGGTGTTATTTTTCTGTGGTTATTTTAGCTGTTTTTTTTTCTCTTTTTTTTTCTTTTGTTTGTTTGTTTTGGTTTTTGGTTTGAAATGTTGCAGTTTAACAAAGCTTAACAGTGAGTAGGTGTCATTCTTTATGTTTTGTTGCTGCTCTCCCATCTTGATCTAGTTTTTATAGAAATATATATGTTCATTTGTTTGTTTGTTTGTTTGTTTGTCAGTTTTATATAAATTCCATTCTCCAGCTGTGTCTCTTCCCTGACTTTCTCATGAGCTTCTGCCTACCAAAACCTTGACTCCTGAATACTAGTCAATTTACCGAGAATTCCCTCAGGCTCTCCACCTCTTTATAGACATCTTCTCCCATGTGTATATGTATAGGCAGAGGGAAGCTAAGAAATAAGCAGGGAAACTATTCCATGAAGAAGGAAACTGGATGAGCAGGAGAACTTTAAAGTGTGCATGCTTGAGCAGGTAGCAGTTAGGGGACATTTAAGAAGGCTGGAGAGCCATCAGAAAATAGTGATTAGGTCCTAAGATGAATCACTGGTCCTCAGGGGAGTATTCAAAAGGTCAACAAAGATTAGAGAACTTCAAAGAGGGTAATAAAATGAAAGGAAGAAACAGAAATGCAGGAGCCTAACCAAGAAAGGTAGATAGGACGCTTTAAATCCTGTGGAGAGCACTAGACTGTCCAAGCATAAAAATCTACTTCTACAGTGCTTACAAAATCAATGAGACCAATATGAAAATGGAAAGCTTATCCATCCTGCTGGAGCATGCAAGAGTGAAAACACCAGCACTTTTCTCTGGAGATTCAAAAAAGTCTACTGGGTAAGAAAATGAGTTTGCCTCAAGCTGAGGGTGATACATAGAGGGAAAGTCTGAGTCCACTAGTGACGCTCATTGTTACTGCTACGGATTTTGCATCCTTGCTTATGCCTTTTTACCTGGAAAATATAAAGCTATGAATTCTTAGGAGCTCCTTCAGTGTCTGTTCTTTGTGCTGCTTGTTCCTTATCTTACATGAGGAATCCTTACACACGAATGCCTCCTTAAATAATGGATACTGACCATAAACAAGATTAGTCAAAGCATCTGATCTCCAGAGAGAAATTCTAAACTCTCCCTCACTTCCCAGCACCCCCCCATACTTTTTTGGGAAATACTGCAGAAAAAAAAGTTTTTAGATGACATTTCTCAAAGGATAAAGAATAAATGGATTATTTCCCCTCTCATTTTGTCTCACTAGTGTAAAAATATTTTCTTTGTTCTTTGTTAGATATTTCATGTAAAGAATCAAACATTTTTTTGGTTTCATCATTTGCTTTAATCTGTTTTTTATATTCTATCATTTAGTGTAATACTGTATTTTCTCTTTTCATGTAATATATTTAGTATTTCAGCTGATAGCTTTCCCAATTCTGTCAAAACCAAAATTGATTTAAAAATCTCAATGTTTCTAAAGCAAAAAAAGAATTAATTTTTATTTTGAAAAAAGCCCCAGCAAAAACAACCTTGCAATTTCATCTTGAAAAAAAAAGGGACAAACTTTATTTCTACCTAGAGACCATTTGAAAAATTACATTTTCATGGATTAAGATATATATATATTTATGTTTTCTTTTATTCCCTGACTCTACATTGACTTTAAACCTTCCTTGAACGTCCCTTATATAATATGAAACAATTACCAGTCTAGTTAAGAAAGTAAAATACTATCTGTGGGTAGGACTGCAAAATTAGGCAATGAACTGATGAAGGTGGAAAGGGTGATGCAAATAACTATTAGCCTTACTAGACTAAATGAGTCGCTGTTGAAATAAGGTGTAATAATATTACATCATAAATTGCTGAAGTGCATGCAGATTGTGATTCTACCTACTCTACAGTTAAAAATCCCTTCATGGAGAGGTGTTCTTTTTAAGCTGAATTACAGCTAGAGTTGCAGTTAAAATACCCCACAAATCAGCTGGGTCAGCAAAGCTGAAGGGATGGAAATGTATCAGCCACTGACGCTGGAAACTTATTTTTGTCATTATCAAACTCCATTGTGGACCTGGAGACAGAGTGGGATAAATCTGCAAAGCTTTCTGCTGAGTTATTTCTGCACTGATTGTAAACCAGAAGAGTCACTGCAGTTACAGGTATGGAAAAAACATACAAGATACAAAAAAAATCTTTGACAACAGGTTTGTCCATTTCTCTAACTTAATTGGCTTGGTCAAGTCCTTCATTGCTTTGATTTTTTCCTGGCCTTTGCTAGGATATTGTTCAGTTTGTTTCACAAGCACGAATGAATCATCTGTGGTGAGGAACAGCCATTGATACCCAGTCTCCTCTGCTTTTTCATCTACAAGGAGCAAAGGAGGTTTATTCCAGCAATCAATGGGTAAACACAGTGAATACAGTTTTAGGTTATAGACACCTGAACTTTGGGTCACAGAGTCAGCTGTTGGGTTGTGACTTGGCTCTGGAAAAGATCCAGGATGTGCATTTGCTAGGCAATAATCTATCAGGGGCAGCTCAGAGAGATCTGTCATGTTTTTGGTGAAACGTAAATTTATTTTTCTTCTTTCTTTTGCCTTTTAGGATTTTTTTACCTGGGATAAAGAAACATAACAGATATTCCACATCAGGAATGTTCGTTGTCTGAACTACTGAAATTTAGATAAGTCATTTAAACTTGGCCTGATCATGTATGATAATCACAGTTGGTGTCAGCTTAGTACGTACACAAAAAGTGTTTTGGTCAGATACAGCCACCAAATGTGTTAAATATGCTTGATTGTAGAATTCATGAAAATCCTGAAAGACTAACTCTGTCAACAAACTAGTGTTATATCTGGAAAATGATCTGAGACGAGAAGTCAAACTTTCTCTTACTGTTTTTCTTTTCACTAAAGACCTGTCATTTTTCTCAGTATTTCTTTATCTTACCTCCTGGAATGTAGATTTTTCCTTCTAACTCAGGAAACAGTGTATGGTAGGACTCTGTTCTGCACAAGGAATATGTAACAGAGGTAATGTTTTGGTAAAAGGCCTTGATTTGCTGGTAGCATACATATTTCAGGAGTTGCACAAGAAAGACTGAGGTGCCATCAAATCTCTTTGTATTTCTACTTCCACCAATTCTGATACCATTTTAAAAACAGCATCTCACTTTCTGCTTATTCTATTTGATCAGCTGCACCTCCAGGTGTGCACACCAAGTCTGGTGAGCTCACACAGTGAACTTGCTCTTTGGACACCCCCTGGATTAACATTCTAGTGTCTGTGCTAGAGATTATCTCCTTTGACATGTTTTCTATTGCTCTTGTAGGACATTTCCAGATCTTTCAAGTCTTTTAGGGGGCTTCTGATTTGAGAAGCCATAGTGGCCTGGTAGGTTAGAACATATGAAACACCGTACCACTGCAGTCAGAGGCTGCTGCTTCTCTAATAAGTGGTATTTTTTTACAATAAAGGTCAGAAAATGTGAGTAAATGCGAAAAAATATTACTCCACTGCCTACTGTTTTGCCCTTTCACAATGTTTTCACAATGCTTGACTTTTAGGGAATAATGCCTCTGGGAAAAATACAATTAAAAAAATAATTCAGCAAATAATGCCTGATTCTAAATGTTTATTTTAATAGAAAATCTCACACATTGGTTTTATTATTTTTTCTTTCATCTCAAAGGTCCTATGAATCCAACTATAACCAATTACACAAGTATATAAAACTCTCTTTTTTTGTGGTGAACCCTTCAAGCAGAAATGAAATTTAATTGAGCATAGTGTTCTATATCCTAATTAAAAAAGAAAAAAAAAGAAATATATTTGTCTCATTCTTAGAAAAACTCATACATGGACTGATTTCTGCTACTTCTAACATATTTAAGCCTATCCTTGCCCAGAAGCATGCAGCTGTGGAAAGAGAGAGTAAGAGAAGTGAAAGATGGTATTTGCAGCTGAGTGACCGTATTTTATTACTGTAAATCCATCAGCACATCACAGCCTGCCTGGAAGCAGCCCATTAAAAAAAATGCTTGGTGCAATTAAAATGTACATTTTTGTGTGAGACAAATGGATATTTAAAATTATACATATGAAAAAGTAAAAAATTTGGGATAATCAAGTGCATTTCATATAGTTTCTTTGTGAGTACAAATAATCACTTCATTTTTTCCCTGTGTATTTTTTTGATCAGCCTGAGGCACAGTAGGAGGTATTTCTTCAGCTTTCCAATGAGGAAGGGGCGAGGATTAAAAGGGGGGGGTCTGCCTTCAAAGCCACAGTAGGTCCAGAGGGAGTCTCCTCCTGGGATTTTGGCATTGGAGGGTCTTTGAAGTTTTTTGGATTTTACTTACCAGGTGGTCTTGACTCATAGCAGCATCTCCTCTGAGCTGCAGTCACACAGCACTGCAGGGAACCTACCTACTTCATTTTCTGGAGTAAAGAAGCCACAGGAAAAATTACATTTTTGTGGGATGTTATATCTCTTATGGGAGCACAACAATCCCTGCTACAGAACCTGAGAAGGCGCAGAAATATGTGCCAGATAGCAGAAAGCTTGATTCAGTTAAAAACTAGCATGTAGCAGTAATGGAAAGCACTGTCTGAATGCAGTCATTAGATGGCAGAATTGATCAAGCAATAACCTGAATTTTGCTCTCTGTAGTGTATGCTCCAAACCAGATGGTTTGAAGAATAGATAGCAAGTAGCAGCTGGTGCTTGTATATATTCCCAAAATACTGTACCTGGCTTACCTGCTGGCACTTTGAGCTAACACAGACCACAGTATTTGTATATCATTTCCAGAAGCAGCACTTCAGGGACTGGGGATCAGAGCATCAATCAATCAGGATTGTTAGATCATTTCTAGGCATGTGCCTTTGAAGACCTGTACCTGTGTAAATATTGACCATCACGATGCTGTCTGGCTATACATTTTTGGCAATAGCACAGGTCCAATCCACTTGTTTTTCCCTGAATACCATTGCTTTGAGAGGTTTCTTTTCTGAAGTGAATTTGTTTAGCCAGTTTTTAACTGCAGTTAGTTTCTTTGGGCACCAAGCAACTTCACTAAATTAATTGCCAAGCTCAGCTCGCTGCCAGCAGTTAAATTCTGTGTGAACTGATCTCTAAAATTTTATCTATTTTTCTCCCTTGTAACCGCAATACCGTCAGATAAAGAAGTATAGTGCCCCCAGTTCTGACAACCCTTGAACTCACATGATTTCATTACTGCTTTGCCTTTTGTGAAAATAAAAAAGTATTATTTTTAATCAACCTGCTGACTCCAATAAATTATTTCAGCATTAGCTTTTCTAGTATTCCTCTCCCCATTAAGATCCCCTGTAGTCTAATTGCATTTGCCAAGCTACACACACCTCTACCACCAGATTAAGATATTTTATATTCTTCATTAGTGCCTAAAGGTAGTATTTCCTATAGGTTGGTTCACCTTAAGGAAAACTAGAAAAAAGAACTTAAACAGAATTTAGAAATCTACAGTTAAAATTATCAATTTTATGTTCAGAAATGACATTGGCATGTGTGTCTCCAACTGATTGTTCATAAAGGTGTTTAAATGTATTACATCCATACACAACATAAGCACCAAAAGAAACTTAAAATATTTCAGCTCTTTATCCCAAATTCAAAGTGGCATACTAATTCCACTTATGCAAAATTTCACACCTTCTGTCTGGGGGTTTTATTTTATTTTATTTTATTTCCTTAACTTACAAGTGCAAACAAAATCTCTGCATTTCATAGGTGACAATTCCTTCCAAGCATACTGGGATTGATACCTCCTAAGTTTAACCACCTACTTCTGAACTTGTCACCTGGGATCCCTTCACAGTCAGTGGAAAGCAGCAGCCACTTCTAGAGGCAATTCATCCCATCTGTTTTAGATATCTGCTTTAGGATGTGTCTGCCTGAGAAGTTATGATTTCTCTCCAGTGACTGTAATAGGAGCCTGGGGGGACCAAGGGGAGATAAAAATTCCCAGTCTCGACATTTGGCATGGTGAATCCCATGCAGAGTCTAAGGTCTTGAAAACAAGATTGCAATACTCCACTGCCTCTTTACAAGAACTGCATGCAATCTGTACCTGTTTTGCTGCAGTGAAGTAAATGATGAGGGGCACAATCCAACAACAGCATATCTTTTAAAGATGACAAAATCACACTTGTAGAGCATACTCATCAGGATGTTAATGTGTATTTGCCTTGAGAAAGTGTGATGGGAAAATCACAACAATTAACTGAAAAACTTTCAGTAATGAAATGTAACAGAAATATTAAAAGTAAGTTGTAACAGATGAGCATCATACAAATGGGTTTACGATTTGGGTATTTGGGTTTTGTACAATTACTTTTTATTTCACTATACAGTGTTCTCATTTTCCTTTCACTAAATAAATGGTTTGACAACTCTGCCAGGCCCACTTTTTAGGCAGAAAAAACCAGTAAGATAAACAACCAGAAATCTACTTATTTAACTAGGTTTAGCATTCTTTGAAGGACCACTCCCTCTCTTCATATTTACTTTAGCCTGAATGACAGTAACACTATAAATTTAAAAATGTGGTACTGGAATAGCCACTCTAGCAAATTCTGTTACCACTTCAAACTCTTTCTTCATACCTCTCACTGCCAAGAATTTTGAACAACCCAGGGATGACCTGTTTTGTGTGTGTGTATGTGTGTATGTTTGGTTTTAAAAACCACAACAAATGAATTTTCCATAAAGAAGATACAAATTGATTTTTAAAGCTTACTTTTCCAGTTTTCCTTTGGCTATTACTTGCTATACAAAATAAGTCAGGACATGATGGATTTCTGAAGGTATAATCTAAATTTGCAAGACTTCCTCTGTATGTGGAATCCTAGTTCTTCACTTAATTATAGCCCTTGTAAGTTCTCTAGTCAATTAACAGCAGCCAGCAATGTGAACCATCGTAATATACCTTACTGCTCTTATATCTACTAGTCTGGTGTAACAGACAAGCTATGATGTATAAATGGTTCCAAAGGAACATCAGAACTGTTTCTGACTCTGTATGTATGACAACTGGCTGCTTCAAAAGGAGCAGTGAACATCCAGTGAGGGAGAAAGTGAGGGAGAAAACACCACCAGTAGATGTTTGAATCAACCTTCCATATTAATTTCCTTGTTGATATGGGATATTCATATAGACAAACTTAAAATGAGTTAGCAGTAACTTCAGCGCTTTTATGTCTCCCAGAGCAGGTGATCTGGATGGCCTCATCCAATTTTTTTTGTTATAGTAAGTTTAGACTATGCTAGTCTCAGTACTCTTATTAACTTCTGCTTCTATTCAGCTCCACGGAAGGTTACTCGTGTCAGTAATTTGTTTTTTGTTGAAATAATTAGAGCAATGCTTTCTGCTCTCAACATTTTGCAGCCTAAGGACAGCAGAGGACCACTCAGTTTAGTTCATTGCTTCAGGTAGCTATGATATGTGAAATTAAAAAAGTAAGTCATGTTGATTGGACCCACATGGATATATCTTTCTTTGAGCTGATGAACTGAACTGAACTTTTAGAATTAGTGCTGGTACAAATAGTCATAGTTTCAAATGAAAAATTCATCTTAGATGCTCTTTGCAGTATTCCCTGACAAGTGTCTTTTTAAGGAGAATTGCTGATATTGAAACAAAATTTCAAATTTGCTAAATGTAAGGCTGTGTGAAGAACAAATAGCTTTTTAATCATTCACTTTCAAGTGAACAGTATATACATCCTTTTGTTTATCTTAATATTCAAAGGCATTTCATAGCTATCTATGCTTAAAGATACATTTGAATATTTTTATTGGTAGTATGTAATTATACAAACCAATTTATAACATTGAAGAAATAGAGACAGTGAGAGAATTTTATTTACCTTCAACAAGAAATGCATGTAGATGAACACTTACTGTAAGAAAAAGCCCTTTAGCTTGTTTTGAGCTGCTTAAAATTCCTTTGAGTTTTATGGAAAATCTAGTGACACTCACTAACCTAGTGACACTCACTAACCAACCATGCAGACAGACATTAGTGTTATTGTTAGTGAATGTAATGAAAGGTTTTTGGGTTTTTGTTTGTTCAGATTTTTTTGTTTTCTTTTTTTCTTTCCCGCAAGCCTGCAGAGCATTTCTCTGCTCTAGAGCTTTATTTCAGGTATAAATTTTAATAAACATCATTGCTTTTACTGGATATGTTCTGCAGTTTTGATCCTCTAAATGTGTCCAGACTTTGTACTTTTAGAATCTGCTCACCGTTACATGTTCCCAAAATCTCATTTTTACAAAGCAAGAAATTAAAGTCAGAGAATGTAAAGATAGTTATATAACTATAGTTATGAGCGAGATAGTTATATATAACTTCTCATCTGACACATTTCTGTGGCATGTGCTGATATTTACCTTTCTATTCAGGAAATACAGAGAAGTTGTCCCCTAAAAAATGTGGCCAAAGTCCATTCTTCTGCACAATGAGTGCATTATCCAAAGCATTATTAGAAAGGTATAATAATAACTGTAATAATGTGAAGAGTTTAGTAATTGTTCCTTGAAGGATGCTGGGTCCCAGCAAGCTGTAACAGTGATAATTGTGTTACCTAAGCTACCTAGAAGATACACTGACAACATATCTAGTACAGGATTTTGAAAATTGTGCCTTGGTACACAGGTTAATAACCAAATCTCATTTTTAAAGGAGATCTCTCTGAAGGGATCTTTGTTCATTACTGGATGTGATTGCCAAAACCCACATATGGGAAATCATTCCATAGAATCAGAGGTTCTCATTTTTCAACGGGAATGTTAAACAATATGTATAAAATTTTAGGAATACAGTGACACTTAAGCACTTCATATCATCCACAGTCCTCAGGATTTGTAGAAAGAATGAGTAGGACTTTCAAAAATAAAAAAATTGTAGTCATATAGGCTTGAAATGACCTGAAGTTTTGGAAATAGTACTACGGAATATTACAAATACCCCTCACTAAACTCTAGGTTCGTTACCAGCAGAAATAGTGTTTGGCAGGCAGGCACTTTAGCTGTTCTCATGAACTTTATCCTCATTAGGACCAGCACCATAGATGGAGATGAATGATTTACCAAAGTTGTATTTGTGATACAAAAAAACCTACAAGAAAATACAGCACAAGCCAAACTGTTTCAACCAATAGCAGCCAGAGTGCAATCCTGTCTGGATATACAATATTGATAAAAGTCCATTCTTACAAAACAAAGCTGGACATTAAATGGGACAGTTTGTATCCTGTGTTATTAACTTCTGGTATTGCTGTAAAGTAATACAGAAAAGTATGCAGAAAAGTATGACTGGACTGGATCTACCTCTTCCAAATTAAATGTCTTCCCAAGTAAAATCATTTAGATGGACCACCATTGACCCCTCAGTACCTTGGAGACTAAAACTTGTCATGCTGCAATAAAAGGTTACTAAGAAAACCATCATTGATACTGGGGCTGGAAAATTATAACAAGAAAAGGCACAGCCAGATACAGAGGCTGGTGCTGGGCATGCAGGTGGCACTGACTTCCCGGTGCAGAAGAGTTAGCCACGAGATTTTTTTGTTTTATTATTGGATTAAGATGATCTTCTATAGCTTCTTAAAATTGAATGGGTTACCTTGATTCTGGCATTAATCCTTCTTTGTTTTGCTACTCTTTCTCTTGTACATTTTATTAAAACAGTGAGCAAAACCATCGCCAAATGGGTTTAACTACATATTGACAAATGTTCTCTGAGAGCTGTTCTCAAAACTGTAATATGTTTAGGAAATCTGTGAAAGGTGTTGAAGAGTCCTCATAAAAAATCCCATTTATGTATGTACATGAGTTAAAAAACATAAAAGGGAGTACCCTCATAGAGAAATTTGATTAATTGTATTCTTCTGTCTGAATATTCTCATTTACTATTACTAGATTAACTCTAGGAGCTGAGGTCACACAACCAGCTGCATCTGGCAGATGTGAGTGGAATGAAGACAATAAGGGCCAAAGAAACATATCCAAGAGAATGAAATAACTTCAGCCCAGTGACAGTGAAAGCCAGTAAGAAAACAAGAGACAACCAAACAGAATTAAGTGACAGAACACCCACTGCCTGATGGGTGGTACAGATATCATTGGGGAAGGGATTCCTTTTCAGAGGCGACCTGCTCAAACTATAATCTGAGAATTAATAAAAAGAAATTGGAAACCTTCACTTGGACCTTACACTAATTAACATGGGATCCTATGGGCTCTTAGTGTGTGTAAACCAATTTCTCTGTTATGCCATATTTAAGAGGGGAAAAAAACTGCTGCACAACAGCAGCTGGAAGAGTGAGAATGTACGAGAGAAACAGCCTGGCACACACCAGTGTGCAGAAGGAAGCAGTGCTCCAGGGACTGGAGCAGAGATTCTCCTGCAGCCCATGGTGAGGACCACGGTGAGGTAGGCTATTCCCCTGAAGCCCATGTAAGTCTCTGGTGAAGCAGTATCCACTGCAGCCCACTGAGGTCTTCAGGTGGGGGCATGTGGATGTTCCCTGAATGAAGCTGCAGCCTGTGGGAGGGCCCATACCAAAGCAGGCTCCTGGCAGGACCCACAGCCTGTGGAGAGGAGCCCACACTGGAGCAGGTTTGATGGCAAGACCTGTGATCCTGGTGCTGGGGGGGAACCAAACTGGAACAATGTGTTCCTGAAGGACTGATCCCCATGGAATGGACTCATGATGGAGCAGCACTGGAAGAACAGAGGCTTGTGGGAAGGATTCACATTGGAGAGGTTAGTGGAAGACTGTATCCCATGCATGGGAACTCATGCTGGAGCAGAGGAGGAGTGTGAAGAAGGAGTGACAGAGGGAACACATAATGAGCTGACTGCAGCTTCCACTCCCCATCACTCTGAGCTGCTCAGGGGAAGGAAGCATAGGAGTCAGGAGTGAAACTGAGCCTGGGAATGATGGAGGGTGGGGTGAAATTACTTTACATTTTTTTCTTATTTCTCATTATGCTACTCTGATTTGATCAGCAATAAAATAAATTAACTTCCCCAAGCTCAGTCTTTTGTGCTTGTTATGATAATTGTGGAGTGATTTCCTTCCTTATCTCAACCCAGAGGCTTCTTGTCATTTCTTCTACCTCCCCTGTCCTCTTGAGGGAGGGGCCTGGTAGAGCAGCTTAGTGGGCACCTGGAACATAGCCAAGGTGAACTCACTGCCCTGACAAAAGCTGCAGTGATTTAACTAGTGAGACTGAACTGATGGATTTTGCTTCTCTAATGTCTTAGTGGTATTTCCAATTAACATCTCTCTTCAAAGAGGTAGCGACAGTTTTGTCCTATAAAATGAGGTCTGTGCTGGCAGACGACAGTGAATTTCTGAACAAAAAGTATAGAACAACTTGAACGAAACTTAATAAATATGAAAAACTTTTCTGTGTGAGATGAAGTCCTGACTCCTTGAGGATAAGCATGAAATGAGAATACAAATCAGAGAGTGCCATCTGACTTCAGTGTGGTCTTCCGGGAGATCACAGGTTAGCTTTACGTACTGCTCCTTCATCAATAACAGATGAGCTACTATTTCTTCTTACATGTTATTGCCCTTTCTTCAAAAACAAAAGGATGAAGTGGAACACTGGGGGGAGAAAAAGGTGAGGGAGAGATCCGTGAGGGGGATAATTGGATCAGTTTTTTGAACTACACTTTTATTAAAAAAGCTGGTGACTTAGGTAAACATAGTCTTTTCTGATATTGCTAGAAACTTCATTGGCTAAGTTAATTGGCGAGAAAACTTTAAATACAAAAGACTAAATTCATAGAATAATTAAATATAAGGAAAACGTACTAACATTTATGGATTAAATCTATTTTTATCCTTCTGATGCTGTATAAACATGAAAGATTTTATTCATAGAGATACACCTGTAAATAACTTCCTCTATTCATATAGCTACACCTGAATATTACTGAACTTGGAGTGGATCAAGAAACAGGACGTAACTTTTTTTTGTGCCAACCATCCCTGTAAGAGCTTAAAGGACAGAAAAATGAATTTCTAGTCAGGTGTTAAGGTGATTTACTTTTCACTGGTGTTTGCCCTGCCAGTTCCAAGGAGTTTTCTGAAGATAGAGTACACATTTTATATGTGACAGTAGGCAGAATATTCATAAGGTGTTTGACCTGATTACTTCAGAAAAGGTAAATATATTGACTGATATTTCCAATAACCAAGTCCACAGCTTTTTAATGCTGTCTGATGAACTGAAATATGTGAAGAGCAATAAAATTCAATGTAAAATTTTTCAATATGGCATTTAGAAGATAGTAATATTTCTATTTGGAAACTGATGGCCTATTGGGTTAAGCAGCAAAATAGTCACTATCCCAGAATTATGTACGTTTATGGAAAAGGAAGGAAGTATTATAGTGTTTACTGTGGACTGTGCCTGTAACTGCAAGCCCCCATGTTAGATAAAGGCCACTGAGAGGCACACATAATTTAATGTATTAGTTCAAACATGGACTACTACAGAGTATTGCTGTAACCAAGACCCATTAAAGGTTCTTTAGCCCCAGCTTCCTACTGAAACAAGTGAATGCCCTGCAAACACTAATGTTTATATGCCAAATCTCTTCAGAGATCATGGTTTTACTTCAGATCATGGACCCATAAATGCCGTACATTTGCCCTAGAATATCTCAATTAGCCCAGAAAGCACATGTGTAGATAAAAGCCCTAAATTCCTACATCTGCACTGGTCATTACATCCGAATTAGTTAAGGGATATAGGTTTAGGACCCATGGGAGACCTGTGTTCTTCTGAGACAGCAGTTTGACACTAACTAGGATGTCCAAAGTCTCATAATCATATGATATTTAACATGCCACCAGATGATTGTGTCATATCTGAATTCTGCCCCTATTACTTGTTTTAATCATTACACTTCATGCAGGTGTCTTGTTGTGTAGTCCAAGATTTTCAGATGGGACTAGAAGATACTGTGGTAATGCATCCATGTCCTCTAGGACTGCAGAGGGAATGTCAGGCTCCTGATATTTGCTTCTGATCTTCATTGGTTCATGACTGTCTCACACATGGATACACTTAATCTATTTTTAGGTGTGTACTACGTGTAACTGGAGAAATCCCAGGTCTGTATCGTTCTGCAGATTTATTCAACAGATTAATCTATAAATCCTATGTCTTGGAAATGGAATGCAATAGCATGTCTATGCTTTGGCATCTGAGCCTTGAGTTCAGATTTGACCCTAAGGGTCTGACCCTAGGCTACTAACGAAAATTAAATCTGTAGCCTTACTGCCTGAATTTGAACCTAAAATACAGGCACCAGTCCTCTCCAAATTCTACATTATCAGTAGGAAGTAGATGATACCTTTGAAAAAAAAGACTACTTGTGCCTGTGTTTTCCCGGATTAAAAAGTGACCTTTTCATGCACAAAGAAACATTTTCCACGATACATCAGTGGATATAATTTATCATGCTATTCAACTTTATCCTATGTGGGAGATAAGACCATATGGAAAACAGCTAAAGCACATCTTAAAAGCCAAGGAAAGGGAACTATAAATCTTGAAGTATGCTGTGCTGGATGTTATACCAAATAGTCTGACATAATTTTTTTTAACCTCAGCAGAATAGTAGAGAGAATGTAAGGGAAAAAATATAGGGGAATAGTTTTGGTTGCTTTCTAGTTTTTTTTTATCTAAGAATAATTTTGGGGTCATTCTTTCCTTATCAGTTCCTCTATCACACAGTATAGGGGAATAAATATGTGAAGTGGAACTGTACATCTCTTTGTGTGAACTACAGCAATGGTTGCTATCAGCAGAAATGCTAAAACAATAACCTTGGGTGATAGGTCTGCAGGTTGAACTACTTGGCTTTCTGTTACCAAGCTGATGCCCACGTTGTCATCATGTCCAGGCTGCAGTCTGTTCAACTGGCAGGCAAACAAATAATCAAAAAAATCCATACTGACCCTTCTCTGCAACAGCTACTAACTTGAATTTCATTTTGGATAATAAGTCTCTCTTCAAGTGATTTGAATGATGATAGAGTACTGTCATTGTCAGAGGAACTGATGACTATCTCCATATTGTGATTTGAAATAGAAGGGACAGAGACATCAGAGGTTTTTGCATGAGGTATCAGATCTATAAACAGCTGATATTTAGTGTGTTCTGCTGGATCAGGCTGTGGGTTGTCAGTGAACAGTCATATGGTCAGACAGGATATTCATTTGCAGGTGAGGAGAATATGGTTTGGCATGCCCAGACATCTGAAAGGAGGATTGGTTTTGATTATGTGGTGCAGTGCTTTGAAAATCTGACTATTAAATGCATTTATAAAAGCAGTGTGAGGCACACAAATGTTTCTTCTGGTGTGTGATTTTAGGTATTCAGGCTCTGCCTACCCTCACCAAATTGAACAGGGTCAAGGAGCATTGTCCATACTGTTGAGTCACTGAAGTGGTCCCAGAAGAGCTTTTGCCTGGGCCAAGTACCATTTTTTCCCAGGGAGTTCCCACCTTGACAGCTGGTGTGGATAGGGGACCATTCCTAGCAGGCAGGTTGAGCACTGTTTTGCATGGCAAAAACAGTTCATGTGTATGCAGGGAGGCAGCTCCCTGTGCGCTGGGCAGTTGCAGGCACCTTCTGTAGCACAGACATTGCCTCGGGCACAAACTCACACCGTCATTTTGCGCTGCTCTGTACGCTCAGCAAATATTTATCCCTTGCCCATCTATCGTGCATGTGACAGCTCCCAATCAAATGCTGGCTATTTAACAAAGCAAGGACTTCTAGCTGTGAGGAAAGTGAAGCTGAATTCGGCTCCCTTCTTACTAGATGTTTTCAATATGGCATCGCAGTCAACCTTTCAAGTAAGAGGCACTGTGACACTGGAATAAAAAGAGTGGTAGCAACTCCCATGCTGCAAAGTTGCATGCAGCAGCACTAGAATACACTATTTTGTGTCAACCACAGTATCAAAAATCCTTGAACTGAATTGCTTAGAAGATGAAAGCTTCAAATTTAAAAACTTTCCTTAAGCATATTGCTGTTTTGAGCCGCTTCTGGGGTGCCTTACATAAAGATTTTTGCTTTTTTCTGAAGGTGAAAGGAACAGGTTGACCAATATTTCTGAAAACTGTCCTTTCTTTGAGGTGTCTGAGGATAGGAGAAGAATCAGGCAACCAAAATAAGAAGTTGGTTTTTTAAAAAAAGGGATGAAATCCTACTAGGTGCTTAGAAAGAATCAACACATACCTTCATGATGGCTGGTGTTTTTGATAGTTTGTGATTACAACAGGGATAAAAAAAAAATCTGTGCATTCTAAGGACAAAATTGAAAAGGAAAAAATATGTAATGAAACTCACAGGCAGCATGAAACAGGCTATAAAAGAAGCATCAATATCATAGGCTGCTGTCTTAAAACATTCTTTAACACAGTTTCTTTTTAAAAGAAGGTTCAAAGATTTTTTTCTTTTTAAATGGCATTTCCAAATTTCTTTCTAAATCATCCTGCTGCATTTTTTTGGATGTTGTTGAGAGGTAGAAACAAGTAGAGCACACATCAGCTTTATCTTAATCCTTAACCTTACACATGACAGTGAAGTGCAAGCCTCTCTGATGTTCTGCATCATATATTTAATTTCTAAGAACTTTAAATCTCCTGAAATGACAAAAGTAACCGACACATCTATAAAATAGGACATCAATCAGATTCTCCCTGCTTTTGAATCCCAGTTATAAAGGGAATATTTTCAAATAGGGAACTGTCTCTTTTATTTATAGATATTCAACTGGAAATAAGGGAACAGTAAAATGCTTCCTCCATATCTTTTTCACCATATGAAAACAGGGTTACAGATCAATTGATTTACCATCACAATCGATTAGATGACTCTCTTGCTATCTCTATTGTGACAGTAGACAGGCGCTCATATAGATCTTTCATTAGAGAAGTCACTGAGAATCAAAGGTTCATTGCATGCCTAAATGGCTTGTAGCTGACTCATTAGGCCATTAACTAACCATTAATATTGTTTAAACTCAAACCTTACAGACAAAATAAATTATAGTCACGTTATCCAAACAAAATAACCTTAACCTCCTTAACAAGTATGTAATTATGTGAATTTATTACCATCTGATCCCACTGAACTGAGGGATTCATTTTCAGAGCTATGAAGGGGGAAGATGAGAATATATCACCTTCAAGATAAGTGCTACTGGGAGGCAGGTGCCTCAGCCACTGATATGGTCTTTAAGGCATAAACCCACAAGGTTCTGACTTGCCTAGTTAATGATGAAACAAAATTATCTTACACACAAAATGCTTCCCCCTTATGCAGTATCAAATCACTTCTTATTTATTTTTAAATGTTTCTCCATTTCACAAATGTGTTGCAAGTATAAAATGGCCTTCTCCATCTCACTATGGTACCAAGGCCTCACATAGACAAGCAGAACATAACAACAATTAGCAGTAATTGAATGAGAAGGCATTGGAAATTTTCTCTTATCATCATCTTTTTAAACTTGCAAATTTTGTATATGTGATGCAATGATCTCCTGAAATTATATTGAAGAAAGTGTATAAAAAAACCCATAGCATATGTTCTGAGATATAAAATAAACTTATGTCAGTGTGCTTCCCTTGGAAGGATGCCAGACAAATACTGCTTATTATCAATAATATAAACAAAATATGTTGCCAGCTATACACAGAGCTTAAAATAAGCAAAAAACCTGCACTACCACATTGCTGATATCCCAGCAGGTCAGCCGTAATGAATGCACCAGTTCTCACACATAATTTTTTATAAGATAACTTGCCTGAAAGTGAAGCAGTCAATAGACTCATTTGCGGGCACATTTCTCTCCAGGAAAAACAACCATAATATAATATCAATTGTTTCTTTTGGGTGTACAAAAAATGTGGATGCTGAGAGAGGAAAAAGACAACAATAGCACATAAATTCAATGACAGATGTGCAAGGAGCAATCAGATGGAGAAGTACTGGTAATTAGAGCTGAAAACACAGTTTAATGTTCTTCCAGAAAACCAGTCAGAAAATTGCAAATACTGTAATAAGATAATTTAGTAAATGAAAATTATTGCTATTAATCAAATTGGGAAGGGGAAAAATATCCCTCTAAACTGTGCATGCTTACCATACCAAAATATTACTATAGAATCTCCTCCCATTCACACCAAATATAAGCATAATTTTATAACTGTATATTTTTATATAAATAAGGCTTTAACATTTCATGGGCTATAGTAGTTCTGCTGAAGGGCAAAATACTTGTCTCAAGCACAGCTTAAGTAATTATGATGATTGAATATTTATCACACAAGGAATTAATTTTGTAAATATATGATAACTTGTTAAAAAAATCTAGTTACCACATCTCAAAAATGCAGTTGAGAGTATTGTTTGGTGGAGGTTGGTAACACTTGTGCTCACTATCCTTCCAATAGGGTGGTCTGGAAAACCAGAGATTTTGCCTTTTGCAGCAAGATGCATGTTATAAAAAGGGAGCTAATGCCCAGGGCCAGACCTTTCAAATGCATTTTAATTATTTTCAGTGCACTGTCAGAACTTTGATACACGCTTGTGGAATCATGCAAATACCTCTTTATAGAATATATGTCATATACCCTAAGGCACTGAGGGGATTGAAATACACTTTGGTGAAGTTAGGTGTTATAATAAAGTGAGGTAATAAGAGCAAGCCACCATATTACACAATTAGAAATCTACTTCTAAATCTTCTGGTTAGCATGGCCATGTTTTATATTTATGAAGGAGAAAATGTCCTGATTTTTCACAAACTAGTATTTTCAGGACAATGAAAAATATGATGCACCTTAGAATTGATGAATCAAATTAATTTAGTTTCATATTTACACATTGACCTCAAGAGCATTTCCATTCAGTGTTATAGGATGTCTGCAAAAGATTTATTCAGTTCCATGTCCATATATTGAGGTGAGGACACATTAACCCAGTGAACTAGATATAGAAAAAGATATTAATTACTAGAACTGAATTTTGACTTCTGCTTCTAAACCCAGTATTTTCTTATATATGGGACTCTGATAAACCACAGCACAAAAACATATTTAAGCTTGTACATGAATTTAATAAAATTAGTAGGTCCACTCATCTCAACAGTGTCAGATTTGGTTGTCTATCTACCGTGCATAGGATCTAGTAATAAGAAGGATTACAGGAAGGATTTCCATGGAGTGTACCAGAATTTGTATAGTGAGATAAAAGATGTGGTATTAGAGTCACATAAATTTTTAGGTGATTTGAATTCTGCATGTCAATTGCTTGCTTTTCTGTACAGGCAGGGCAAGGACTCCAGTTACCCAACATACACTGGCCCTAAGATTTTAAGTGCCTGACATGAGGTTAAGTGAAGGAAGTTTAAAAACTTTACATTTAAAAAAATACAGGTTAGAGTAAGATATGATCTTATAATTATGTTTAAGATATTATTTGAAATCAGCTATGTACAATAAGATGGAATATGAATGATGTGTAAGTTAGTTACCAACTGATCCCCCTTGATTCTTTGCTCTCTTTGGAAAATGTCAGTGGTATGTTTGAGAAGCTTCTGGGACATCCTGTTGTCTGCCACATTACTGGAATGAGGATGGGAATGGTTTCCTTCCTTTTAAAGGCGTCACTTGCATCTCTTTGAATGTTGTTAAGTCCTCCCAAATACAAATGGGGTTTACTCCTGTGATATTAAATTTTTTCTAAATATACAATATTTCATTTTTGAATTTCACCCTCATGCATTTCTTAAAGAATTTCTAGGGTGAGAATACATTCAAGGTTTTTCATGTCTCCCATTCATTTTCCAAAGTATGACTAGTAATGCAGTGCTGTGCCCAAAGGATCTTGGTGCACACAACGTTGCTCATGGAGAAACCTGCCTCAGCACTGTGTAGAAAAGATCCAGCTTTTACAAAGTATCTTCATTCTCAGTGTAGTTCTCTTGGTTATTTAACAAGGCCGAGTGCAAGGTGCTGTACATGGGTCAGGACAATCCCTGGTATCAAAAAAGGCTGGGAGATGAACAGATGGAAAGAAGCCCTGATGCCTTAAGTTTTTACTTTCATGTTTTTCAGATTCTGTGCTCCCTAGGGGTGTAGTTCTGAGCCTCATATTAAGTGTTAGTCAGCTCTCTTCACAGAGTAGGTAGACAAAACAAATCCTTTTCCTGCTGAAGACCAGAGATCTTTCAGGCCCAAAAGCATAAATAACTGTGGACTGAAGGGAGGAACAAGAAGGATGGAATCTCAGATCCTGAAGCTGTAATTGGACAATTAAATCCCAATATGCACATTTACCAAAACTTATAAAAGTGTCCATTTTGGGGCCATTCTAAGTCCACCTTGGGTGTAGCCCTGGTCAGGCTCTTG
>VYXD01010384.1:377531-437531 GCA_013397195.1 Hylia prasina
CCTAATTGTGGCCTTCCAGTACCTGAAGGGCGCCTACAGGAAAGATAGAGAGAAACTATTTATAAGGGCATGTAGTGATAGGGAAATGTCTTCAAACTGCAGGAGACCACATTTAGATTAAATGTTTGGAGGAAATTCTTTACTGGGATGGTGGTGGAGCAACGGCACAGGTTGTCCAGAGATGTGGATATCCCATCCTTGGGAGTGCTCGAGGCCAGGCTGGATGGGGCCCTGAGCAATCTTGTCCAGTAAAATGTGGCCCTGCCCATGGTGGTGGTGTTGGATAGAACCAGATAATCTTTAAGGCTCTTCCAACACAAGCCACTCTATAATTCTATGATACAGTGTAAGAGTAAGTTGGGAAAATATGATGACCCCGGTTCAAAACTTTGAATACATGTATGTCTGTTAGGAAGTATATAAATTCTTGTAAAAAAGTCCATATAACTACACAGATTGCTCTAAAGTTGAGATTTCCTACACAAGAAACTTCCCTGAAAATGTGAGAATGTACTAGTTTGGCATTTTTTTGAGAAACATATTTCTGTATTTTTCAACAGTCTACTTTTTGCAACATTATTATTATTCTCCTTTTCCAAGCAGCAATGCCTTCAGGCATATTATCTTACACTTGGCTGTGCACTTAATATGCCAAATAAGGCAAGGATTAGCGCAGAAACTTTTAGTTAATGGATCTTCAAATCAAATATATATGTCAAAAAGAGAATCCAAAGAAAACTAGAAATTAATATCCACTTCATCTGATCTCCCATGAAAGGTGATATGCTCTGAGAAATTATAATTAAATAAGACTCATCTAGACTTTGACACACAACATTTTGAATTTTAAAATAAATCCTTGAAGTAGACTGGTGATAGGTTTGCCCAACTGCTGATACTTTTCAAAGAAACTGTCACACAAGACTTCACTTCACTTTTATTTTACATACTCAACTCCCAGTAATTTTGACTCAATTTTATTTAAATATGGAATGTCAAATACCATGAACACATACTCCACACTTCCATCTCATCATGTACTTTGAAAAACTTCCTCTGACTTTTTTCTGAGGGAAAAATACAGTACTAATATTTAGATGCCAGGTTCTGTACCTAGCTTCTGGCTTAAATTGCTCTGTGGAATTGAACTGGTAACTGAATATTTAAAGATTAGTACAATGGGGTTTTGATACTTTGTTTTCCTGAGCAAGGTGCAGCAACTGGGAATTAGGTAACATGACTGTGGTCTCCAGTTATAGTTGTCAAACTTTGCCTTTGTTGAAAACAGCATAAAAGCTCAAAATATAAAATAATCTATGTACCCTTAATGACCAATGTTGACAAAATATCTGTGAAGGATCAAGAAAATAATTCCTATGTCTTCTAATATTTTCTATTTAAAAAAAAAAAATATTCAAACCAGAAATGGGTGATCTGTCACAATTTCTCACTGAGGTATTTGTGTGCATTTACTTGCTCTGTTTTACTCTCAAGAAATTCTCCTGCAGGCTAACAAAATTTTTAGCTGCTATGATTAGGAATCAGTACTTTATCCCTGCTGGTTTTCCACATATGTGAGAAGAGGAGTGTAAATTATAAGAATGGAAAATGAAATGAGGAATATACACAGGAATTTCTGTAATTTCTTTTTAATCTACTTTTTAAAGCAATATTCAAATATGATATTTCAAGCAGAAATGGTGTAGTTAAAGTTTTATGTAAAATGTAGCCTACATTTACTTATTTTTCATAGAATGTAGGAAAACTGGGTTTTTAAGAAATAATTTCTTCATCAGAATAAAAGAATATCCTGTTTATTACATTGATTTCATACTGTTTTTTTGCACTCCTCTGTTAGCTGCCTCACCATTTTATTGCATCTCACTTGCTTTAGCACTCCATAAACACTAATCTTATGATATAAAATCATTCACTTCATTCACTGTAGCATCCATCCTTCTTATGCGTTGAAGTAAATAAACCTTCTCTTCACCAACTCTCCTCCTGAACTCCTGGGTATTTTTTATCTCAGGACAATGGGCAGTAAAATATGTGTTGTGTATTATAGAATGCAGGAATTGCAGCAGAGGACACAATATGAGCAGAATTTGCTGATGGAGCTCTTACTACAAAAATGATTATTATCTGTAAAAATTAAGGAATGCTCAGCTATGGTGTTTTACTTTCCTATTTTGTTTTCTGTTGCATGTTGCCCTAAACTTATGCCACCTTGTACTGAACTGATTCCCTAAAGAGGTTCTGTTGTGATACAAATTCTTTGTCACGTTGGCATATTTATACCTCCTTAAAATGAACTCTCAGCATCTATGTACTCAAACCTTTTATATTGGCATTTAGACATTTCAAAAGTGACACTGAAAAATTCATCCTTATAAGGTTTTTTTTATTATTATTAAAACCCTGGAATACAATATTGTGATTCAAAATGTAAGGGGTGTTGTCCTAGGGTGACTTTATGNGTTTTGAAGTGTTTTAGATGCTGGGGATTTTCTTCAACTTGCCACTAGTAAATTTCTTCTTGGTGTAACATCTGAAAGCCAAAAGCCAATAGGAAATATCAGACATCTTTCCCAAAAGCCCAGGATTTTGGGACATTAATAAGTAAGTGCATTTAGACATGTACATATAAGAAATTGCTACACTGGGCATCTATCTCAGCAGTATGTAAGTAAATGTTTCACATGCCAAGCAAAATTTGAGCCAGAAAAAAGGAATTCCTCATTTCTGTGCCAAGGGCAGGGATCTCTGGGGCAAAGCAAAGGCAGTCCAGAACATGAATCTGCTGGAGCAAGTCCAGAGGAGGGCCACAAAGATGATCAGAGGGCTGGTCCACCCCTCGTATAAGGACAGGCTGAGAGACTTGGGGTTATTCAGACTGGAGAAGAGAAGGCACTGAGGAGACCTTAGAGAAGCCATCCTATACATGAAGAGGTGTCTATAAGGAAGTCAAAGAGGGACTTCTAGAAAGGCATGTAGTCATAGGACAAGGGGTAATGTCTTTGAACTGAAAGATGGTAGGTTTACCTTAGCTGTAAGAAATAAATTATTTTCTGTGAGGTTGGTGAGGCACTGGAACAGCTTGCCCAAAGAAGCTGCAGATGCCCCTCCCTGAAGGTGTTCAAGGTGCATGGGTTTTGAGCAACCTGGCCTATTGGAAGGTGTCTCTGCCCATGGTGTTGGTGGGGGTGGAAGTAGATGATCTTGAAGGTACCTTCCAACCCAAACTGTTCTACAATTCTATGGTTTTAGGTTGTATGTTGTTGTGCTAACTCCAGCAAGGGTTTGATAGCAACAGACTTTTCTGCATAGAATTAGCGTCCTTTTAACTCACACCTTTAATACAGGCTAAGTAGAAAAGCTGATGCAATCTATTAGATACATTTGAAATGAATGATACACAGCATAGGTTAAAAACAGTTTTGGTGACAGGTATTGATCTCTTTCACAAATAATCATTTATTGGCAATGCATGAAATTGTTCTCAAATGGGATGTTTGCATTCCCCACCCTCCCCCACAGTCTTTTTAGTTATTAACTCCTCTGGCAGTTGAAGCATGACACTGTTGGCTCTGTGCCACTCATCTCACAGAGGGTGGCACCATGGCCCACAGCAGGTGTGGGACTCTTGGAACCTTCCTTCTGCTTTCATCTGTATTTTGTATGGGAACTTTCCTTCCAAAAATACCATTTCAATTTCAGCTACATGAGTGTAACATTGCCTTGTCAGAAACAAACAGCTTGAGTTTTTGAACATCTTTTGGGTAGTGCCTGCCTTTTTATTGCAATGATGCAAAACACATCAAAGATGATGACCATTTCATGTCTGTGTATAAGGGTTTTATAAATATACAGCTGATTTGTTTTTAAAAACCAAAGCAATGCATCCTCAAGACAAAACTCTCTGAAGAAGATTCACCTACATTTGGGCATTTTGGAGGAAAATTCAAGTGTTCCAGTTATTTTCCCATAAAAATAAATCAGTGTAACATCATATTTAGTCAATCAAAATTATGATCTTCTAACCAAATGGTTCCAAACTTAGAGATATGGATTAACTGAGCATGTTATCTTATTGATTGATATTACTTCAGGTTTACAGGCATAATCCGTCATGTACGTGTGCATGTATTTTTATTGCTAATTTTTCATTCTTGGTCATGACTAAGTGGGGTTTTTTTCATAAATTTTTCTTCATAAAGGAAATGCTGACTTTTGGGATTTTCAGCTCTATGTAATGGCTTATGACCTTAAATTTGCCGCCATGTATTATTATTACCATGTGTGATATAATACATAATTTTCCTGTATAACACCTTCTCCTTAATTCATTATGTGTGGCCACAATGTACATAGGAGTTCACTATGTTTATAGGAAGACAGGTGGTAGACATACCTGTTTCTGCTTTCGGAGACCTGATACAGAGATAAGAGGTGATGATTGTTGAAGTAACTGAATCCAATACCAATGACAAGTTTAAAAGGCATTTAAAGTTCCTTATGATAAAAATTTGGACCCCTTGGCCTTGGTTCAGTTGCCCATGCCACACCAATAGCTGCCTAGTGCCATTTCATATACAGTAGGATAAAAGATAAATAAATCTTAAGATTTATTTAAGATAAATAAGTAAAAAGACTAAAATCCCTAGAGCTGTATGGATTAATTTCATTTCAGAGGCCAGTGCCTTTAAGTCTCCAGTCCAATGAGCAAGCTGTCTGGCTTACTGATTAAGAAAAAAGTAGAAAGTACAACAAATATTATCAGATTTCTTAGTTACTGGACGTGAAAAAAGTCTGTTATATGAATCAATATGTGAGGTTAGGTAGCACATTCACTTTGCAAAAATACAAATTTAGGAACTTGATTCAGTTGCCTAAATGTGCACATGTAATGACATTTCCTTTCTTTGTTTCACTCTCATATTTTTGTTTAGGAAAAAGAAGGTCTCACTTTGTTCTAGGATGATGCAACTCATGGTCCTTCTAAACCCTGAATGGAAGTAGGCAACAAATTTCTACTTCTGTTTCTGAGGAGAGTCTGTGTCCTAGTGATCCTTGTTAAATTTTTCCAGGTAAAACTCTTGCACTTCATATGAACAATTCAATATTAGTTGTTGTATATCCTGAAATTCTAAAAGTGCAAATGTCCTCATTCCAGTATCACCGAATGAACTCGACCTCTGTTCTTAGAACACTTTTTTACACATTCAGCTATATGCATCAGTGCAAATATATACTGAGAAAGCACATGACAAAAGAGTGTTTTGTGGTCTCAGTACTCATAATGGATGTGGAATTAAGACAGTGGCACTAAAGAAGTCTTCTCAGTTGCACAAAGGACAAAAGTGATTTGAACCAAATTTTCCAGGCAGTTTCTCTTTGTGCAGTCTGGAAGACTCCCTTGATGGAAATAGTGTCAAACCTGGCACACTGTGGTTTTAACATGAAATAACCCCAGCAAGATTTGACAGGAAAAAAAATAATTTAACAATGACCCATTGAAAGGTCTCATTATCTTTCCCATACAGTGCACATAGGAATAAACTGTTCATATTCCTTTTAACCTTGCTGGAAAAGATTCACTTCTAATCAGAATGGCTATACATTTATGAAGAGGAGAAAGATGTTCTATTAGTATGCAGGAAGGATCCTTACATGTTAGTCCATATTTGGTTTGAATTAATTTTCTCTGTATTAAACACAAAGCAAAATCCAAACCTTTTGAATTTAATTTAATGTGCTTACACGCAGGAACTTCTTCATTCTTACTAAGCACTGCTTAGTGTCATAACAATCATAACCATGTATTGTCGTGGTTCATCTTGTCAAAGATCCACTTATGAACTCCATTCTATGTGCTGACATTATACATTTGAATAACGGCAAAAGAAGGTTTGATAAGATGTAACACTTCAAATGAAAGGCTCAATATTATGCTTTGACATAGTACATTGTAGCAGCTGTGGAGGAAAAGCCATTAAGATGGATCATGTCAATGCATGGTATGGAGCCATTAACACTAAGATTTTTGACATGATTTATCTTAATAGCTGGATATCTATACTGAAATAACACATTTTATTCTGTTAGAGATCCGTATGTTAACAGCTCAGGGACAGTACTGTATACATGCTGTATTGCTCTGAGTATGTAAAGAGGAGAGCACTGCACAAGGGAACTTGCTTCACTTTGCCTGGCCCAGAGAGGAGGACGGAGAACTTGCACTTCTCCCTGCTGCATTTTCCTTCCTCACAAAATCACGTCCTCATTCCTGAGGGAGGGTTCTGGGCAGAGCGCTGCACGAGTAATTCACTCTCCCAAGAAGAATTGTAATTAGAGCTCCCACAATAGTTAAGCAGCTGGTGTTCTCTGACTGCTGCTTCATCAACTGTTCGTAATTGCTTCATTGTTCCCTTGTGCTCCCTTCCAGCTGATGGCTTCTTCCACCTGTTGTCTCTCATTTTACACTTCGAATGTGAGCTCTTTTGCACAAGTTATATTTATACAAGACATTCTGTGATAGCTTACAGGCAGTTTCATAATACAAACCCCTGTTATGAATTATGACAATGATAGTAATAGTAATAATAATAATAATAGTAATACCACTCCAAAATGAAACTTGTTTAAATAAACTGCATTATTTCAAGTGGCTTGCTAAAAGAGGCAGCTGAGTTCATATTGAAGCCCAAAGGCAAATGTGAAGCTTGAAGGGAGTCTGCTCCTGGCTCTGAATCTGGGAGACAGTCATGAAGTGGGAGGCTATAAAGTGTTGACTGAAAGAGAATTAGAGTGGCAAGCAATGAACAGCCTGTGCTTGATTTCTTTTGTGCTCTTCAAAACAGGAATTTTTACATGCTTAGAAAAATATGCTGAAAGAAAGTGATTCCCTCATCTGTTTCTCTTCCCTTCTGGTCCAGAGACATCATACTTAATTTTGGTTGGTCAAAAGGGGGCCTACACAAAAGATGTTTTTCTAAATAAAATGTGCAGATATTATGTCCATAGATCCACATGTGATAGCTCTGTAACCAGCTGTTGTAAATAGCTGAACTCTAAGTGCCAGAACACGGGCGAAAATGGGCATTTTTAAGATCAACAGAAGTAATAAAAGTTTATCCTTTTCTGTGACAATAAAGAAAGGATTGCTGCTTTGTCCATTATGAAGAAATGTTATAAAAGTTAACAAAATAGAAGCTTTCTGAAATGCTTTGTTTGTCTCTTTGTTCTGATGCTAGATGTTTGGTAAATGTAGTTTAATACGCCTGCTATGGAATTCAGCAGAATGCTATGGTAGAGATTATTGCAGATTTTTAAAGAAGTTTTTTTTTTATCAAATTCTACTCAGTTTTCTCTAATCCACTGTAGTTGCTGCAGAGCCTTTCTCTAAAAAGTGATGCTTAAAAATTGTTTTATCTCATTAGTATGTAAAGTTGATATACTGCAAAAGATAATTAGAAACCAATCATAAAGTGGTATCCCACCTCTACTTTTTCCTAGACATCACTTTAGCCTCATTTTACTGCAGAGAACCATCAGTTCTAAGGAGGGATACTTACCAATAGCAGCTGTTACTAATGTTTAAAAGGCCATGTTAAAAATATATTTTAAAAAAATCACATACTTCTTTTGTGGATGGCTACAAACAACAGAAATCTAAAATCAGACTAGTTGAGCGTTCAATATCTAAATGTTAACGATCAATAATAACTGAATTTCACCTGTAATGTTTTATTGGCTCAAAGGAAGTTGAATGATGAAATAAACTGTTCACAGGGTTTTTCCAGTGACATCATCAAATCTTAATAAGCCAGCAGTGATGTGGGAGCTCAGAATGGAACAGATGAGCATTTTTAATGATGCGAAACTGATTTTAATTTAATAGCAGAACCATTTTGTTTGAGTTACTTTCATTATATATTTTCCCAACAGAGGAAATATCTCAAGGTTTACTGTTGAACTTACTCATCCTTCTCTATCTAAGTAGCAAGGCTGTTTGCCAGTGGCCAAAAAATTAGCTTACAATTTGGAAAGCTCTGCCCTAGAAAAAGTAAAATGAAGGTTTGAAGCTATTTCTCTACTTTTTCTGCAATCCTCACAGTTGTCTACTTTGTAGACAGCATATTTCTCACACAGTTTTGTTTTTACCAGAACACTCTAAAGGTCTATTTTTTATTTCATGAGGAACAAAAACAAATGGTGGAGCATGGCAAATTCTTGTTTGACAGCCAGTCCTGTTTAACAGCTTATGGAGCCCATTTGCTGTTCACTTCCAGTGCTGTCCATAGAAGTATCTGGGAATTAACATGGTGACTTTCTCTAGGTAAAGCTCTTAATTATCCTTTCTAAGCTCATGCTATGCTTTCCCACCTGTGGGGAAAAAAAACCATACTACAAAAGGTGTTTCTTTGGCCTGATGTTAATATAGTCTTTGTAGCTTTAGTTTTGTTTAACTTGCATGAGTCAATATGACACTATGTGTTAAAAGATCATGGTGTTTCCAAAATCTGGGGTGGGCATGACTTTAGTCACACTTAGTTTGATCCTTTTAACTGCAGGAGCACTCTGTCAAAGGCTGGATTTCAGTTGCACCCCACTGCTCTCTTTTTGTGTTTGAACTTTATGAGATATTTTACTGGTGACTAAACAGGAGTGCTTTAAACTGAGGCAATATGCAAATCATATCCTTCTAAGGTGCTTAACTCTTACTTTTTAAAAACCACAACTAATCTTATATAACTATCTCCGCAGAGGAAATTGGAGTGATTGCACTACGTCTACACAGGTGAGCACAGGAATGTCTCTGAATATATCTGCATGTCAGAAGCCTCCCTGTTTCTGGGTAAAACCTCAGGCACACTGTGACCATTTCCATGGTCAGAAAAACCACTAGATCTTCTGGGTAGGGGCCAGAGCGTCTGAGGGAGCAGAGATACTAAAACTTAGGGTACTTGAGATGTGACGCCAGGGTAGGTCCAAGAAGTGATTCTGAGGCCCAGATCCCTGATCATTCTCAACTACTGCTAGTTAGCTTCCTCCCTTTAGGCTTACTTCTAAAACAAACCTACTGAAAGGGGACTGACCCCAGCCAGAAATGATACAAATTAGTTCCTGTCATTTGGCCTTGGTGTGCAGCTACATTTTTTTTTTCCTTAACAGCACTGATGTAGTTGAAAAGACTTGACAGCAGTATTTCAACAGGTTTTCTTCTTCCATAATTTCCACACAATTTTTCACTATGGCTACATTTGTATGTGATTTTGCATTATGTTGTTAAAATTTGCTATAATCTCCACATTTCTTGAGAGGAAAAAAATAGCTCCAACCATTTTTTTTTATCTGCTCAGACTTAAGTCCAAATATGTATTTTTAAGTTACTATAGCATATATATGCTCAAATAGTACATTGCAGTTATAAAAAGTCAGCATTAAAAGTACAAACCACAGCTGAAAGTAAAATAAATTAAGTTGAAATAGGTTATAATAATGAAATATTGCCACCTCACTCATGTTTCCATGTGTATCAATACCAGTTGTGCTGTATACAACAAAAATTCTGAAGGAAAAGCAGTTGAAATTGAAAAATGTGTTTTGTGAGCCAATAAGAACTTATAGAGTTATCTTTTGAGGAACAGGGATCAGAAGCCAATGTTCAAAGTAAAATTACAAAACCAGAATTCAGTGTGCAGCAACAAAAAGATTGGATTATTTATCCACCAGTATTTCAGTTAATTTTTTCCTTATTCATATCGTCTTGCAGGTACTGACCATAATGAGGTCAGAAGCCTGGAAGAAATAGAATGGTCCAAAAGTTCTGAAGTTTTAAAAAATTTATTTATTTAAAAATTCTTATTCAGCTTGAGAGAGTTTACAGTTTTTGTAGACAGCATTACCTTAGTGGTCCATTTGGATCCATGAATGCTCAGGGATAATGAAAGTTTGTGTATGGAACTGTAAAACCAAGAACTAAAGAATATGTGGGCAATTCTAAATAATAGGATGCCACTTTTCAGAGTTTGTGAGTGAAACATTTCTACACTTTCTTTCTGCATCTTTTTGCTCAACTGCTTAAGTTGAATTTTTTAAAAAAATTTATTTTTTTCCCCAAAAGTAACCCTGCACTGGCAGAAAATGGTGCTTCCCCCCACCCCCCGCCCCCAGTGGATAAAGAGATATTTTTCTCCCTATGACAGAGAACCTCTGGGGGAAAAAAAAAATCACACCATCTGAACAGAGGAAGATTAATGAGGAGCTGGAATTGGGAACTGCCTCTGCAGACTGGGTTCAACTCAAGAGGTGAAACGCCTTTTGGAGCTGCTAGTTTTGTCCACAGTGACCATCAGGGAGCCTAGGCTGGTAAAATTTGCTACCTCTCTAAGCTCCCCAAAGTTCATTTGCAGAAATGAGGGCCCATGCATCAATCCTGGCACATGATACAGGAGCACAGACCATGATGCACAGAACATGGCGTTTCTTCCCTGAAATACACAAGGCCTGGGAGCAAGCCTGGGCAAAGGGCCCTGTGTGGTAGGAAAGTGGGGAGCTGCCCTCTCCCACTTCAGAATAAACAGAAGCAAGGCAAGGAAGAAAAGAGAGATGCATTTCATCCTAGGACTGCAACAAAAATGGAATGCACTTTTGATCGGAGCTTTGAAGTGATATAAAATAATCACAGTATGACGTGACTAGAGTAAGGTGAACTCTTCCAAGCAAATAATTTATTTGGTGAGTCAAGTCCCATTTAATAATCAATAACTCTCCTCAGCTTGGTTTTTATTTAGTGATTGACTACGTAAATGTATGTCATCATGTGGATTGGACGAATACCCCTGCTTTAACTGTGCTCACAACTCACCATTATTTGCCTTTCATGATGTGTGTTTGAGCATCAAATTTTCACAATGTGATTTTTACCCTTTTATGAGTTGCCAAAAAATTTTTCAGAAGGTGAAAGAGAATTGCTGATGTTCTGGTGAACACTTCCAATAAAGCCTTTCTGTGACCATGCTCACAGGAGAATATTATCTGGCTTTCACCTTCTTCCAATTTATCAATAAAGCATAATATTTCTTAAAATTTCTCATAGAAATCACAGTGAAACAGTGGTGAATATTATTAGAGAATATCTGTAGTCTGAATCTGGCTTTTTCCACATTTGTCTGGGTTGTCTTCATGCTATTGTGCAGTGTTTTCATTCTGATAATATTTGTCTGATTTTAGTATTTCCTTCTAGCATAGCATCTACCTTCATATGCTGTGACCTATGCCAAAAATGTCACACTTAGATATTCTGTGGTTCTCTCCAAACTGCCTGCCTTTGTCTTGAAATAAAAATGTTAGATCTGCAAAACCAGCTGCCTCCTGTGCTCCCAGGCTCATCTAAGCACAGTAATTCTATAAAAAAATCATTTATATTTGATTTTACAACTGTTTTCATAGCTAAAGATAGAATTATTGTTTTTGTTAGAAGCAGTTTCTTTCTGATCTCTCAATCTTTTATTGCCTTAATTAATAGCCTTGAAATACATTCCACAGTGGCACAACATGCAGTCAGCATGCAGATTATACATTTTTATAAGTAAGGCATAAACCCTCTATTTTCTTTTTAAGAGCTCTGCTATTTGAGCCAAGGTGAATTGGCAGCTTTTATCTGCATCTCTTGACTGCTGCTTAAGAGAATTAGTGGCACTGGTTCGCTTTGTGAGGACAGCTAAGAGTAGCCAGATCAATTGCAACTCATAGTAAGAAATCAATAAAATGTGTCTCAGTAAATCTGACTGTTCCTCGGGTCACTACAGAGTGCATTATCCCGGCCTTACTCTGTTACAAGATTAGACCCAGAAATAATCATAAGTTGGATTCTCTCTGCTCTTTTAAAACACTCTTCACAGTCCTATTGCTGTTCTGTGGTAAAGAAACTTCAGACACAGACACGGTGAGAGGAATAATACCATGCAAATGAAAGAGACTTCACCTCTAGGTCATGACCCTAGGAGGAAGACAAAGTACCTTTTCAGTCCAGTCTGCAAAGAAGAGGTCAAACAAAATTTAAAATTTTAGACGTGGTATTTTCTTAACTAAAAACAGAAACACACATGCAGTATAGAGGGTCAAACTTCTGGACAGAGTCAGTGAAACCTTCACTAAATTTAGCACAGTTACTTCAATTTACTGATGATTGGGATCTCCCCAGAATGTTGTTAAGGGGCTGTTTGTAGAAGCCTGCATACCTTTTGAGACTTTAGCTTTGTTTTCAACAACCACAGGCTCTGAATACCCTTCAGAAAGTGAAGTGGAGGAAGAAGATTGCTCTTAATCTAATTTGCTGTGTATTTTTTGTAGAAGGACTGCTCATAGTTGAGCAGAGCAAAGCTCATGCCTGCTGTGCAGTGAGGGCTAACCTGCACTGCGAGGACAGAGCCTCCAGTGAAAGTTGCATATCCTATGAGTTCTGATTTGGCACTCTGGGAACGTGTGAGCAGCTGCTTCACTCCGACCACATAATAATAGTGCAGCAACTGCAGCTATGCAGCCCAGGTGAGTAAGCTGGCAATCCCACCAACTGGTACACAAAAATGTGGTGGGAAAGGTGAGAAAAACACAGGCAGGAGATCAAAAGGAAATACTGAGTTGTTAAATGGTGCGGGATATCACCTTGATGAAAGCTGTACTGGAAGGCATGTAGAATTACTGGGTTGTAAAGTTAAGAGTCAAATGCCAAAAAGGTTTTGTGAGGTGATAGAGGTGTCAAACCTCTGAAACCTCTATACTCTTCTAACAACAAAAGCTACTTCAGCAAAATACTCACATTGGTCTGAAGGGAAAATTGTATCATTATTTTTGGATGATAGAGCATCCACAAACACCACTGTAATCAATGAAAGCAGGCGAGACAGTGGGAATGTGGCTATGTTACACACCGTTCTGCTTACTGGCTCAATACATATACACAGGACTGAGTGTTCACAGGATGTCCGTGTTCATAAACAAGAGTAAAGAACATTTGTTCAAGCTCCCTTCCCCCAGCCTCTTGCCATCTCTACTTAGCAAACATATTAGTTTAATGACTGCAAATTACTGCTAGAATGACATAGTCTATCCTTAAAAAAAACTTAAAATATTTTGTTATCTGATATACAGAGATTCATAAAAATAGCCATTAACTTTGGAATGAGAGTACAATGTGGAGTTTATTAAATGAAGAAATACAACAACATTACTTTTATGTACTGTGAATTCATTTTCATGGTTAAGGATTAGCAATAAGAAGCTCTCAATATGGAATCAGAGACTGCCAGCATGGGTGCAATAAACTTTTCAGAATGGTTCATAAGATTATACTAATTAGGGATAATCTAATTTGAACAATTTTTATCTTCTCAAAAAGTAATATGATGTCACTCTATGGGAAGAGTCACTACCCGGGCTCCAGGGATATACTAAAAAAACCACACACGTTATCTGTAATATTAAAAATTATGGTTGATCCACGAGACAGTCTTAGATCTACCCTTCTCCTCTCAAAAGATCCACCATATAGACTGTTAAGCCCCCATAATTATCTCCTCTACTTGTGACAAGCATGGGCTAATCAGTCTCTGAGGGAGTTTTCCTGCGGATCGTTGAGAAGTGTGTGTATGCTTCACATTGCTTATCAAGCTATTTTGTACGCAGTATCACATAAGAGCTGACAAAAGTTCATTATCCTCATCTGGACTAGAATGGCTCCAAATTAGGAAAAAAAGATAAGCTTTTTTTCCCCCCCATTTCCTTTTTATTCCTCTTTTTTTTTAAAAAAAAAAAAGAGAGAGAAAAGAATATCTCTAGCTTGCCTTGCAACAAAGATTTTAGCTAAGAAAAAAGCAAGCTAGGTTTTTGCAGACTTTAATCCCATATTAAAAGATTAGAAAAAACATCTGAAGAAATCAGAGATAGTCTAATTGAGGTTCTCGCCTTTAATCCTGTGAGTAGACTCCCCCTTGGATACCAGGATCTGTCAGTGCATAGTCTTGGGAATTCTCTAAGGAAAAATAAACCACAAGAAATGGACATACAACATTCTCTCGTACATTTAAACAGAGAAAGAAAGAAAAAATCTGGGAGATGGCAATATCAAAACATATCCTGTCCCAAGAAAGAGAAAAAAATCTGGTACAATATAAAATGAAAACAAAAAAGCCGATGAGAAGAACCGCAGTTATTTTGGAAGCTCTTTGAAAACACCTACAAATGTAACCCAAAAGGAAATCATCTGGCTTGGTTCTGCCTTCCTCATCCAGCTCAAAATGCCATTTGTATTGCATCTTTGCTTTTTATTTTGCTGGCAATTGTATTTCCACTCAATTAACTGCAATATAAATGCATTAAAAATTAATCTTTGAATTAGTCCTTTAGAATGATGTTTAGAATAAACTATAGAGTAACCAGAGCACAAAGGAAAATTAGACAGAAGATTAGGATTCATTTGTGTTTGTCTGGCAAATAAGGGCAAGATGTATACAAAAAGAGATATTCATAAAAATTCATTATAACACCAAGTCAAACTTTTTTGTATTAAAAATTATTAAAGGAAGAGACACTTCATAAGGGGAGGATTCTCTAAAACAGCACCAGTTCGAAAGCACGGGACCAGTAAAACAAATCTACCCATTTGATTGTAAAGTTGCAGACTAGAATTTGAATTCAGAACTTGGAAATACACTTCATTGTTCTAAAAACTGTTCTGCCTTGCTTTGTATTTTCTTTTCCATGTTTGATGATCCATTTCCCTAGCAAAAGGGTTAAGCATATTTTTTAATTGGCTATTATGTAGTGGACACATGGAAATGCATTGTGTTGATAGCTAGTTGAAATTTTAGTAAAGGGAAAATTTAGAAACACTTTGTAACAGGTCAGATGTTATGGGAGTGTGTTAACTTGACCAAAGTCGAAAGAGTCAGGTTTTAGAGTTGTGCTTTCAGGCTGTACATTTCAGTAAAAACAGAGAATATAAATAGAGTGAAAGATGAAAAACAAAATCATAAAAGAAAATAATCAGAAGGTACTTCAACATGAAAAATCAAGGTAACATTGCAAGCAGATGCAATAAACATAAAAGAAGTTTGGGAGTGTTATTTTTGTTGCACGGAAAATTACTGTGATTCATTGTTCTAAATTATGTAAAGATATATAGATAATGGAATTATGAACTCTATAAACATAAATGTGTTTGCCTTCCATTCAACATATTCTATATTAATATAAAGCAGGGTTAAATCATTGTGAGTTCAGAAAATTTTCTTTTATTTCCTGTATAAATTAATTCAAGACATCATAATGTCATTCTGAAAATTTTAATATGCAATTTAATATTTTATTAACAATGTTTAAGAAAAAGATTCATATGTTTCTGTAGTCTTGTTATAAGGCACTACAAAATGTGATAGGAATCACTGTAAGGCAGCAATTTCCTATGGCTTGGCATAAAGACTGTGAACAAATTAAAACAGTCTAATGCTCTTAGTGTTTCAAAATTCATGACATCAGTGGGAGGAAAAAACTCTAAAAGTGCCTGATCCAGCATGGCTGGTATTGGCAGACTTTGCTTTTTATAAGGAGACCATTGTCTGTGTGAGACATATAAGAAGTGACACTGCAGAGTTGGAGAACAACAGCGCCCAAACCCCAGGTCTCCAAGAACCTTGTGGATAAGCCCAGTACCTTAAACTGACATTGAATTAAACAAGAGTGGAAGGTACTGAACATGCATTGAATTCAAGAGTAGTTGAGTTTCTAAGCACTTTGACAGATCAAGACCCCAATTTTTGTTTTGTCTTTTATAACAAACAATGCCTCAAGGCAAGTACATACAGTAGGCATTTTGCATAAAGTTAATTGTTCACTATACATAAAAATGACTGCTTAGTTTTAATGAGGCTTAGACACACACTGACTGACCCAGTCACATTATTTTCTGGTATGCATACTTCTTGATATTACCAACAGTACAAACTAATTTGGAGTAAGATTGTTTTTCCTCTCAGGTTAGAGAGAGGTTTGTTAGGAACTAAGCCCATGCAGGGCTGCATTAATTCTGAAAGGGGAGTGGGATAGAACATTATACCTAGAGGATTGCAGCAGATACTATGCATTTTACTGTAATTTCTTCTTGCAAGTTGTGGAAAAGGCATCCAGGTTTTCTTGCACAAATCAAACAAAGAATGAACATAGTGCACATTTTATGTGAAGCAGTGAGAGATATCATTTGTTAGCATTTGATGAAAGAGTTCTGTAATAGTTTTGAAGGTATACAGTGCTAAAGTAACAGGCATATTTAATCATATGCCTATTCAGAATTATTCTTGCATTAGCACTAGTAAATCTCTGGACAAGTTTCTTACAGGAATTTTCAGAAAGCAAGCAAATTTATAGTGAACCTGTATTTCATTTGGAGAGTTTGATAGCCTTTTCAAACCACTTACTTCAATACGGTCTATTATCCAAAATCTTCCCTGCAGTGATACTTAAGACCAGTGACTTCAAATTAATATAAGGCAGTTGGGATGAAAACCCTCTGTGCATGGCATAATTCTAGTAAATGACAAAATAATTAAGTAACACATGCAACAGACTCCAAAAGCAGATGTTTGTGATAATGTAACATGTAATAATATTGGATGGTGTGTTAAGAGGAGAAAAGAGCAGCTTCTGCTCTAAGATGCCTGCACTTCTTGGTTCTATTGAAATGCCATCTATCAAGGCACAGAATTTAATCTATATGTGGTAGAATCATGACTCCTAGGGAAGTGGATCTAGCACTGTGACCGTTCTTGCTTCAATTCAGTTAAAATGAGTACTCCACTTTTGCCTTTGTCTAGGCATTGGTCCATTGATTAGGAGGCATTAGAGCTTTTTTACTGAAGAACCATTACTGCAAGATTGCCTTTGTTTTTCACATCAGGGGGGTGTTTGCTTAGTCAGAGCACGACTTTTGAGAGTGGGACATACCAGATTTAAGTACCACATCAATGATGCATGAAGAGGTTTAAAAAAATTACCCTATAGCATGTGAAATTTTGCTTGACAACCTTTAAGGCTAATGCAAATAAAAGTAGAGACGTGGTGGCTTGAACATATATTTGAGCTGCTGGTTTTTGCAGGGGTGCTTTTGGCATAGATTTCATTTTCTTATGTGGCTCTAAGTCACAAACATTTAATGTGCAGTGATAAGAACTAATGAAGAAAATTATCTTCCACCAACATATATCTGGTTAAAAAATTATATTTTCACATATATGTGCACAGTTATGTGCTTGGAAGGATATATTTTATATTTCTTTTTTAAAGTCTTGATGTACTGGGATAATTCTTGAATACAATAAATCCACCCTTAAGAAAATTTGACTAAGTGCAAATTACTGATTTCTAAAGTTTTATTTTGAAAAAGATCCATTATTTCCTATCAAGTGAATATTTTGCTAGGGAAGACTGATAGATTAACCTGGTTCACCCCCTTTGCTCTGTTCCTTTGCCTTTTAATTACACAAACTCAAAAGCCTTTACTCATTCCAGGTTTTGAAAACATTCCTGCATCTTGAAGAGAAAACTCAGTTCGACTCATTCACCTTTTCCCCATCAAGACTACCTATAATTATCCCAATTTGTTCTAAATTGCTTTCTGTCAGAGAAATCAGGCCCATTCTTAACACTAATGAATTTTCAGCTGAGTCCTGTTTGATTTCACAGATAAGACAAACCTAGTGAAAAAAGAGCACAAGAATTCTTAAAAACTACTGTTTATCTGGTGAAAAGTTACCAATACTCTTATCTCACATCTGAAAGTCAGAAAAGGGTTTTTCTCTCTACTAGTGTAATTTCTGGATATCTGATTATACTCTTCCCATCTGGCTCAGATCCTGCTTGTTGTTTTATGTCAAGTAGTAGACGGAAGCTTATGGGGTGAAAAAAAAAATAAAGAAAACCTCGACAGATACCTTTGTTAAATATTTTATAAAGATGTCAGTGTTATGCATCTGCCTGTTTTCTTTCGTCTCCAAATTAATAAAATTAAGTGTAGATCTCTTAAAGAGATACTTTCAGAAGTAGGAAAAAATCTGTAAGGTTCTTATCTAAATGTTTTTCATATGTCTAAGAGACTTTTAATGATGAAATTCCTGAAGAGCTTAGCCTTCAGGACACTCTTACTTTCTTTTGAAAAATTTAGTCATGTTTCACTGGCCATAAATTGAACTCTTGATTTCCAGTTTGGGTTATCAAAATATTCCTAAAGTGATCAATATTGCAAGTACAATATTATGCCTCACTGTATGCTTGGTTTTAATTTATAGGGGATAGACATATTAAACTTTGATTTAATATTTATAAATATTACAATTTTTTCATTTTTCTTCCAAAGGAGGTCCCTGCTAGAGGTTATGGCCTCACTGGGTTCCTACTGCAGCCATGTGTGATCTGACTCCTCTCGCTGTAACTACCACTAATTTGTAAGGGGAACCTGGATAATCAGTTTATGCTCCTAAGAGTGTTTTCTAGGGATGTTTCTCCATCAAAACTCCAGCTAATTCTCAGTGGGATTTGGAGCAAAGCACCAGCAAGCCACAAAGGCAGGACACATATAGACCAGTGTAACCCCTTGGCCAAATCTGTGCGTCAAGGAGGCAGCAGTGCACTAACAGAGTTTCCCTGTGCTGAGCTCTGGAGTTAACTCACTTGCAGCTGGACAGGGATTGTCTTATTGCAGTTCACAGGCACAGCTAATCAAAAATGATTGTGTATGGACCAAGAGAGATCATCTTCACTCTGATGTTTTTGAAAGACAAGGTATTGAGCTTAATTAATAACGAAGAAAGTCCTCTATAAGAAAATGGACTATTAGCAGGTGTACATAAAACATTATATGAACTCACTGTTCCTAATAGTTTGACCTGATAAAGCTCACAGCCTAGATTTTGTACACAGGCATAGCCCCAGAAAGGGAGAGCTCAGCAGATAAGGATCAGTAGAAACACAGCTACTCTTTTTTCTCTGAAGAAAAATCAATATTATGGAGTTTTTTCCTTCTTTGGCTTTAGCACCTTGGTTCAGAGTTAGACGCACTAATTCCCACACTTCAAAATGTTCTGAAGTTTCCTTCACATACTCTCCCAAAGATGAACTTTTACCTAGTGCTGTGTGAAATCATTCCTTATTCCACTGAAATGTGAAAGTGCACCCAGAAAAGGCACAGAGAAAAGATAAGTAAAAAACGAAAGACTGGTTTAAAGAAGAGGGGGGTTGAGTTTTGCACACACCTGACTTGACTTTCTTACAACTTCTGACTGTTGATTTTGCTATTTATTTGTCAACAATGATATCTAATTTCCATTGCTATTTTGCCCATTACATATTTTATATGTACATACATAATACAAATGTATTACATACATTTTATTTCTTCGCTATCCCAAGGTTTAATCATTTAAATTTTACTGCTCTCATTTTAACAGAATTTTCTTTTGTCAGAATGAGACAAATATGTATTTTAACAACTTTATCAATTTAATTGTTTAGATGATAAGTGTCCTTCCTGGGAAATTATAAACATTAATAAAATTTTATGAAATAAAATAAAACTAGGAAATTTCTTTCTTTTCATTCTTTATTCTACCAGCATTTAGCATCTTGTAAATATTCCATTTACGTGTAGATTTGTAAATTATTTTTCATGTGTGTAATTGACTTTATAATTGTAGCTATGGAGCTTGCAAAATACTCCACCATCTAAATACTAATGCAGTTTAAAAAAAGTGTAGTTCCTTGGAAAATTACATAATAATTACCTAATTATTTTCTGGTGCTCCGTGCCTAATGATTTTTTTGGCTATAAGCAGATGTCCTCAAAGATGCAATAGGAATAAGGAATGTAAAATGGCTCGGTTTGCAATATTGAGGCAGTATTGGAGTTTTAAGAAGACACACCAGAACTGTGTAAAGCTGAAGCTTATATTCATCATTCATATACATTGGGCAGCAGGAGAAGTAAAAGACCCACACAAAAACTGTGATGGCTTGTGCAATTGTCTGTACTCATGTCTTTTTGCAAGAGTGCAGAAAGATTGATTGATGTGCTAAGTACTCCAAAAATCATGTAGCTGTTTTCAGAAATTTTGCAAAACAGGAAGAATGTATAACAAGCTGCATTTTTTCAAGTATCTTTTGCTTTTCTCTGTCCTCTTTACAGACAAGAAATTTCTCTTTATGTCAGATAAGGGTTATGCTTTCTTGTATAGTTCTGAGTTTCTTTTCATTCGTCCTTTCCCCATTTTTCATCCTTAAAGGACAAGACTCTGTCACAAAGAATCCCCTACTGTGTTTGCTTAGACAAGAATATTTCAGTGTTCAGTGGCTTGGTTAACCTGTTCAGTTACTTACATTTGTCACACACTATCATGTGTGACAAATGGTCTGGAAAATTTTAAAGAGAAAAGTGAATGGTAAAGCTGAAAGATGAAAGAAGCAAATAATATTTGAGCAATGTTTTCTAATGCTTCTAGTGAAGATGTCTCCCTTCCACCTCCTAAAACTGATTGTAGTTGAGGGAATATTTGAATCTCAAGCCACAGTATCTTCAGAAAGACTGCACATGTATGATAAATCATAATACTCCCTGGTATATATTGTTTCCTCTTATGCTTGTAAATTCCTCCTCCATGGAGTTTCTACATTTGTGACACACAAATGCAGCAATCTACAATCCTTGTTTGCTTGTGCCCCAGTAGACTTTTGCTCTTGTGGTTCCTTCACTAGATCATCTTTAGCATTCCCTTCAAACTGAAGCTTTTTGGTTTCACCTTGGTGGCTCTGAACTCCTTAAATCTGACTGCCTGTCTCATGACACTGCTTTCTAATATAGTACCTACTCCTCACTTTGATACACCTTCCTTCCAACTTTCCATGTGTTTGGAATGCTTTTCTTGCGTGTGTACTTTCTTTCCTACTGGCTCCTTTTACTCGTAACCTTTACTGTCTTTTTTTGTAACCTTCTTCCTTTTAGAGCCCTTCTCAAAACATTTTTCTTCTCAGTATGACAGCTGAAAATGTATGGAAAATACCACAGATTTGGGACTGTACAAGGATATCTATCTGAGCTAAATCATCACCTTCCTGACACTGTGTCTTGAGATAGGAACATCTTAACAGAAAGAGACATCTGAAACAATTCAGATTAATTGTAGACTAGAAATGCACATTTCTTTGCAATGGCATAAAAAGGAGCCCAGGGTCACTACAGATCTGTATACTGTGGACAGAAAATTTAGAGAAGAACAATCTCAGCATATGCATCCACATTTGTACTAAGTCCTGTACTTAGTTGTTTAAATAACTGTGAACATTTGTGTAATGTTACTTGCTAAATTTCAGATCTAAGGGAATGTTGACACTTTGTTTTTGCTAAACATGCAAATATAAACCAATAAAAATTAAAATACAGAAAGGGGCAAGTTTAGCTTTTCTCTCTCATCTGTGCTGTGTTGAAGGGACCTCACATTTACTCTGAATTGAAAACCAGGTGTGAAGAAAGGAAGACCTGAGGAACCTGGTGTCAGTAAAAGGTGGATTGTTTCCACAGCCTTCATTTAATCCTGAAACTATTTTACTGAGTGCTATAATCTGAGAAATAATTGAACATTTTTAACAATATAATTGTCTTTTGTATTATTCTTATTACTATTTCCACTGGTATAATGACTGGAGAAGTTTTGTTTGTTCTGCGTGTTACTGAAGAAAGAGGAAAAAAAGTTTGACTCTTTAGAAAAGTTTAACAATTTTATATAATGCAAAAGGCAACTTGAAAGGATAGCCAGCTAGTCACAAAGAGTAATTGAAATACAACATTTTTTAGGGAAGGCATAATTTTACAATCAGTAAAGGCATTTTTTTCTCAATCAAAAGATTTTTCTATTTGGAATTCTGAAATGCTTGATTAATGAAGCAATTACATAATTCAGAAAATGTGTTTTTAAGCAAATCATTGTCCTATGGGTATTATTAAACTGATCAATAAAACTGTGCCTAATTCAGTTCTTTAAACTTTTGGTTTAGCAATTTGTGTCGTTAAAGTTATAGACCCATCATGAAGTAAAATTATAGAGTAAAATTAATTATTAATTTAGGGCCTAGAGATTATAGAAATCTAAAATGAAGATGTTCTTAATATTAATGTTTAGCTAACTGGATACAATGTAATTACCTGTGTATTTACTTAAAAAACTTAGAAACAGTTTTAACAATACAATGTTCAAGAAATGAGTTGTAATTTACATTAGAATATCTGTTTCAGGAGCTAACATTTGATCAATCCATTTGATCAATCAACTTAAATCCCAGCTCAGGTCCTATCTACTGTTTGGATATCTATCTTGTTTGACAGAGACACAAGCCTATATACAAAAATTAGGATGTGACCCTTCAGAGCTGTGTGCTGCATTGCCTAGTCTTTGGTTGTCTAGCCCTTAGATACAATACAAATGCCTAAATTAGGCACAATTTCTCTAAGTAATACATAAGAACAACATATTGCAATGGCCACTGACAGACTGTGAGAACTTGTTTTGACTCTAAGCCTAACAGAAGAGCCAAGTTTGAACATGGAGTTGACTTTTATATAACAATACTACAGAAAAACTGATCTAATCAACCATATCTTCTAGAGAGCCATTAATATAAAGGGGATTTAAGGAATATTTTTCCATGCACGTTTTGGAATTAGGATGCCTTAATCAACAATTTGACAGGTTTTTTTGGACATCAGAGGTATTTTGCATCCAGGGAGGCATTTGCAAGGACCAAAGCTGTATATCCCTATGCTTAGGACATCCAGCCAATGAATCCTAGATGACTGTTGCTGCCTTTTCTTTGGTACTTTTAGCTTTGGCTATAAAGATCCTCTTGCATGTATAACCATTACATATATATCTTTGCATATATGTATTCAATTATATATAAATATATATACAACCATATATGTACTGTTCCTATTCAATTTTAATGTGCCTTGGCTATTCCTTGCTTTGGTATAACATATTCCTCTGTTTAGTCATTGTCCTTCAGTAATTCTTCTTGTTTTACTAATTGTTTAAAAACTCCAAAGGACTACTATAAAAAACTCCCTTTTATTTTACTATTTATCCCTCATTTTAACTGTTTTTGAATAGATTAACTTAATGGTGTTAGTTGGAAATACTTAAATGTGAGCAAAGAGTCTATATTTTCTGTACATTATTGAAAAAATTTTCATTAACTTGCAGGATTGTAAATTTTGAGTATCTTGCCTGCATGTGGAATACACAAAAACCGTAACTAACTACCCTCCCTGTATCCTGGACAAGTAGAGTTAAGAGCCTCAGAAAATCAAGCTAAAGTCCTACATGTTGCATTAGAGGCCATTATTTGGTAAAAAGTGCTAAGGAAATAGGGTAGCCTACCCATTTTCTGTGTTTGTAAACTGGAGGACAGCAAAGGAAGTACTCCTTGACTTGCTGAATTTTTTTTTAAATGTGGTTTCTGTTCACTCAGGTGGATTTAGTAGATTCCTTTCACAGGGCAGAGGTGGTGTGCTTAATTTCTGTGGCTAATTCTTCAGGCTGTAAATGAGAACTTCACTTTCCATCCAAAATTCCAAGAGCTCTTAGCTTCTACTAAAGTTGGACTACAGTATAAGGTACAGGGTTTACCAAGCCAAAAGGAATAAAAGCAAGGAGCCCGTCTCCGTAACACAGGGAGACTGGATTTCACAGGTGAGGCAGTGTTTCCCTGAAATTTGCTGCTCCTGAGGGGCTCTTCTTCCTCTTTCTCTCGTGGTTAAATAAAAGTAACTATGGCTACCTCTCTGGTAGGAAGTTCAGTCCTATCAGTCTGTTTTCTTTGTGGTGGATCCTGTTTCAAGGACATTGAATCAAGTGCACCATAATCCTTACAGTAAAGCTTTCTGAAGTCGCAGAATCACAGAATCAGTTAGATTGTCAAAGACCTCTGAGATCATGGACTTCCAAGCTATGACTGAGCACCCCCATGTGAACCACACCGTGACACTACGCACCATATTCCATCTTTCCTTAAACACCTCCAGTGTTTAATGACAGTAATAATGACTCCACCACCTCCCCGGGCAGTCCATTCCAATGCCCATTCACCCTTTCTGTGAAGAAATTCTTCCTAATGTTCAATGTTCCTAAATCTCCCCAGGCACAGCTGTCCTCTTGTCCTGTCACTGGTTACCTGGGAGAAGAGACTGCCCCTCACCTGGTGACACCCTCTTTTCAGGTGTTGTAGAGGGAGATAAGGTCACCCCTTGAGCCTTTTCTTCTTCCAGGCTAAGCAACCCCAGCTTCCTCAGCTTCTCCTTATAAGACTCGTGCTCCAGACTGTTCATCAGCTTCATTGCACTTCTCTGGACTCACTCCAGTACCTCAAAGCCCTTCCTGAGTTGAGGGGTCCAGAACTGGACACAACACTCAGATGTGGCCTCACCAGTGNGACCTTCCTGAGTTGAGGGGCCCAGAACTGGACACAACACTCAGATGTGGCCTCACCAGTGCCAAGTATAGGAGGACAATCCCTTCCCTGGCCCTGCTGGCCACACTACTGCTGGTACAGGCCAGGATGCCACTGGCCTTCTTGGCCACTGAGCATATGCTGGCTCATGTTCAGCTGCTCTCAACCAGCACCCCCAGATATCCTGGGTTTTTGTCCTGTAGTTGTGTTCACTTAATTCATTAATCTAATAATTATTGCCCTTGAAAAAAAGATAAATTGATGATAAGAAGTATGTGATCTCAGCATGGATCTTGAGAAGTTGGAATGTTACAATTGCAGTTATAAAACCAGTTTATTAAACTCTCTATTTTCTTAGCACTTGAGTTATTCTCTCCATGAGTGAGGTTTAGCTGTGCTACCTCCTCTGTATGCCAGCAAGGAAGAGGACAATGGGAATGAACTTGCCTTTTGTCTTTGCCCCTTTCTGAATTTTACCTTTAAGGAACAGGGCTATGAACTTGTGACCTCAGCGGGGTCTATTCACCCTCAGTAGGGTGAATGGTATGGAAGGATTAGTAGGTGTTTGCTGCCTTGTGATCCTATCAGCACAGGTGTATAATGAGGTATTTGAATGCAAAGAGAGAATTTATCATTTGAGCCATAATTATCTTTTGGTCTGGAAATCTTTCTGAAAGTGGGAATATAAAAAAAGAGCTTTTTAAGAGACACAGTTCAAGGACTGGTGTCTGGGTCTACTACCTGGATACCTGGAAATTCAGAGGTTCTTTTGCAGCTATTAATTGCAAATATCAGCTTCTGTGATATTTGATTTTTACAACATTGAATGGGAGTTAATAATCTTTCATCAAACAAACAAGATATGTATGGAGTCTGAAACCCACAACTAAACTGGCTTCTAAACAAACCTGTGATGTTGTGGAAATGGAAGGGAGTAAACAAAAAAATGGTAGTTCAACCACTGTAAAATTAGTATTGTCTGGTCTGCTATAATTTCCTTATAATCCTTTGAACATTGGCTTTGTGCACTGACACTGGACTTCTTTATTTGTACTGGTGTTAATTAACATGGCCTCCTAGATAATCAGCCTACCTTTGTTAAAATGAGAAGGTTATGCACAAAAAGAGATGTGGTGTACAGGTGAGGACTAAGCAGAAAAACGTTGTAGCAATTTGCTGAACACGGAGGCTTATGGAGGATGCAGTCCTGAATAATACACACTAGCTTTGCTCTTCCCCCTTTAGTGTGTGTAGAGAAGCCATGAATCATTCATGGTCTCCCAGCTGAGCAGGGCTTCAAAGGGGTTGGTTGTGATTGGGTGTCCTGGGTGAATTGCCACGCTGCAGAAACGCCTGCACCCTCAGCACTGGAGGGGTGAGGAAGCACTTTCATCTGGGCCTCCAAAGTGTTTCGGGTCACAGTTCACCAGGAGATAACGATGTAGATGTACATTCAGAATTAGCTGCAGAGATACCTGTGTAGTGCGGTGTGGAAAAGTGAGCCAGTTAGATCCCCAGTGGATGCTGTGAATCAATTACTGTGTTCTGAATACAAGGTTGGCTGCAGGGGATAAACAGATGTCAGAGAATTTTTCCTAATAAGACCATAGTAATAGAAGAGCACTGTCAGCTTCGTTTTACATTCAAAATCGCATTTCCTCTTTATATGACCAATTTTATTAGGCCTCTAAACAAAGATATTTTATGTAACTGATAGCTGTATAATGAGAATAGTATCATTAAATTTCTTTTTTTCTTTTTAACAAGGATGGAAAGAGAAAGCAGAAATGAATCTTGACAAAGTTAGAAAGAAGGTGTGTAATTTAGAAGGCTGGATGATAATTTCTTATCCCTTCCAATGAAAGACAGTATTGAATGGTTTGACGCTGCCTTTTATGCTGAATCATAATCACCTACATTCCAGAGCAAAATATTCTTACAGCCAAAGTTGGTGATTAGCTTGTACTGTTCTCTGTATTTCCTGCATAATTTTTCAATGTCTGGTATATAAAGCTGTGATCAGAAACAAGAAATAGCTTTGGGTTTAGTTAATAAATCTTACAACAGGTCATACACTTGCAATTAGCACCATACTCTCAGCATTTTTCATTTCTGTACAAAAACCAAAATATCAAGACACAGGGACACACCATGTCTTTCTGCAAATTTTGAGAGTAAAAGCAATGAATTATTAGAAATACTTATTACCTATCATGTTACTCTTTCAAATAGAACAGTAGTACAATATTACTTTCATATAATTTGCAAATACTGAAACACTAGACTAAGGGGATACCCATGGATGCATCATGTTCATAAATTGTTCACATGCAGATCATGCTAAATGTTTTTTCTTTTTTGAAAGGAATAGATGCTGATGTTTTTTAGTTCATACAATTGCCATGGAGACATTGCTGCTTCATGTGGCAGAAATCAGAGGAAAATTTAGCTTTAAAGGTTTGCAATGAATGCTTTCTCGTGTAATGCCTAAACTCACAGCGTATCTCACACAAAATCTTAATTCCAAACACTTCACAAGAAGGGAAACAAAAGAGAACTGCAGACAACATTCAGAACATTTTCGACAAACAGGTCAAACATCTGAGAGCCTCTATGAAGTTATGTTCATATACAGCTCATAGTTGCCAAATTCAGTTCAGCAGTATTTGGGTAAATAAGGCATAACGCAAGGTTTGGTTCACTGAAATTAGTTAAAGCAACACAGGCAAAGACATGACCTAAAAGCCTATTGTTGAGTTACCTAAACCTGGCTTTTTCTCCCTCCCCAGGTCTGACATATACATGACTATTAAAATTCAGAAGTGTGTCTCTTGAGACAATCACGTATTGATAATATGTCCCTGTGGAGGTGGTAACACAGTGCTTCAGCCCATAACCTCTCCATGTCAAGACCTGAGAAATTCTCTATTTTTGACTTTCCTGAGGTTTGTCTTCATTGGAAACTTGGAAACAATACCAGCCACAATGGTATTAAAACTTCTCCTCAAACCTGGCCGTCCTGGGGTTTCTTTTCAGGAGCAGCTCTGCCCTAAACACTAATCACTGTGCTGCCACCACTCCCCTGAGTATGAGGGCTGCAGCCTTCCCAAGCCACTGTTGGCCACAGTCAGAATTGTTCCCCTGGCACACACCATGTTACCTACAATACAGCATTCACAGGGAGCAGAGGGAAGGCAGCAGTCAGAAATGTATTTCAGAATCATTCTCTCCCTCTCCAGTTCCTTTAGGTTCAGGACATACAATCACAGTAGCCTCAATGTATCATCTGTAATGATGCATTATCTGGCATTGCTCATAATCTGTGAATTACAGTTTGTGTGCTGCAGCTCAGTGCTGGGAAGGAAGTTAAGCCTGGCTTACCTTCTGAAACATTTCTAGTAATTTAACCTTATTGGAAAGCTCTGCTGTTTCTCTCCAGATGGGACATACAGGGAAGCTCTACGTCCACATTCATGATTTGCCTTCAAAACAAGCCATGGAGGAGGTGGCATAAATTTGTGCATTCATGATCTTTGAGATGATCCTAAAATCAAATTTGGAATTGTAATGGCCGGGATCTTTTCAAAAGAGTTCTGTGACACAGGCGCTTCAAAATCATGAACAGGACAATATATGCTAAGTAGAAGCATAAATTTCTTAGATTAAAAAGCTGATGACTGCTTAGTCACCAGTCTCTCCCGAATTTGAACGCCTGGATTTTCATGTATCCAGACCTCTAAAATATTTGCAGGAAATTTATTGTCAGAGTTCCACCGCAGCCTTGCAAAAACAAACTTAATGCATGAGGAAGGAACTGTAGAATTTGCTGCTTCTTGTAAAGTGAGAAAAAACAGTAAGGCCTTCATCACTTGTGTTTCACTCTGTTTTAAACTTGGTGAAGTTCAGTCCTTTTTCATTTAGAAGTAAAAGATCATAAGTATTTTGCACATCAATGAAAGTCAGCATAATATCTTTTGCTCCAGTGTTCTTGTGTTGAATTTTAGCACCCATGGACTGAATACAAAGAATTCAGAATTCAGAATTTTGATATTCAGCACTAGAGCAATGAACTCTGTGGGGCATTGTCTCTCACTAGTGACAACTCAGCCACTATTATCAGTCCACAGGTGTCCAGTGCACAATAGTATTTGGAACAGTTTCATGAAAAAAAAAATCATAAAAGGGAGCAAATATTGGCAATAACATGGAGACTTCAGGAGCACTCATATTCAAGGGACATTACTGGGCAGAAATTTCTACATGTTTCTGATTAGTGCTTTTTGCAGCATTAGACTGACTTGCTTTTAGTTCTTCAATACTGATTTACAACAAGGAACGGCTGGTTACTTTGGGATTTTTTGGGATCTGTGGCATAAGAAAGGTGGAGGTACTCAAAATTGAGTAACTGTTTAATAACAGTAACAGATATGCTAGTGACCATCTTACATCCTTTCTGACACTGGGAACCCAGCGATGCACCTCCAGAGGAGCCCTTCACAGTGATCTCAGCAGAGAGTGGAAATCACTTCCCTGGAGATGTTCAACACCATCACTTTTGTTCTCACTTTTCTAGGATTTTCTCAAGCAAGGAAACTTAGTCTTCCACCTACACAGTACTGGGCTTTCTAGATGGTACATGGAAGTTCACTGAGAGGGTTAACATTCTGACATATCTCCGTAGCAGCAGCGAGCTCTTACAAGCAATAGGTGCAGGTGGTGCTGTCAAAGGCAGCACATAGCAATGTCACAGTGTGTCTCAGGTTGTACAGCAGTCATTCATATGAATGAATGATCATGAATGCACTGAAACATACAGATTTTTACAAATCAGGCAAATGGTTAATCTCTGCTAAAATTTCCATGAAGCCGTTGTACCCTCATTTACATTGACATCTGCACTGACCTATTACAAATGCATTTCTTAAAGATTCTCATGGACATTTTTTCAGATTCTATTGAATAAGGAGATGAAGGAAAAGGCAGAAGATGGTAACTTAAGGAATCTCTCAGGTTCTATTCACAGGATCAAAAAATGGCAAGGTAAGGGTCTAAACTCCTCCCACATCTAGATGTGACATATGCGTTTGCACAGCATGTCAGAATACATGACAGTGGGAAGGGAAAGAAAAATGAGCAAATAAAAATATTTTCCTTTAGTGATGAAATTGAGAGAAGCTGTTTAACTTTACATGTTGTGAACCTGGAATGTTGTTCACTGACCCATTTCCTTTTATACACACGTCTTTTGTAGTTTTCCTGTGAAGATCTAATGACAAGAAAAGCAAGATATATAGAAAGAGGGTTGGTTTATCTTTCATTTAATACAGCTAGTAAAATAAGAATAGATGTTTCTGGCTACATATGTGTTTTCTGTCATGTTCAGTGGTGTACTTATAAAAAAATTCTGTGCTCGTCCATAAAGATCTTTCCCTGGACTTTCATCTGCCATGTAGAAATATGTTCAGGTCCAAAGATTATGATTTAAACTTCCAGTTTTTTCTGTCATGATGGGTTAATATGGCATTACCTAGGGAAAACTGAAATAATAACTGGTTTTAAACATATAAAAATGCCATCAATACCTAGGTGTTTTGTAACACTACTCCTTTGAACAGTTCTTGTGTCTTCGACATGCCTATATAAGTAGGCAACTGGAGTTTATAGTCTGGTTTTATATTGTCATCAAGAAAACCCCTGAGCCATGAATTTGCAAAGCTTAGGACAGTGTATGAAATCATAATGGAAGGGAAATGTTTTCTCTGATCTACTGTATTTGACTTGATACTCAAATTTTCTGGTGAGTTCCCTCCACCTCCCTCTCACTTTTTCTGAAAAACTTAAACCTGCAGTTGGTCCAGTAAGATACATTGCAGGCATATGACTAAAAGTTTAGCGCTGAAAAAAAAAAGGAAATTACAGCTCCAGACACAACTGGCATTACTCTTTCCATCTTTGCTAGCAGGTTTGAACTACAGGTCAAATATTCATTTGACATCAATCAGAAAAAATACTTTAGATTTAAAGAGGAGGGTCTATTTACTCTGTCTGAAAAATCTAAAACTACACCCAGTACAAAATTAATCAGAAGGGAAACCAAAACTGTAATTTTACTGAGATCAAGGGGAAGCTTCAGATTCTTTTTTAGAGACAGGGTTTGCAATGCATGCTGTAGGGAATAAAATACGTGGATTTAATTATCAACAACAGGCCTAAGGACACAATCAGATTAAATTTAAACATGTGTGTAAGAAACAAAATAAATATAGATATAAGGAGATGGGAACAGATACAAATCAATCTCAAGGGAGGTGAGAAGGAAAGGAATTAATAATTAAAATGTGTATACTACTTGTTTATTCTTAGAGCTGTACCTGTGAGCATGACAAGTATGACTTCCCCAGACTTTATGACGCTGTGTCAGAGTTTCATGAGGGATTGAAAAAGAATTTAATAACTGAGATCAGCCTCAGCAGTTCTCAACTATTTGTGTTTATCACAAAACTTAAATGCATGAAGTCCAACAGTCTCCGTCTTAAATTGTCTGTACAAACATGCAGTAAGTGGCTTGAAAAAAGTTCCTCCCCATTTTAAATTGCTTTGTTTGGCGCAAAATTACTGCCGTCTTTTCTAACTTAATGTTAGCCTCTCTAACTCAATGTAGAGTTCCAGACATGTATACACAAATAAAAGTCAGAGGAGTCAAGCACCACAATCCTGAGCACCTATATAATTAATTTTTTACTTATTTTCCAGTTCTTTTGAGGACTGCTTCAGCTAATTTTCTCCAATACATCTTCTCCAGGGAGTATGCCCTAAGCATTTTGGATGTGATCCAGTCTGTGCCACTTGGCCTTAGGGCCAAGTATCAGTCTTTTACTCCCTTTTTTACCCCAATAACATTACTAGAAATGGGATGAAATATTCATCTTTGCAATACAGGTCCAGGACCAGCATGAATTTTCTCATTTTCATTTCATATGAATTCATAATAATTATCAAATTTTAAAGGTAGCGTACAATGTTTGTAAGTATGTGCCTCTGGAAAGACCTTTAGATTGTGGAGGTTATAATGGATGTTTCTTTTGTTCAAAGATCTCTAATTTTTTTTTTTTTTTGATACTGTGGATTTTCTTTCTCATGCCTCCAATCCTTCTTATTACCTGGATTTTACAGCGTGTCTCAGCTCTTGCTCTCCTGTTACTATAATATTGCTCTGTCTCAATGAAAAGTGCATCTGCTCTAAGAAATCCTTAATGCTTGATTTTGTTTCACTTTCCCCCCCTTCTATTAGAAGTGTTTTCCTCTTTATATCTTTCATCACAATGTTAACTGTTTCCTGCATGGCCTGTCTTGCACTGGTGACCTATTGTGAAATGGAATATCAGATTTAGAGTGTCCTGTGGCCCTGATGATTTTAATCCAAGAGCTGTCAGGTCTTTTGATATCTCCCTTTCCTACTTATTATGAAGTTACCATCTGTAAGGATGGAGTTTCCCCACAACTGCCACAAAAGAAAAGAGGATGCACACTCAGCAGAACTTGCTAAAGGAAAACAATTAATGAAAAAGATGATCTTAGGGGGTGTCCTCTTGGAAAGAGAGAGGAATACAGCTTTAAAGATGGGACTTAATGCATTAACTTGGAAGGTTCTAAGATACTGTGCTAATAAACATAATGTAAAATTGAGAACATGAAGGATCAACAATTAAACACCTTGAGATCTGGTAAGGATATAAATTAACTCTTCTACAAATGGAATTTAAAGACCTTCATTTTCTAGAGGTTTTTGATTTAAGTAATGTGAAATAGAAAGAACCCAATGCAGATTACCGACCTGTGGATAGGGCATAAAATCCATGTCAGCAAAAGCAGTATCTCTCAGAGAGCTTCTGCAAATATGTTTGTGATTTCTCACTTGTTAGAGAATCCCAAAGAACTGACTGGTTTATCAGTCATAGAAAAAATGTCAGGACAAAATGAACACAGAACCATTTTCAGTTTTATCTTGGGACATCTTTATTAGATAAAAAAAATCCTGATTTAGTTACTTTCACAACACATGTGTTGCTCCATTGATTTAATTTGAATATGCCCTGCCTGGTCTTATACTTTCTTAATTACGTTAATGAAACATGGTAAAATCTCTACAAAGTTGTACTGAAATTGTTGTTGGTGATTTCTTTTTCTTTTAGGATTCAGATTCTCTTCTCTGATCCATAAACTAGTGCTTAATGAGTTTATCATACATACACATACAGGCCTAGCTTTTGGTTTTGTATGATTTCAAGATTATGTAAGGCTAAGAAATAGTGTATGTATGATATCTGCTAAACAGTATATCTGAAAACGCAAATAGCTCACAAAACGGAAAAAGAACATATTTTGGCAGCTATATGGTTGCAATAAAATCTTCTATTTTTTTTTTATTTTTACAAATCCTAACAACACTTGAAATATCTCCCCTGAGGTTTTGTTTTTTCCTCCTTCTGAATATATACATTTTTATATTTGTTTGGTTACTAAGACTGAGGCTTCAGTCCAAGGAATTGGAAGTTGCAGCCTTTCGACAGCCATTGCTTTATTCTTCCATCATGAAAAGAATCCTAAGTAAAGAACACCAGCAGTGACTTGCATCGCTCCTGGGCATTTTTTTGTTCTTGTGATCTAAAGTCCACTTATTGTGTTTTCTGTTATTTGGAGGTCACCAAACTTTGATCACTAGGGGGTAGTGTGGGGCTTTTCCTTGATCTTAGGTTCCACATTCTTCAGCCTGATGTTTTTTGAATGCTTATATGAAAAGCTTACACTAAATATCCCATATCTATGCATATATCAATGCATAATGTTGAGAAATTCCTGGATTTAGAAAACCATATCACACTACCAGTGGAAATTCAATGTGTAGTGTTCTGTTCATTTATGGCAAACTTTCCTGTATTTCCCAGAAGGAGCCAGATATTGCAAATGTCCATTAATCCTCTTAATTTTCTCCCTTCTCCCACAACACATAAATATACACACACACAAAAAAACCCATACACACACAAAAAACCCCATTCATGCACATACTTACATTTTTGAACCACAGACAATAAAATAACAGATTTAGAAAACTGCAAAAAGTGTGACCCCATACCCCATATTAATATTTAATCAAGTGCTCACCATATATTTCAAGTTAGTTGAGAAAATTAATTAGCCTGAAAGATGCTTGTCCTTTAAAGGCACTGTAATCCCTTTTGAAAATGTAAATGAGATAATCCTTTAGTGAGTGCAAGCAACTGTTCATTTAATTCAGTGTGAGGTTTTCAGGATGTCAGTAGAAACCCATCCTACATCATTTGAGTTCATTGGTTATAAATTTACCACCTAAAGAATTTTGTGCAGAAAAAATTGAGGTAATTTTGCTCCTCTTTCTTTCGGATTGCTTCTTTCCTTGCATAAATCTGAGTGTGACCTAAGAAGCGAATGAAAAAACCCATTGGGGACCCTTCCTTTTCTATTCTTCTTAATTGATTCCCTAGTTATCAGGAGACTAAGAGGCATTCTTGAGATCAAGGAAGGTCTAACACTATTTGAATGTACTGTGAAGAAGACTATGAAATAATGGATTTCAAAAGTATGCATAACTGTTACCCCCCCACCTGCTACTCTCTTATCTCATAAATCAAAACTGCCTCAATTTCAGTTTGTTATGGACTAGATATCCCAGTCTGTCTCTGATAGAAATTTAAAGGTAGACTTTTCCCCCTCTCTTGGTCAGTGTAAAGGGATTTTTTGGATACTATAAATATTTTCTTTCTTAGAACTTGCCATTTTCTGGTTTCAAAATTCTGAGGTTTTCTGGCTAACCCAACTTCTACTTCAACATTTTCTTTAAGCATAAGAATCAGCTGTACATTTTTGTGTCTAAGCTAAACTATGGTATAGATAGTATGTTTTGTTTCGGGCTTTTTTAAACTTCTGATGATAATTTTATCTCTTAATAAATGACATATTCTCCTCCTATAAATCTTCCCTCTATGTTTCCTACTGCACTGTCTGTGAAGGATATACACTATAACTAATCCCATTCATAGTCTCCCTATGGAGGACTCTACCAGTTCTTCCTGCGTCACATCCTTTTTTTTTTTTTTTTTTTTTTTTTTTTTTTTTTTTTTTTCCAGATAAATGATCCAAGGTCCAAAACACTTTAAGGACTCATTTCCACAAAATTCTCTGAAGACCAAATATTCTTACTCACACAAGAAGCTTCAAGAAAGTGAGGGATGATAATAAGATTATACACTTAAATGCAAGAACTCTTATTTGAAAAAACTGTGTGCAGTTTTGGGTACCACAATATGAAAAAGATATAAAGCTATTAGAGAGTGTGAAAAGGAAATCTACAGAGACAGTGAAGGGGCTTGAGGGGAAGCCACAAGAGGAGTGGCTGAGGTCACTTGGTCTGTTCAGCCTGGACCAGAGGAGACTGCAGGGAGACCTCATTGCAGTTACAACTTTCTCACAAGGGGAAGAAGAGGGGTAGGCACTGATTCTTTTTTCTGGTGACCAGTGATGGGACCTGAGGGAATGGCCTGAAGCTGTGTCAGGGGAGGTTTAGGTTAGTTTGGAGATTAGAGAAGGGTTCTTCACACGAGAGTGGTTGGACAATGGAACATGCTCCCCAGGGAACTGGTCACAGCACCAGCCTGGCAGAGTTCAAAGAGTGTTTGGACAATGCTCTCAGGGACATGGTGTGACTCTCGGGGTGTCCTGTGTAGGGCCAGAAGCTGGACTTGTTGATCCTGTGTGTCCCTTCCAATGCAGGATATTCTATGATTCTACATGAAAATTCAGACTAAAAGTATTTCAATTTGTAATGTACTGGAAAACTACTGCAGCACACCTTAAATCCTTAGGTCTCACTGAATTTATATTTGTTCTGCTTATTAACATGGACAGATGATTGGCAATAGCCCAAGGTTTACATGTATGAGTTAAACTTGGAATCATAGATTCTTTTATCTGTGGTGTTGGTTGGGGCTTCTTCAATATTTGAATATGGTCCAGTTTTCAGAAGCAAAAAAATACCACGTATAGGTGAGTCTGTATCTGTAAATGGATGTCTATAAATGGATGTCTGTATAGCAGTTCTGCCACAGATTCCTTGTGTTTTCACTTATAAGAAAGAATATATGTGTTCATGTTTCATTTTTAATAGCAAAGGATCTATTTCACACTGTGCTGGTCTCTTTTACTTCACTGTGTAAACAAAAAAAATTTTGAAATTTCCATAACAAAGGTCTTCTTCCAATGTAACAAGGGCATGAAAAAAATCTCATTGATTATATTACATTCTCTAAATTCTTCCTGATTTTTTTTCTGTTTTGAATTGAACTTCCTTAAAACCCATGAAATAGCAGCAGTTCCTCTCTTAATATTTTTTGTGACTAAAAAGATAGAAGAAAAAGGTTAATTTAGGGCAAAAGTAATACCTAGTGACCAGTTAAAAATTTTCATGTTTCTGTCCCTCTCTCTCTCTGCTCTGACTCATCACATTCTCAGACCCTTCCCTAGTGTTCTGGGTAATTTATTCTGCGTCAGCATCAGTCTTAGTCCCCTCTAATTCACTGACTGCCATGTTTACAAGATTATGTACAGTGATTTTTGTGCAGTAGACACCTGTCCACCAGGAACTCAGTGAGCTGCAAATGTCAATTTGGACTTAAACCAATGGCCTAAAGCTACAAGGTAAGTGTAAAATCTTTTGATCCAACACAGCTCTTACAACTGTTGTTTTCAAAAGAAAGGAATGTTAGCTGTCTTTTACAGCACTAAAATGCCGGTTTGGCATCAGGGAACCCCCTACCCCCTGTACTTGGAGGCACAGTGAGAAATTCAGGTTGTTCTACATTTAGTGGTTTTCTTGTCTATGCTCCTCAACCCACTTTCTGAAACTGGAGAGGAACTTGATAAAAGACAAAGTAAATCTGACAGTGTCATATCAGTTCTCCTGAAGGAGTTTATGCACTGGCATAAAATCACTGAGAAGTAATCACCAAGCAACCAGGCTACAGCTTTGGACAATCAGTGCCTAAATCCATAGAGCAATTTGAGTTGCTTACACCCTTTTTGCCCCCTCTCCCCTTTCTGACCTGCTTCTCCTTCTGCTGTGAAAAGAAGTATATATTTTTGCTATTAGACTTTTTTGACCTGCACTGCATGGAAAGTAATGTGAGGTCACAGGATGGGAAGTTCACCTCCAAACAGCATCATGCAATCCAATGTGACATATACATTTAAAAATCACTTCCAGGGATATTTTCAGCAAGAGGAATATACTCTGGGTAGCACAAAACCAAGTCAGTTAATGTCAAATATCTAAATCATCTTGCAGCATATCAAAACATATTTATTCCTGACATAGAACACAGTGAAACCAAATCTTGTTTTTCTATTTGCCAGGTATAGACTGCCTTAAAGTCCTGCTCCTTCCTCAGGATCATGTGGAATTCCTTTTCCATATTGTCTTCTGCTAAAATTTCTGTGATATCACCCAGATTGGTCATTAGCTCCATAATGCACCAGTGGGTCTGAAAAGAAGAAGGAATAGAATGAGAAAAGAACAAAATGAAGTGGCAAGAACAAGCTGAGGTGATTACAAATCCTCGAGAAAGTTTTCAGGCAAATTATCACAGTTTTAATGACTCCAGTGGAGCATTTTCTTAGACCTCTCTTAGGAACAGACTTGTCATAATTTACATGAGGAATGGGGTCACTTTTCACAAAGTTGTCAGTTTATCTCACAGTTGAAGACCTGGCTTGGGCCACAGTTTCAGTGTATTCTGCCTTGGTGTATAATGAAGTCAACCTGCCCTGTGACCATGGCAGGACTTTCCAGATGCCTTGTCAGGTGGCATCAGCTCATTTCTCTCATGCAAGCACTACCAGCCTTAAGGCTGCTCTAGAAACCCCACTAGCAAATAAACCAAATTAATTTAACCTTTCAGAAAGGTGCTGAAAGCAATGGGGGCTGTGCAATAGTCTGCCATCAATGCTTTTCAAACTTTTAATCTTCTAGCTCCATATTGGTACCTGTTTGTTATTTGGTGCTGTTTCATGAATCAAAGTCTCTTAAGTGTTACATTATACAACATGCCATGCAAACACCAGCTATGCAACTTGTTTATTTTGATTTCAAATTCCCTAGTTTTCAAAACAATACCTTCTATCAAGTCATCTCCTATCAGGATCTGAAGATTTCTAACAATGGATGTCTCCAGCTGCTATTACTCTTGTAGAAGAATAGGGGTTTTTTTTGTAACTTAGACAAGCCAATATTACCTGCTCTCAACTGAGACATCAGTTATTGTTCAGATATTAAAACTAGTAGCTGCAGAATGAACAATTTTATGCATGTTAACAGGTACTTTATGTTCTGCAGCCTTACAATGTGTTCCTTTGAAAATGATCTTCCCACAGGCAGCGTAACCTCCACTATTTTCAATCCATCTTGTGCTCAGACTCTCCACCTCCATTTTCAAGTGTCTCAACACAGGTCCTGTAAAACTTAAAGTACTTCTAAGAAATATCTGATCATTTTCCACACTCAAGGCACAACATTATCTGTTAAAAGCTGATCACTTTGTTCTCATTACTGCAATAGCAGGGAATTGTTTTTGGTATCATCTTAGATGGCAATGATGATCCGTATGCGCTCATTAGCTAATGAACAGCATTTATGTGGGACAGACAGGAAGAGATATTGCTGTTCATTTCAGTTTGTATCGGGAAAAGGAGTAATTTGGATAGAATGAACTATCCAGCCATCGCCAATTGTTGGCGTTCTCTGGCAGTGCCTGGTGGAAGCCTGAGCAGCTTGCTGGATATTTGCAGTGAGGAGGGATCTTTTCCAGCATCCATGTATCCATGTTGGAGAACAGACACTGAGTTGTGGGGTGAGGTTTTGTTTGGCCTTGCCAGTTTCAAACATATGCAGTCAGAAGGGGACTGCCTGCCCTTTCGATCATATACATGCAAGTGCCTATTCAGAGTGAGTTTTACAATTTTTTATATATAGTTTAGACTTGTCATGGGCATATACTTCAGGATGAATACATGAAAAAGCCTGCACAATTTATGCCTCATCTATTTATGCCCTTTCCATTATAGATAACATAAAATGTGAAACTAGAAAACACGACTATTGTCTTCAGTAAATACCGCCCCAAGATCTCTGAGCTTAGTTTCAGTTATTCCAATGAAATCTTCATTTAAAAATTAATATTCAGTGTCAGAAATATCATCAGTTTCATGATAGCACTCAGCTAAAACCTAAGCTCTTCAGTTGATGAAACAATTGACAGGAAGGTTATTGCCCCTGAACTGGGTGCAGATGCTCATATGCTGGCAGTGGGGGCTGCAGGGGACACGGCTGATCCCTGCAGCCAAGGGGGTGGCACGTTGGGGAGAAAGAGTTTGAGAAAGGGCAGAAAAACTGACCAGGAGAAGAGTTAGGAAAAAAATGTGTAAGAAACAGCCCTACCGATGAGAGGAGGAGGAGGAGGAGGTGCTCCAGGTAGCAAAGCAGGGAATCCCCAGAGGAGCCTGCCTGCCCTTGGAGGTGATGATCGTGGAGCAAGTATCCATGCTGCAGTATGTGGAGGACCCCACCCTGGAGAAGTTGGATATTCCTGAAGGAATTTGCAGATATGGAGGGTCCATGTGGTTAGATTTTGTCTTTGTTTCTCATCATCCAACTCTTTTAAATTGGAAATAATTTAAATTATTTCTTCCCCAAGAGTGTTGTGCCTGTGATAGCAGTTGGAGAGAATCTATATTGTGGTTTTAATTATCAAACTGTAATCACAATAGTTCTATTGAGATATTCTATGAAAATGGTTAGGTTGTCATTTCCTCAGGTTACTGTGATGGGCTGACCTCAGTCTCTTCTACTGGTGTGAAAACAGGTTTTATTCTTACAGGTCATTCTGCGTTGCTGTTTCTTAAGGGCTTTTCTTGAAAACACTGTAGTAAGTGACCGATGACTGCTGTCTGAAATCATTTCTCCATTGGGAACCAATTCTGATGTTCCATGTTCAGACACTAGATGTAGTCCTTGAAAACATACTGTTCATGAGATCCAGTTTCTCTGGTTCTACAGGCATTTTGGTCACAGTAAAGTATTTTTTATGTTGACAGAAAGGATAGAGGACCTGAAGGAGACAGACATTTCATTGAGTGGCCACTGGAAGGAAGGCATCATATCGTGAGGCTGTTCAGATGGCACAAGATGACTGTTTCCAATGCCAAATTCCATCCTACCTGATCTAGAACATCTGGTGTTTCAGTTCAGATTTTTGTATCAATGTTGTGTGATCGGTGCATAAATGTATACTTGAAGGCTCACCAAGAACTCAGGGAAACTCCATGGCTTATCCTTACAAATGAACCAGAATCAGTACAAGATAATAAAAGAAACCAGTATTCTATGCCTTTTAAAGAGAGTGAACAACATCCAGTACCCAAAGTTAAGTTCTTGAGTAAATAATGAAGGCATTAATAAAAATATACAGAGAAGAAATTGCCTCAGTGTCGTATTAAAATCCTCCCTCCTACTGCTGTTCAAAGGCAGAATCATAGAATATCCTAAATTAGAAGGGACCCACAGGGACCATTAAAATCCAACTCGTAGCCCTGCACAGGACAACCCTTAGAATCACACCAGTACCTGAGAGAATTGTTCAAATGGTTTTTTTAAGAACTATGTTAGGCTGGTGCTGTAACCACTTCCCAGGGTGGAGCCAATGCCCAACCACTCTCTGGGTGAAGAACCTCTTCCTGATATTCCGCCTAAACCTTCCCAGACACAACCTCAGGTCATTCTTTTGGGTCTCATCAGTGGTCACCAGAAAGAAGCAATCAATGCCAGCCCTTCCACTTCCCCTTACGAGGAAGTTGTAGATTGCAATGAGGTCTCCCCTCAGGCTCCTTTTCGCTAGGCTGAACAGACCAAGTGACCTCAGCCACTCCTCATATGGCTTCCCCTCCAGACCCTTCACCATTTCCATTGCCTTCCTTTGGATGCTTTCTAACAGCTTTATATTCTTCTTACACTGTGGTAACCAGAACTGCCCCCAGCACTGGAGGTGAGGAGGCCCCAGCTCGGAGCAGAGCAGGATAATCCCCTCCCTTGCACGGCTGTGATGCTGTACCTGATGCCCCCCAGGACAGGGTTGGCCTTCCTGGCTGCCAGGGCGCTGCTGGCTCATGTTCAAATTGCCATTGACCAGGATCCCTGTTCCATGGTGCTGCTCTCCAGCCTTTCATTTCCCAGTCTGTCTGAACATCCAGGGTTGCCCCATGCCAGGTGCAGAATATGGCACTTGTCCTTGTTAAACTTTGTATTGTTAGTGATTGTTCAACCCTCAAATTTCATAGGGAAGCACCTAAACAGTGCCATTTAATTTATGGCACATAAAACTGTTATTTATTTCTTTGAGAAGTATACAACTTGTGTTTTGAGCTTGGTTTTCTTCTTGTTGTCAGTTGCTTGGTACCATGTGTGACTGATAAAAATTTCTTTACATGGAGAATTCCTGTAGTTAGAATCTTACTGAATATAATGAAACATATCATAAGCAGCCACAGAGAAGTCCAGCAAAACTTCAATTGCTTAAGGGGAAAAGATTCTAAATAATTCTGGAGAATAACTGTACTGACAAGGTGCTCCCAAATACCCAGGGACTGCTGTAGAGATCAGAAGTCTAGTTGTATGGAGTCACTATTTTAACACCTTCCCTGGGGCCTTGCTGCAATCTAGTATGTTTTAGTAATAGCTGGGGCCCTGGAATGACTTAAACTTTCAGCTCTTTTACACTTTCACGTCTGACAACAACATAAGGACCAAATAGAGGACTTCTAAGTAACTATGGTATTGTCCAAGAAGAAAACATATCCTCCAAAAAAAGAAGTGATCAGGTGCTGATCACACCTCATTACAGGAGCAAACCTCAGTGAAATTTCCTTTTTTGGGAATCCATCTCTCATTGTCTGCCTTGTCACACCTATGGTTCTCACACCATGAGCTAAAACAATGGGTGTGTGCTAGTAAAATAGGAGTGGGGTCCCCAAATCACATTTAATATTATATATATATATATAATATTAATTAATTGCTTCTATTATGCAAATAAATTTGAAAGCACATACTATGTCCACTTTGGCCTTTTACTTTGGATCAAGAGGCTGCTTTTGACCTGGACTTTTAGGTGACCTCAACTTACCACTTCCAGGTTCTCATCAAGAAATGGTCTCAGCACTCAGACTGGATTAATCTTTGATAAAAAATAAACTAAAATTGTGGTTTGAGCAATGCAGAGAAGTCACTTCTGGGCAGTAATTTCTCCATGGGAACGGGGCATGGTTCCCTGGAGTGGGGAGCTACAGGAGCTCCCTATGGAAGAGGCAGGGCAGGGTCTCACAACAAGGTCCTGTTCCATGACCCCAGCCTGGGAGCAGGACATGCCAGAGAGCAGTAATTTACATGGTGCAGGGGGTGGGACTGGAACTAATGTGGTGCAAAACCCACAAAATCTGTACAGTGTTGCAGGGGTTTCACTTTAGAGATCTTCACAACTTGCACCACAGTATTTGCTTTTGTGTAATTTTTCCACATCACTTGCTTTAGACTCTATCCCCTCTCTACAGAACAAAGGCAGATAGATGTCTAGAAAAGCTGCATCTAAACTTGTCAATGCGTTTCCACTGTGGGCAATGAAAAGAAAAAGGTCTTTCCTGGCATAGTTTAGATTAATTGTGTGAAACTGCCTTAAAAAATACTTTTTCTCTGACTGAAAGTGCATAGTAGAATTAGGTCAGCTGTGGTAGACACATACATCTGAAGTTAGGTGCGACAGCTCTCATATATGCTGAAAAACTAGGCACAATTTAGTCATATGTAGCACAAAACAGTATGACAGATAAAAGGGTCTCTTCACAGATTACCAGGGATGTGAATTCTCCCAAACTAGCCTCAAGGTGGCTTCAACCATTTATTTCCTCAAACAAAACATCTGATTTAATGACTTAGAAGGCTGGCTTCAAATGCTGTTGGCATAAAAATCATGTAGTCCTGTAACTCCTAAAGATTTATTGCAAGTAAACAGAGCCAAACTCTATCATTCTCACACCATTAGTTATCCTTAGGGGAATCATAAAGCTTGCTACCTTTATACCTGGAGCTGACAAGTGAAATAGAAGCTGAAGTGCAGTTAGAAAATAGAGCTGAGACCACTTAATTCCTCTTTCACACACACCTTTCCTCACTACCCATGGCCAGATACTTTCCCTTGTGTCAGTTCTGGTGTTTTATTGAACACCACATTGAACTGATCCATCTCTTGAAGTCCAAAGGTAGTCCATTTGCCTAGTCTTTCCTGTCCTAACATTCCCTCAGAAAAATAAAATAAAATAAATTAAAAAAAAAATCTTCTAGATGACCTCAGTGAATATTGGAGCTAGCACAGGTCTCAGGGCAAGATTTTTTGACTACAAGCAAGGGAGGAAAGAAGAGGCAGCTAAAAAACAGGGGCGAGATTCCATAGACTCAGCCACACTTTTAACTTGTACCCCAGGACAGCAAAAGCCTTTGCTGGGTTTGGCAATCTCCTAAGCTAGCAGTGCCACCAGAGAAACTACCCTGTGGAACTACTTTATTGGCGTTTTCAACTATATGGAGTGCTGGTGATGATTTTCCAAGGCTGTTTCATTTATGTAATAACTTGGGAAGGTTCCTTATCACCTCCTGAGAACAAGCACAGAGGTGTGACTTGATATACGAACATTAAAGTACAAAAATTTTCTAACTGTCTTGGTCCTGACTAGCAAAGTGCTTCCTTGGTAATGGATATCCACAACTGGCTTGAGCAGTATTTTCCTCACTCGTCATAGACTAACAAATAAGTCAGCAGTTTCTTTGGAGGAAGTATTATGCTGAACACTTAATCTGGTTTACCATACAGGTGCACAAAGAGTTGTGAGAGAGAATGAGGTATGGGAAAGAACTGGTTCCAAGGGCAATATCCCTCCAACCTAACTATAGCTCTGGGCACCTTCTCTGCTCAAAAGCAAGATCTGCTTGTCCAGGTATTCCTGGAATGTATTTTCCCCTTCCCCCTTCGCTCTCTTGGTGTTTTGATGGTTATTTCTCATTTTTTTTTCCCCTTCCTTCCTGTCTCTCCAAATTTCTGTGCACCATTTTGCCCTTTCTTAAATACATTTTCCCAGAGGCACCACCAGTATGGCTGACAGGCTCAGCTGTGTCCTTGTGGTGACTCTTTTTTGGAGCCATCTGGAATGGAACAAACTGTACCCACAACCAAGACTTTGCATTCCTTAGAAGATACAGAGCTGAAGACATGCAAAACAGATCAGAAAATCAGGTCAACCAGTATGGAATACAGAGGGTCATATATGAAGTCCAGAGCATTTTATCGTGCTTCCCAAAGACATTAATGTTTTCTGTGTGCATTCTCTGTTGTTAGTTAAATTGTACTGGAAGAACCTGAGCATATTTGACACCTGACTGGTTGATTTAAGTCTCCATCTCTCCTGTTAGTATTGCAAAGAGAGATAACATGACTAGAACAAATTTACTTACTGAATTTTGGTGCAGTTCTATAGGTTAAGAAAAACATATGTCTTTGAGATCTGCTCAAACTCTTCTGCTTGATTTTAGCTGCTTTCAACTCCACTGTCAGACCTAGATTACCTGTAAGAAATCCACCCATTAATAATTTGCCTGGTACCACAGTAAATTTTGTATAATTATCACTGCTGTTTTTACTGTAGTCCAGCTTTAACTTTCAGCTTATGGCAAATGTACTCTTTTGTTGAATCTTTTATCTGCTAACTTCCTTGGATCTTTCTATATGCAAATAATCTTGTTTTGAGACTGCTATCACCCTTACATAACCAAAGATGTAATTTATTCTACTTTGGATTGTCCAGAATTTCAACCATGAATGCCAGTGTCTGATACTCTGTGATTTGTGTCCTTTTGATGACAACTTGGTGCTGATAATGAACCTTCCTGCTCTAGCAGTGACAGTGTTGCCATCCATCTTCTTTGCTGTGGCCTTTCACACTTTTGAATCTTCATAGCATGTATTAGACATAAACAGAATGGCCAGGAATGCTTTCACTTTGCCCAGGAGTTGCACTTTGGGCTCATATAAAAAAGACAATAGCTTTTTGGAGCCAGCTAATTGCTTTGGACAAAACCAGTTTGTTGGTTACCCAATCACTTGGCTGAAAAGCATTTCATATTTTGTAAAAGCTCATGACTTAATATTGCAACTGAATCAAGTTTTGTTTAATACACTAAAGGATAAGCACTGGGAAGTAGGAGATTTATGAAAAAACCCAGTGATTGTATCAACAATTCTTTTGGAATTATGCTTGGAAGTACCTTAATGAAACGAGCTTGATACTTTCATATGCAGACTTTGAGACTGAATTAATCTCTGCAAAATTTATCCAACTAGTCATATAAGCTTTAACTGGTATAAAGCAGTTAAATAAATAAATAAATATATATATAAATAAATATAAAACAGGCAGTTCCAGGAGCTAATTAATACAGAGAAAAAGTATTTAGCAGATTATTCACTTTCTGGAGTTATCTATCTTCAAAGACTGTAGAGAAAACTCAAGACATCTGATGTTTATATGTTTGAAATCAAGTGAGGTGAATCTCACCCCTCGTGCCAAGACTGGACTGGGGTAACTCAGGACTTAGGTATTGCAACATGTCCCAGTGAAGCTGCAGCTGGAAGACAGTCATCAGAGATCACTCAGTCATCAGAGATAGCTCAGAAGTTAAAAAAAGTTACTATCATGTAATTATATAACCAAATGAAATAGAGTGGACAAGGTTCTCACAGGGTTTCCTTTGTTTTTTTGCTTTCCTATACCTGTTATCTTATGGCAATCTTGTTATAACAGTAGATATCCCACAGTTAGCTCATCCATTGGGAGAATATCAAAGGTTTTGCAATATATTCCAACAGTATTAGATATATTCAAAGCTGAATTTCTCTATTACTGAATTCTAAATTTAAATATATTGGTTTTTCTTCTCACATGAAAACATTAGGCCTTATTCTCAACAGCTTTGGCAAGGAGAACAATGTTTTATAGTTTCAGACAAAGTGTAGCAATTGCAGCAAGGTGCAGTCCTTCGAGATAAGCATTTGTAGCTGGTAGATTACCATGAAAGTAAGGGTATTTCAATGAAGCCCCTTCCCCTCCACACTCTGTCACTTTCCATTACTGACAATCCATTGGCATGGCATGCATGGACAAAATTCCCTGCACACTGAGAGCTTGGGGATCTCATATCTGTTTGTTAAAGTAACAGTTGCATTTAATCAAAAGAAAAATCCATCCTCCATTAATAAATAATGTATACATCTAACATTATAGTCAAGCAAGAAAATACAAACAGTTCCAGTTTTTGAGTTCCAGTATTTGAGTGTGATGTTTGCCCTTTGTAAAGTTATACTCCTGACTTACAAGGACATCACATTCATGATACATTTAGGGCTGTATGGAGTTTTGGGCTTCCATTATGGATTCATATAGGATTCAGAGATAGAAAATGTCTCTTGAGGTTTAGGTTGGGACACGGGGCATCAGCCTGACAGGGTTATGTTTAGCAATTGCACAATGTTGAGCACTAAACACACCTTCATAAGAATGAATGGACCGGAGAAAAGTAGGAGAAGGGTTTTCTGAGGGGTCCCTATTTCTTAAGGATTCAGATAATCTAATAATTCATCTAACGCAGTCTAAACATTCTCCCTTGTATCTTAAAAGAAAACTACACATTTACAAAAATTTCAATCAGATTCCAACCTAAGCTATTGACATTTATACATATAGCAATGTGTTTACTTTGTGTTTTAATTCAGAAGGAGTTTTCAGCACTTAATACACACTTTTAGAAGATGGGTCTTCTTTTATGAAATTTATTTATATCTTTAAGCATCTTTGAACTTTATGGAAATGGTGCAGACAGTGTAAGTGTATCCAGGCTTTTATTATGATTGGAAAAATCAGAGAAATATCTTATTCTTTCTTTGCTTTCTAAAAGACAACTATTGCTATATGAGATTCCCTAAGCTACCCAAACATTATCAGGTGACAATGTGTCTTGGTCTGGAAACACAGGTGTGTCTTCTAGGGAAAGCTGGAGCTCCCCTTGGAATGGAGAATGTAAACCCCCTCCCTCTAAATTATTATAATTTTGCAATTAGGGGCTTTCAGGCAAAGATGTGGGAATAGGAATAACAATTCTTTACTAGGAATATTAAAAATAAAAATGTAGTAGTAAAAAAAAAAAAGCCAAAAAACCAAGCAAGCAAGCAAACAAACAAAAATCCTAGAAACCTTGATAGAGTCACAAATACGACCTAACACTCTGTTGGTCAGGGTGTTGGAAGTGTCCAAATAAATCTTCCTGGAGAAACAGATGTTCTGTTGAAGTAGAGATGATCCTGTAGAAAGGTCCAGTGGTGGTGAGATGAGTCTGATCTTCCTCTGGAAAATCCAGTGGAAAAAAAGATACCTGGTATTTCTGAGTCTCAGTTTTACCTAGGTAGGAACAGTTGGCTCCCCGCACTGGGTGGAGCCTCTCACAATGGGATGATGTAATGTTTTCAGTCATGTGGTGAGCCTTAATGGCCCAATAACAGAAGATATCCCCGGCAGGGAGGATGGGTCATGGAAGAGATAAGGAACACTGCCCCACCTGGTTTTAACAGCTGGCCCATTATCAGAAGGCATCCACTCCCCTCCCCCCTGGAGTTGTGAGGAATGGGTTATACAAGAGATAAAGAAAACATCTCCCCAACAGGTTTCAACAGATGGAAAGTAGAATAAACGTTTTTGGTTACATATTGCAACCTGAGACACAATGGAAACCCATTACACCTTGGAGTCTAATCATGTTGTTCTAGTGCATCTCCAAAGGTACATGGGGAAAATAAATTAACATCAGGATGGGACTGCCAAATCTTAGAACTCACTTAAATTTAGGTGACAACAACATAGTTAGTGACCTATGATATAAGGTATCTAAACTTTCTCTTAGTCAGAGGACGTCTATACAGGATTCAGCTTTATCAACAGAGATATGTAGCATTGTTATATGTAGCTAGACACCAGTTACTTCTCCATAATTTTGTTTTGTACATTCTTTTTAAAATGTCATGAATCTCATGTAGAGATGTCTTGGATACTACAGACCACTTAATATTGCTGTAGATGACTAATCCCACATCTGTTCAGTCTAGTCAAAGGGGCTTAGGGAGCTATTCCTAACCTGACACACTGAAATCTGGCCATCTGAATACCTAAACATGCTTGCACACAGGACAGACAGATACCTATGCTGAAGAAATCAAACACAAGAGCTAGATAGATCCTGTAGTCTGATGATGTTTTGATAAACATGGATGTGTCATATCAATTTAGATCCTTCACCCTGCAATGACATCTTCTGAAGGTACACAATTCTGGTGTCTGAATGCACGGTACAGGCATCTGTAGGACCACGCTCTGTATCCTATCCTATCCTATCCTATCCTATCCTATCCTATCCTATCATCCTATCCTATCCTATCCTATCCTACCCTACCCTATATCCTATCCTATATCCTATCCTCTCCTATCCTATCCTATATCCTATCCTATCCTATATCCTATCCTATATCCTATCCTATCCTATATCCTATCCTATATCCTATCCTATATCCTATCCTATCCTATCCTATCCTTCATATTTAGAAATTAAGCAAGACACAATGGCTGTAGAGATAACTTTTCTACCTTTACTTTCTTCAGGCCAAAGTTTTGTTTTTCCTATGCCCTGAGCACTGCCATTTCCTTTGCTCATGCTGATGGCACAATCCAGCCTTGCTGAGAACACAGTTACAGAATTTGTCTTTTTTAGCTTGTCTCTGGCAACAGACAAAAACTTGCTTCAATCCACATTTTGACACAATAAGTGATGATAACATTAACATTAAAAGACCAGTGAACACTATGTAATTGAAACTATGATCAGATTAAATTATCTGTGATTGAACACATGACTAAACTACTGCAATATTACTGAAATGTTTGACTTTTTTAGTGAAAGTGTAATCCTAGTAGAAATATTGGCACTAATATGATTTAAGTTGGTCAAATTCTAGCTTTAGGTACATCACTCTTAAATTTCACATGTGAGAGTAGTCATAGACCTTTTGAAATTATTATAAACAGGTTCATCTCCCAAATATTCAAATTAATATTGCAATCCTTAGTAGGAAGACACAGTTAAGTAAATTTTCTTTAAATCTAATAACTTTGGCTAGACAAACACAAGAACAGTATCTTACCGGTTTGCTTACCAATTTGTTTACCAATTTGTTTCTGTGTTCTACATTTTGAACATTAAATAGCTATATTAGAAAGAAAACCCTTTTCATTCTCATCATATTCAGCCCAGCTGGCTGATCAAAAAGTGGTCTGATGGGTGAATTTAAATCTTTCCCTATTTACATTTTCCAAGAACACCACAACATTCAAAGACCATTCTTTCTGCCTGTGTTGTACTTATCTGGACTGAATCCTCACAGAGCTCTTCTTTCCTGTTTGCTCTGTGTATTGACTGCTTAGCCTCACCAGTCTGTATGCAAGCATCCATGGAAATACATGTAAGCAGTAATGTTGCTGATTAGACATTTTAATGCAATGTGCTAAGAGTGTATTGTTGCATATATTGAATTAAATTACTCTTCAGGCATTACTATTATTACTGTTTTATTGCTATAGCATCTATGTGTCTTCCAGTATTTTCCAGAATGAAAACTAAAATCTTCTGGGGTGGATGTAAAATTTATGGTTATGCACTTAAGTGCTTTTTAATTTTTACTAGAAAAAAAGATAATATAGCTAGAGTACAGATGATGAAATATTTGCCTTTTCTATCAGTAGGAAGTAGGATAACACTTAGAAATTCTTTGCTAAGAATGCAGTACTAAATGGACTTTACCTCTGCATATAAATCCCCATCTCTTTTGATACCTAAATGTATTTATAATACTTCTCTGTTTTTATTCCAATTTGCAATCTAATTTGTTTAGGGATAGGAGATTAGATAATCTTGGTTTTACTCTTGTTAAATTTAGTTATTCTGTTCAGTATTAGAAAAAAATTCAAAATAAATAAAAAAAAATTTCTCTTGTACCCTTCATAATGACAATACTATATGGAAAGATGTTGATATATATTTATTTTGCCATTTTCATTATGAAAACAGCAAAGATCTTTTGCTCACTTTTTAGCAGAATTATGAATCTCATAGTATACTAGATCTTCTGTTTCTCTTTTGTGGCCACAATAATTAAATGAACATTTTTCTTGGTAAAGTAGGCATCCAAAATTTTCCTGTTTCTGCAAGCAGGGGATCTGTTAATTCTGCTTGGTACACAGAGCATATCCATAATGGATTCAGTAACAAAGCATGATATCAAATCTATCTGCACAAAAAAATCTAAATTTTAAACATCAGGTGCTTAGTCCCTATAGACTTCCTAGATAAGAGTTTCTGAGACCTCCAAAGGGAAGAGCTGCCCAGCAAAGTATAAGACCTCAAATCAGGCAAATATGAAGTAAACATGAAGGTAACCATGATTCAGGGTGCATCCCATCCAATATTTTCAACGTTAGAAATGTATGTTCCTGTATTTCACAAAATCACAGAATATTCTGTGTTGGAAGGGACACACAAGGATCATCGGGTCCAAATCTGTGTTTCTTACTAAAATCTCCCCATCACAGAAGTGGCTTAACTTGCTGTCTCCAGAAAGGGGGTTGTTTCTAGGGAGAAAGAACAGTGAGATACACATTCTTTGAACATAACATCTACAGATTCATAATCAAAAGTCTCAGAAATTACTTTGAAAATTGTAATATGAGGATGTAATTTGCCCTATATGGGACAACAGCTATGCATCTATAATGTTCAGTGAAATCTCTGTTTCCCTCGGCCTTTTTGAACATCCCCATGATCATTCATTATGTGCAAAATTATTTCAATACTTTCCCCCATAGTAACAGCAAGTGACAGCGCTCTGTGTACTGCAGTGTTGCAGCACTCTTATGCCATTCAGTTCTAAGAAATGTAAGCAGCCTTTATGTACATAAAAAAAAAAAAAATCAATTAAGCATTGTGTCCCATTTTTCAGCACAAGTATTACCTTCAAGCAATAAGGAATAAATCGCTTTATAGCTGCAAAAATACCCAAGGTAATTCAAGTCATTCATACTGTTATGATCCTTGTCCCTATGATACAAAATTTACTCACTCTGCAGTTATTCTGTAATGCTGATAAAAGATAAAGAATTTCCCTTCACAATATTTCTAATATTTATGAAGACATACCTTGGGTTTATTCAAGACTTTTTTTCTAATCTAACAAAAATTCCGTTGTGAATTTGGATGAGAGATGAGTCAATTTATTACTTGTGAATTAATGTACTGGTCATCTTAGTGAGAGTCAGAAAAATGTTTTGTTTCCTACATATCTAAGGAGCATAAGCAGGTTGAAAATTATTTTGGTCTAATTCTGTTTTAAAAGTATATAATCCATACCTGAAACCTTTTTCTGTAGGAAAGTAAAATTCAGTGTGATCAGCCCTAATCATTTTAATAAAAAGAACTCACAAAATCCTGTGGTAACAACTGAAATTTTGAGCATTTATGTGTATTTTTGGTTGTTGTTGCTGTTGTTGTTTAATATATATTTTCTGGGGTTTTTTTCTGGTTTTGTTTGTTTTGTTTTAGCATAAAACCCAAATTCTTTGTGCTTAATAAAAGTTTTTAGATACTTCTGTAAATTTATATAGACCACTATCAAGTGTCATATTCACTCCTCGAAGCTAATAATCCTTTTTCTCTTGTCAATCCAAGCTCTCTTTATTTCCTTCTGATTTATTTTCACAGGATTCTGAATCTTTTCTTTGATATTTTGAAGCCTGGATTGCATCTGAAAGGTGCCTCTTCTCCTGTGATGGGGAACAACATGCAAGTTGATATCAACAAAATGTCAAACTCTCTCTCATAGTTTCATATTGGAGATAAAATCAAACTGCTCTTCAGGAAGTGGGCAGTCAGTCTCTCTCTGAAGACAAGTTAGGAGAAAATATCATGATAGTAAAAGATGCTATGAGTCCTAAATTATGTGGATGTGAACAGGAATAAATGAGAAGATGTTGCATACAACACGCAAAAAAACACAAAAAGCAATATTGAAGCTGGCTATATGCAGGGGTGTGGCAAGGAAGTTTGGCATGTCAGACAAATAAAACAGAGAAAGAAAAAGCCTCCAAGTTAAAAGAAAACAAAATATGGGGATGAAGAAAGGCCAGATATTCAAAGAGAGATAGAGACAGATGGTATTAAAGGTCTGATGGTTTGCCCAAGGATTAAATGAAAATAAGTTCCACATATTTAAAACGTACCATTTGTGTCCATTCAACATGTAGGATGGCTGCACCACACATATGTGCTTGCAAAAGTATATATGTACTCATTTATGCTATAGTTGAATATATATCTGAAGCTACAATAATCATGAAAAGCTCTTGGTTTCAGGAACCTTTGACTTGTCAATGCACAGCTTTGCCATACTAAGTGGAAGATAAGGAAGTCAAGAAAATATAAACATTTAAAGAAGATATTTTTTCATGTCATCATGGAAATGTCTTGTCAGGTTTTTGAAGGCCTGACTCCTTAACGCCTGAAGATGTCAAAGAGCAATAATGTAAAAAACATGAAGACCAGATGCTGAGTAGCTAGCTGTACCACAGATCTAGCATTGCACAGCTACATAACAGCCTTTCCCACAAGCTTAGCTAACTGATAACTCCTGCATCTCTTTCATCCACAAATCCAGTTTCAATAAAAACCCCGTGGGTGGAAAAGAGAGAGAATCTTGGCATTGGCCTATGAGTCAGGGTTTTTACGCTGCAAGCCCAGTATGGATGCTGTTTATTATCGTGTGAAGATTTCTTCTGATATCTACACATCTAATCCATACACAGAAGGACCATAGAACCTTTGTCCGGTTAAAGGTTGAAAGCAGCTCCCGATGAATTCAGTGGAATTTGGCCCACTTACTTAACTATTTTATGCAGCTGCATCAGAGCATAAAGTATAATATTATTCAAATATCTCATCATGACAGAAATATTACTGACCTAACTGAAACACAAATATCCATATCACAGATGGATTACAAATTACATTTGATGATCCTGATTAGTGAAAAAAGTAATAAGAATATCTCCTTGATGATAGGAAAGGACTTATGATTGAAATGGGAGGGGTTGAAGAAGAATCGTTATACACCCTAAAGAAATTTAAACAATTTTTGTAATGGTTATAGCATATCAGTGATATTTTCCTGATTTGGAAAAATGATTGTAACTCACTGGAAAGGTTTATTATGGAGCTGAATAATTTATACCTCACCATTATATGTGATGAAAAGCAGAGTCAGAAGACTGTTAACTATTTTGATGTAAGCCAGGCTCTGATTTGATCCCAGTGACAGCAGAGCATATTTTGGTTTTTTGTTGAGGAGATAGAAGTAGTCACTGGAAGAAATCTAATTTTTTTTGAAAAAAACCCCCTCAAAATAAGAGAAAATTTTACATAATACTTACATTAACACCGGATATGGCCATGCTCACCAGAGTTTCCATACTATCCTTACCAGGTCACCTCTGTCCCAGCATTACGACAATAATAAATGAAAGATATTAATACTTATAAAAATAACTTTTTTGTCACCACAAGGATTTTCTAGACTAATTTCACGGAATTTGTAGCAGTTTTGATGGAACAAGGCCAACTCAAAACTGGAGAGATATACTTTGAAAATGGCCTGAGAAAGTGGTACCTACCCATTGCAGGGGAGTGGAAATAGAGGATTTCTATCCTTATGTATAATTTCCTATTAATGTGGCCCACTTGGGTTCACGCTTGAAATCCCCATTCAAAGACCAGCGGACAAGATCATATAACACAGAAAGATATTTGTTGACAGAATGTAGCAACTGCTTCGTTAGACATTTTCACTTTTTTTTTTATTACCATCTGTAATAGGTCTTTGAGTATACGTTGGCATATTTCATGCCTAAATACTGTAACAAAAATATATTTGCTGAAAGGCCAGTAGTTGCTTTTAAAAGGAATAAAAGATATTAAAGATCTCTTGATACATGGTAATCATGCTAAATTTATCAATAAAAGTAATTTCCTAAGTAGTCCTGAGCTAAAGTGCTTTATTCTCCTAACCACAAGCAGTTTATAAAATGACATTAAGACAAAATTCACTTATCCACTCCCTGGCTGGAGTCTTTGGATAAAACAGAGACATCCCACCTTAGTGACTGTTACATATTTACTGAAATGCCTCTGTTTTACAGTTTACACCATAGAGAAAGACTGAAAAAATCTGAATTTTGAGCATGAAAATTCACCTGGGACGAATTACACATCTCCACCTGGAACAAAGGATTGCCTGGAAGGTAAATCTGATCTAAAATCTGGCTTAACATAGATAGGCACAGAGTGTCTGATAGCAGACACACGGTTAAGAGCTTCAGTGCTGAATAAAGAAGCTCCCATAAAGCTCCTCAGGCTACAAGGATCCTCCCTTTGACATTGATTCGCTGCAGGAAGATCTTCAGGGTTGATTATGAGCAACATGGCAGATATTCACAGGAGGAAAATACAAGTATATCCATGGCTTGGGGTGCAGTGCAGGGTGCACTTCTGTGAATCAATCAATTTGCTCTGGGAGAATACGATTCCCATACAGGTATCTGAGATTGCATGTGGCACCTGGGTGCCAGCTGAAGCTGAAGATGGGCTCAGGTCTCCTATACACCATGCCATACTTAATGACTCCATACAGGTATCTTGGATACCTCAGAGTATGTGAAAAAGCACTCAGTTTTTGCCAGAGAAATCACCACTGAATGAAGCCTGTGTCGGTGACACTCAGCAGAGAGGATGATTTCAGGTGTTTATTTCCAGAAGTGCCAGTGTCTTTCCTGTAAGGGACCTGGTGTCACCTGCTACAGAATCTCCTAGGATTTTTAAGCAGGCTGTCCCTCAGTGGATGTTTGATATTGTTTCCCAAAATGATGGTATTCAGAGAGTCTTTGGGAGACCTTTGTTGCATCCAATATTGAAAGAGCTTTTACATGTGCACTGGTTTTAGCTGGAACAGAGTCAAATTTCCTCCTAGCAGGTGTTGTGGTGACAGGTTTTGCATTTCTGACCAAACATTCTCATTTTTGAGTACTGCTGAACAGTGTCTGCAATAGTCAATCTTTATTTCTCACTCTGCCACCATCCAGTGAGTAAACTGGGCCAACATGAGGCTGGGAAGGGACAGAATTGGGCAGATGACCCAAACTAACCAAAGGGGTGCTTCATGTCTCACAATGCCTCAGCAATAAAAAGGGAAATGAGGGGGATTTATGTAAGTTAGCCATCTTATGCTTGGTGCTGGGCCGGGTGTCTGCCTACTGCTTGGAAGATGGTGAACAATTAATTGCCTTTTATCAGTTGTTTTGTTTTGTTTTCTCTTCTCCTTTCCTTTTCCACTGCTCCTTTGTTAATGAAACTATTTTTTTCCTTGACTAATGAGTTTTACCCTTTGTTTTTTCTTCTCTTGTTCCACTGGTGGTAGAGGACAGGCAAAAAGAGTGAGCAGCTGTGTGGTGCTTGACTGTCTGTGATGGTTAACTCAAAACAGCATGGCATGAACAAAAATATTATTTTTGTACCAATTCTTTTTCAGGTTGCCAGTGGTCTCCTGGTTTGCATTCCCCATGCCTAGAACAAAGATCAGAAAAAACAAATTATATTGATTGGCAACAATTGGCAAACTCACCAGTTTTATGCTTGAGGCCAGACTGGAAAGTAGTCACACCATCTCTTGTCCAAATTAATCTTTGTTTACTGACATTTACCTTTAACTACCGTGCTGCACATATTCTAAATCACTCCACAACAGAAAGGCACATTTTAAAGGATACAATGTGTTGTGGCCAGGTTCTCTTGGGTTGTGCCCAATTAAGTCTCCAAGAAAGATACTGGACTCTGTTGAAGGGTTTGCTGTTTGCAGTTTGGTTTCATTCCCTTCCTGGAAGCCTTTTTCCTCCCCCTCTCTTTCTGCATTTCCAGACTGACTGCCAGTTGCATCTGCTTTTCAGCAATTGAAAATTTGGATGAGTAAACAGCACAGATGTGACTGCAGAAACTGCAATGTGAGTCACCAAACCCCTTTGATCTTATGGGATGTTTGCAATGGTGACATATCTGAGGAGGCTGTTTGACTGTTTGGCAAAGGCCAGCAGAAGTTACTGACTCTGTAATCAAAATATCCTGTTTAGTATGTTCCATCCCAACAGTTCTGTAATTAAATGCTATCACCTATTTTGGAAATTATATCTCCCCATTATTTATTGAAATGCTTCTAAAATTATTACTTGTTTGTAATTCATTAAAAATGGGAAGAATTAACTTCTTCCATGGATATGATGAAGAGGCAGATTCTGCAATGAACTGTATAACCTGTGAAAGTTTATTGAGGACTCTATAGAGTTTGGGCTGTAGATTACTGAACCATGTGGCACAGAAACTGTATAAGGGAACAGAGGGGAGACATAGTTGAGCTCCACACATTTCTACCAAATACCATGAGATCTCAAACATGTTTGTTACATAAAACTTGACCATCCTGGACTTTGTATCTATGAATCATATCTAGGTTATTGTGGATCCAGGCCTACTACCAGGCAAGGCTTTTGGAATCATAAGGACAGGTGATTCCCAAACACCTTAGTCCCCAGAGACACTCCTGTTTTAGCACTTCTTTTAGCTGAGTTGGTGCCACCCCTTCTCAGCATGGGGATTCACACAGCACCAGTTCAGAACAGCTGTAATTCTGGATCCTGTCAGAAGAGGGTAAGGCCATATAGCAATACCTAAGTATCCCTGTGTCCTGCATAAGGCATCTGGGTCCTCACACAGTAATCTGGGCTGCATTTGGAGACCAGACTTGGAGAAATAATGTGTTGCAACATCTGGCCACATGGCACCAATCCTTCAACCAGAAAGCAAAGGTGGTTAATATTAGTTCAAGTATAATGATCAGGAAGCCCATTAAGCTACTGTTGTTTCTTAAAATGCTTTTTTTTTATTATAATGAAACTTCTCATTCAGCAGAATAAACAGTGAATGATTCAGTGTATAAACTTTTGTGAAACCCAAACTGCTGTTATTGGCAGCCACTGAAGGCCAATGGAAAATATCCTTGGGCATCTCCAATAAAGGAAACAATGTTTTTGTTTGTTGAGAGGATTCAGGGTTTATTTATGCGCTGACACCCTGAGTGGAAAAGAGGAAGCATACAACAAAGGGGGTTTGAAAGGGGCAGCTGGCCTGCAAAGAAAAGATAGCTGTTCCTTAAACAGACTGCAACTTATTTGTGCTTATTTTACTATTTTTCCTTACAATGCCATTGGACTAGTTCTCTCCAGTAGGTATTCTTCATGTCAACCATTTGGTATGTAATGGGGTTTCTGAGGGTGGCTAGCATGCAGTTGATTAATTAAAGAGTTGCCACTGGAAAGAACATTCTGCTGTGTATGACCTAGTGACTGACTGCTTGGAGGAAAGAAGTGTGTGGCTTGGATATAAAAATTATCAACTGAAAAGGTTTATGCAATTGACTTCACAGAATTATATAAAGCTAATCCCTCAAGAAAATGTTGCTTTTCTTGCTGTTCCCCAATCATTTCTCTTTCTAAAAACTCTTTTTCTTATTTTTTATTTTTTTTTACTGATGCACTCAGAAGCTGCACCAAGATTGAGGGTTGTTGCATTGAGAAGGAGAAAAACAAATCCTAGAATGTCCATGTCAGACAGGGTATTTTGATGAACAGTTGTATTGAAACTTCAGGCTAATATTTCTCATTCAAAATAAAACAAAGGCAGGCAAAAATATTTTTATTTATTTATTTTCATTATTTTCTTTTTCTTCTATTTTTATTTTGTCTCTCTGTTCTTCTTTTTATTCCCCTTAAGCTTACTTCTTTCCATTAATTAGAAGCAGTTTCAGAGCTTGACATGGGAGCTGTCTTTGACTAACCTTTCAGATAATGGGCAAGGGAGATGGCAAAGGGTCTAGAGAGCAAGTAATATGAGGAGCAGCTGAGATAGCTGGGTGGTTTAGCCTGGAGAAAAGCAGGCTCAGGGGGGACTTTATCTATACAACTACCTGCAAGGAGGTTGTAGCCAGTTGGGGTTCAGCCTTTTCTCCCGGGCAACAAGTGATAGGACAAGAGGACATAGTCATAAACTGCACCAGGGGAGGTTCAGGTTGGACATGAGGAAGAATTTTTTACTGGAAGGGTGATTAAGTACCAAAACTGGCTGCCCAGGGAGGTATGGAGTTGCCATCCCTGGAGGTGTTGAAGAGATGATGGGGGATGACAATTAGTGCCATGATTTAGTTGGCAGGGTGGCAATGTTCAGTGATCTTGGAGGTCTTTTCCAACTTCTATGGTACTATAAATCCATTTCCAGAGAATTATTTCAATTTATATTTTACATCCAGAAAATTTCAATGGAAAGGATAAAATTTTGTAACTTGTTTAAGACTTGTCCTGTAGTACTTACAATAATAGCTGTTAACAAGAGATTTATTTTTCCCTTCTTTCCTCCTCATGAGCTTTGGAAAGGAACGTAACATTTCAGAACTGACCTTAGGTCCATCTTTTTAGACATATTATATATGAGACTATTATTACAATGTCTTAGAGTCTCATAACATTTAATAAATTCAAACTCATAACTTCCCACTGATTTAGAGTGGTAATTATTCACAAGGTTCCCATATTAAGCCATTCCAAATTCTTTTAAGGCCTTCCAATTAAAACTTTCTTGAGAGAATTGATAAACAAAAAGCTCCTTCTTTCTGAATTTTAATGATAAAGAGGAATATTGTTTTGGGGAGAGACAAATATAAGTGAAAGCTCCATATGCTGAGAGGTAAAATCTCCAGCTGTCACATGGAAATCCATGGTTTTATGTGTGCAGTTACTCCTTTTCATTCACTAGATAGTTTCATTATGATAAGAAAAACTTTCTTACAAATAGTAAGTGTGGAAACACCAGCTTTCAGGCAGATGGAAGGTTTAAATGTATTTGAGGGCAAGGAAGGAAAAAAATTGGTGAAGCCTGTAAGTTTTAAGAATGAGCATCAAGACTAGGTGGCTAGATGGAGGTGGGACAAAACCACAGTGATATCATAGGAAGAGATCTGTGAACCAGAGAAACTGAAAATGTAACTGAATAAATGGGAGTAGTTCAACAGGAACTTCATCTGAAAAATTTTTGCTATTATGCCACAAGAACAGTGAAAAAGCAAGTGTGACAGGATGAGAGACAGATTAAGGAGAATTAGAAATCCTAAGGGGTATACACTGGTTTTTCTCACTATTCATATTTTATAAAAAATTTCAACTTTTCTTTTGAAAAGGTCATATAATGGAAGAATGTATTTCTGTTTCTATAGGTTTAGCTTCCAAACTGGTTTTATTTAATTGAACACTACCAGCTCTTAAGAAAATAAAAATAACTAAATTTCAGCAATGTTGAGCTATTTGAACCATTTCATAGGAAATAAGAATTTCACAAACCTTGATTCAACCCCTGATCTGAGCTTAGTTAAATGTCTTCTTGATCTTAGTAAATTCATTCTGGTCAACCTGAATAACATCTCAATTAAACATCTTTCTGCCTAAAGATCTTTTGCAGTACTGCCTGGTATTCTTCCTCCAGCCCTGATCTCTCTTTATACGATGACTCCATTCACATCTTTTAAATACTGCCATTTCTGACACCTTTGGATAGACTACGTTTTTCACAGCAAACTGGCTGGCGGGTATGGACTCTCTTGTTATTTTCACTCTTGACTCAGAGCACAAAGCACTTCAGAAGAAAATCCTCACAATAGTATAGCTTGAATATATGTGATATCGACCTCTTCCAGCTAGGCAAGGTAAAGGATATGCACGATACTGTTTGTGAGATACAGAAACTTGTCCAGTCTTGGCACAGACATTTTTTCCTCAGTATACTTGAGGAAGTCAGAAGCAGGGAGATGATTGATTTTTTTCTTGTTTTCCTTTTATTTCAGGTGCACTTGATTAGCATTAAGAACAACCTGAAACAAGTGGAAAGCCATTACATTGGGTCAGCTTCATCCTCAAGATGGTAGAATTGCTGGGCCAAGTAAAAATGTTGAACATTCAGAGGCTTCCCTTACAGTT
>VYXD01010384.1:442531-459697 GCA_013397195.1 Hylia prasina
CATTGTATGAAAAAATGGTATAAATTTCAAGAAAGAGTCTTCTTTAGTTATCTGCCCTTTTTTAATGACAGCATCTTTTGTGCAGTAAAGGCAGACACGTTTTCAAGCAAAGCCCATTTCAGACCAGAATTTCTGAGAGCCCTATTAATGTTTCATGCTAATCAAGGAGAGTGGGAAATAGAGCTGACAGGTGCTTTCTACTCTGCTTATTCCTGTCTTCCTGCATTAGACATTACTAGCTAAAAAAGAACCAATATAGTTCCTTTCCAGTACATGTGGTGGCAAGGGCAGAAATAAAATGCTTCTTTTTATAAGTTTATAGTTGTTTTTCTTATTGCCGTCCCTGGTAACATCCACAAATGTATAGATCCAGCAATTATTAATAAAAATCTATTTTACTTCAAACCATGACCTGAATAGGACCCTGAAATTTCCCCCCAGTGCTCTTTGAAAATTAAAGAGTGCTTGTAGCACACCTGAGACAAACTGAGGTCCACCTGGGATCCTTGGTTTTTGGTAGTATTTCCATCTAGAGCCAGGAAGAAACACATACCTTTACTCTAGGACAAGTCTTTTTGATTAAGGAATGTCAGGGTGAGGAACAAAAGTAAACTCTTCAAGAGGCAGCTTGAAGACAAAGAGTGAAATCTGCAGTGGGCATTGCTGGGAGCTGCCCTTTGCCACCCTCCCCTACCCCAGGCACCTGACTTGTACCCTGTGTTAGTCAGGCAGAGCAGCAGCACTCTGAAGTAGATGCTCAAATCCCAGGAACAGCTCCAGGAGAGAGTGCCGTGCCTTTGAAAGCCTACTGAGCACTCCCATCTGGCAGAGATTAGGTACACAAGTTAGGAAGTCTGGAGGCTCTCTAAGGCAGGTGCCTCTGGTGCCTGTGTGAAAAGTTCCAGTGCTTCCTTTGGGAAGCCTGCTTCAATGGGCTCTTAAATGCAGATGCAAGTCAGGTGCCCAAGTGAGGAAGCCCAGACTGTAGACTGTGACAACAAAATGGCTGAAGTCTGCAAGCTGGGATTTGCTCAATTGTATTTGCACTACACACACACACAGGGATTTTCATAACTACAGCAGCTAGCAATCCTTACCTTAGCTTTGCTGGAATAATCAGGAAAAGAAGAAACCAAGCCACTGTTACAGTATATTGCTTTTCTCTATGCAAAGCAGACATCATTAAACCCTCCCAATAGTGCATGGCACTCTACATAGCTGTTTTTTCATGCAAATGATAATATATAATATATAATAATAATTCAGAAAATATTGATTTACTTAGGTATCTCTATAGACTTTTTGAGAAATGAAAAAAAAGAGGCATTTTCTTAATTGAAATTACTTTCTATCATAAAATTTAATAGAGGCACATCCCTAATCAGGAACATTTTACACTGATTTAACTCTTGCTTACTTTGATTTTAGTCACTAACAATTTACTGCTTTAAGTTGAAGTAATAAATACATGCATACACATTTGAATATGTATGAATTCAGCTTAAGTTTATATTGAGAATAGGAATCAGTTTAGACAAATTCATCTAAACCAGGGTAGCCTTTCCCCATGACATTGAGTTAAATTTATTTAAAAAATTGTAATTATAGCAGGAAAACAATTATCACCTTTGTCTGTCAAGATACAAGCCAATACTGCTTATTTGTTTATTTTAAGGAAATTGCCAGCATGTTTCTATCATATTTATTTTGCTGTTAAGAAGACTGATTTCTATAGTGAATAATGTCTACATTCAGACTCATAATCAATATGAAGAAATACTATTAGAACAATAAAGTTGAATTTGTTACAGGAGTGTTACAGAAGTATTTTCACAATGTCATTAGAATCCTCTTGAATAATGATGGTCAAGCACAGGATGTAGTACCAAAAGAAAGACTTGTGCCTATATTCTCTTGTTTACTGTGTCAAATATTGTGTATTTTCATTTTTCTTAAAGATAAAGAAGCCTTAATAAATCTTTTCCTTCTGTCAGAAGCAAATATCATTTAATATAAATTTGGAGATAAGTGAACCATTTCTCTCTACATATGTTTTGCCAAGTTGCCACTGCCTACATGCCTCATGTAGGAATGAGAATGGTCCCTGCAGGATAGGAAAAAGCGTTATTATTTTGTAAAGAAGAAGTTGTCAAAGGAATTTGACATTGGACATACAAAAAATGGAATACTTTAAGAACAGGGAGTTCATATTTTTTAATCTTAAATTTGCACCATAATTGTTTATAAACTTATTTTCATCATGCACCTATCTTTAGTTCTTGGTTAAAGGACTGATGCAATGAGACCCAAGAGGGTTTCCACTCTGACTTTGAGACTTCCCCCTTATGGCTGGGGACTTGGGTAGCTTTAGCCATTTTGTCATCTGAGCTCAAGTCTCTAAAACCTATGGAGAACACCTCAGAAGTGAGAAGCCTCCTCTTCACCCCTTGAACAGCACACCTTCTGGTGCCAAAAGCTCTGTAAGCACACCCCGCGCTAGAATTCCCTTGACAGGTGTCTAAACCTTGTTTAGATCTGGCCTCTAAGCTTAGGGAAGGGTATGTAAGCAAGATTCCCTGTGGTCATTGACTTTTCCGCTTGGGAAATGTTCACCACAAAACACAAATATTTAGTTGTATAGTGACTCTACAAAACTGTAGTTGCTGTTACCATCACAGATTGGTCCAGTGTAATATGACTGCAGAAAGTTGCTTCCACAATCTGTTGTTTTTTCCAAGTCACTTTTCTTTCCATCAGTGCAAAAGGGACTATAGGAAAGACTTTTTTCTTAGGACTGATCATGGTTTCAAAACTTACGTATGATTCTAAGGTAGGGATTTTCTTTTATTCACCCTGCAGTCCTGAATAACAGATTGTAGTGTGCTAAAGCGCTGAAACACTCTGCTGTAAATTATTATGAAGAAAGATCTGCTTAATCCTAAACCATTCAAAATTAAGTATTTTCTTTCTGTTTTCTATCTGGAGCAGTCACTTAAAGCCTGAGATTGAATATGTGCGTGTATGCATTGGTGTGCAATGTAACAATTACTTTGTTATCTTAGTAAAGAGATGAAGATTTTAGTGTGTTCTTCTTAAAGGTCTATTGGGAGCCCTCCCAAAACCCAGCAATAAATTGAGAATATCACATTTTTAAGACAAACCTTGGGTTGTTCTCATAAAGTACCTCTCAGCAAGTACTAAATGCTGTTTCATTTTCACCTACTTAAAACAGGTATTGCTTTCACCAAAGCAGAAAAATGGCTGCTTTCATCAGGGTTTGAGACCTTGGTGGAGATAAGTGCATGTGCAAATAGTAAACTGCATATGCACATCCACATTCCAAAGCCCATAAGCCCATTGCCATTAAATCTCAATTTCTTAATTTACTCTACATTTACATTTATGCAACCAAGATTTTGCATTCGTGCAAATAGACTCTGCCTGGGAGAGTCCCACTGGGACTGTGAAGGGAAACCCATGGAAGGCTTCACATTGACATTTCAAAGGCTTCAGCATCTGTGCTCTATATCTATGAATAGATGTCCCTTGCTCAAAAATTAGTTACTCCTTCCCCCTCCCCATCCTGCCTTCTCTGCAACAATTCATAATATGACTGTTTCTGTATGAAGATATTTTGCAAACAGTATTATTACTCTTGCTCCTTCAAGAAAGCCTAACTAAGGCCATTTGGCCCATTATGGCAGATACCTTATTTATACCAAATTCCAAGTAAAAAAATCCCTTCTGGAGGAGATTAAAAACAGATAGAAAAACCATATCCAGGATAAGAAAAATGTAGCTAGAGTTCATGTTTGGTTTTCATTACCCGTCCTTTGACCTCTGAGTCTTCTAGTCACCTTTCTAATTAACATCCTTGGAGCCTGATTCTTTAGGCTCCTTTTAGGTGTTGGAGGGAAAAAACAGTGAGCTTATCCCTGGAAGCAATCATTTGGCTCCTTAAAGAGCATCTGGGCAACTCTCTTGTGCACACACTGATTTGGAATTCAGAGGTAATGGCAGGGCTAGAAATGAAGCACAACTTGTTGCCTCTGAGCTCAGGCTACAGAAGGACAATGCTTGGCCATAGTAAAGGAGCGTAAAAGAAAGGCAGATTGCACCTCTTGGGTTAAAATGAACAAGGCACTACAGATTTCCATCTGTGGTGATATGCTCTGACAAACACTTTAAGTTTAATTAGTAGGACCAAATTCTCCTTTAATTTATTCAAGCGAAGCTCTATTGGTTTCAACAGAGTTAGCTCTTCTGTAATTGAGAGAAGAATTTGGCCCAGCATCTGTAATAAATCATTAATGAGCATGTAGTAAGATAAGTTTTAATGATTAATTAACAATGTATTTTTTGGAGAAAAGTATTCTTAACATGCCCTTAATGTATCAAGTGATAATTACAATATTAAAAGCCTACTGATTAAAGCAATTAATTATATGCTTAATTTATTTACTAATTAAGCTTTAATATATGTATAGTTAAGTAATTGCTAATGAGTATTTCACATTTGCTAAACAGGTCTGGCAGTAATTACATGGGAAACACCATAAAATGATTCTTCTAGTGATTATATGAAAAAATGCAACATTCTTTGGGGGTTTTTTTCTTTCTTTTTATTGGATTTTTCCCCCTAAATGAATTTCTTGGCTTGTGTTTTCCTCCTTGGTGAGCTAAATGTTTACTAGGATGGAAGTTTCATAGGTCTGAAAGGTCAATGTTTCTGCATACATATGATGAAATGTGCTTCACAAGCACAACTCAGTCATGCCTACATGAAAACAATGATCTTATCCCCTTTTTCACACAGAGCTAATGCCTGCAGTTTTCTTAGCCTCTATTCAGATCCTAGGCAAAATTCTGGCTGAGGTTAATGGGAGTTTGCTATGTTAGGATCACAGCTCTTTATTCTTTGGTTATGCAAGAACTTTTGGCTCCTGAGCTGGACTCTTACATCCTTAATTCTTATATAAGGCAGGAAAGAAAGATGCATGATGCATTTTTCAATCAGCTGTGGGTTCCTTCAATCAGAGCATATTCAGTATCTCTTGTTGCAGTCCTTACTTTGTCCTATACTTTGCACAGGAAAAACTCCAAGTAAAGCTGATTAAAGTTTTGTCTAAGCAAACAAAAGGGCAATAAACTCACTTTTAGACATACCCAACTACACACAGTGAAATCCTGAGTCTTTATCCATTGAAATTCCTATTGCCTCCTAAGTGAAACCCAGAGCCTGAACTTCTGGTCCTTGCCCAAGTTATGTCACAAACTAGAGAAGTGCAGATACTCCCTCTTTTCCCTCCTTTTTGCCTTTGTTGCTCCACACATTGCCTTCAGCAAGATATTATCCCAGTGTAGATTCTAAAATGCTTAAAAATATGAATGGCAGTGGCATACTGCATTCTGCGGCATGATTTGGTGGAAAGATACTGCAAAACATGGAGAAGTGTTCATGAAAGAGTTAGCATTTCTATGGCTGTAATTATTTCTTAATCCACTAGGAACTAAGTGAGCAAGACTCCTACACCCACCTACCCACTGACTTGTCAGGATGGAGCCTGGTAATGGGACAACCCCCAGCCTACTTACCCCTATCTTTTGCAGCATAGAGATCTGGAGGTATTTTAGCAGTTTTCTTCCCTTTCCTAATCATATGCTTGCTTCTCCCACTTCAAGTGTGTGTTTCTGCAAAATCCCATTTGCTTCCTGCCATTTTCTAAGTTTGGGGCCTGGGGACACATCCCCCCAAACCTTCTCTCTGGACAGATACATCTTCTTAGTGCTCTAATTTGTATCTAGCAGGTGAAAGTGTGTGTTGACCCAGAGCACGTTCCTGGGAGAGCAAAATTAAATAGGTTCAGTAGGTCTGGGATTCACATAAACAGGTCTTAATGTAGTGTGTATTCTCATCACATACATTAATGAAGTTGGAGATGGACTGAATCTCACCAAAGCATGGGGTCTTTGTGAATTTCTTATGCTGTCACCAGGTCAGAAATGGACAGGAGTGACATATGGACTCGAGGGACTACACCCCAAACACAGTGCTTAGCCTTGGTTTGCATAGAGCCTTCATTTTTGCCAAGACTCCACACATCTACCTAACGGTGAGTGTGGGACACACCCAGCACAATCTGTGGTAAAATTCCACTATCATTCCCAAAGAGAGTTGAAATTACCTATATATGTCATACACCCTTACTCAGTTACATAAGAATGCATTCTTCTGGTAAAATTGGTGTTTGTATTTATTTTTTGTATTTATTTAAGAGAGAGCAAACAAGGGATAAGGGCATAAACTGAAGATGGAGAGTTACTGAACAGAGATTTAAGAGTTTAAAAAGCACATATCTATTTTTCTAAGAGCATTAGAAAGGAATTTCAGCCAAATGTCCTCCCAGAGGAATCGAGCTGGTAGCTGAGTGACTTCAGCACCCACTGACACCAGGGAGTGTTTTGAACACCAAGGATTTCCTAAGGCTGACAGATGTTACCTTGAATGATCTATGTAGGCATGTTCTAGAGAATCACACAGAGATGTTGCCTTCCACATGGGAACAACTGCTGTCAGGCTGTGACCTAACATGATTTGGCAATCAAAATTCTTTCATCAAACTTCATGGATTTCATTATAATTTTGAGGTAATTTAGGGGTTCACAGAAGGAAGATAATCAACGTGATTGCTGTCTTCAGATTGCAGCAGTAACAGTGACTGATTTTCAGTGGTCAGGAAAGATTTTTTTGTTCTTTGTTCTATACTTTGTCATAGGGGAGGCCAGGGTGTTCACCTTGTTCTGAAGAACTCAAGACCGACCATGAGAGCTAGGGATTTTTATGCAGGTCTTAATGAAGTTAAAAAAAACTTTGTAGGATTGAACCTTACCTAAAATATCAGAAAACCCTTTTTTTCTGACTTCCCTCATGGTAAAATCCTAATCAACAAAACTGAGACAAGACAATTCCACAAGTGCTCTGCTCTGCTCTACTGACACCACAGCATCCCTTCTCTGCCCACATGATGTGTTGAGCTTCCACCTAGGAATACCCTTATATTCTGTGGAAGATGGGTATGAAGGGTTAAAGTCCTCACTTCATTTTCAGACCATTGGAAGAAGCTGGATTGCTGCTGACATGTTTAATGCAGTAGGAATATAGCACTTGTTAATCTCCTGTGGCCTGTAAATCTTTGCAGCTGAGGTGATGTCTTAAATTGTAGCTTTCATATTTTTCAACTTCTGTACTGCCTTAGTGTGTGACTCTGAACTTCATATAAAGTGTTAGCAAGTTCTTTCACAGTTTAGTTAGACAAAACAATCCTTTTCCAGCCCAAGAACTAAGGACACCATTGCAGTTTCAGGCCCAAAAAGTATAAACAATGGCAAATAGAGGAGAGCAAACTGGGAAGATGGGACTTCACAACCTGAAACTGTAATTGGACAATTAGCCCGAATATGCAAATGGACCAAAACTTATAAAAGTGTGAAAACGTGTGACCGATCGTCCATCTTGAGTCCATCTTGGGTGTAGCCATGGCCAGGCTCTTGTGCTGTCCAGGGTGTATCCTTTGAAGGCCTTTTAATAAATACCTACTTTATTCCTCTAACTCTGTCCAGCCTCTGTTCCAGGTAACCTCTTAGGCATCAAGGGGTTTACAGCTGGACTGCAGAGTGCTTTGTCCCTAGATGACTTTTGAAGTAGACATGTCTGAATGGCAGGCTGACAGAATTGTGATCCACAGTTCAAATTGATCCAAAGAGGAGTTTAATTTTGGTTAGAGAATGGTGTTAATAACCCAAGGTTGTGGGTTATGCATTCTTATGGTAAAATTGGTGTTTGTATTTATTTTTTGTATTTATTTAAGAGCTAGCAAGCAAGGGATAAGGGCATAAGCTGAAGATGGAGAGTTACTGAACTCATATGGTCCTCATATGGGCCATTCTCATGAAAGTCTCTTTTAAGGTTTCATTTTTCTTTACTGCAGTTCTTCTCTAATCAAGATGTACATAAAAAAGAAATGGCTGATAGTAAGGTACAAAATCATGATGCCCAGAAAGCTTGATATTTTCCTCAGAAAATTCTTGCTTTTACCTCACCAGGACTTTTTTCTCACTAGGAACTGGAGAGATTGGAGCACAGAAAATGAAAAGTTAAACCATCTGCACATGGCCTTCTTCATCCAGTCAACCTAAAGAGCTCTGTGAATTTTTAGAACACATTCATAGGCTTCGTTGGTACTAGAAAATTAAATGTGAGTCTCTTGTGGACAATATTTTCCTCTCTGTCCCATGAAGTGTATTGGGCATCTGTAAGTTCGATGGAAATTTTAAAGGGGGAAATTTCAGGAAGAGCAAAATATGTTGGGCAAAGTCTTGAGACAGCTTTAGATTCCTCCTAAGAGGCTGCAAGGAAGCTGGGTTTCCACATCTCTACATTTTTATACTTTTGTTCCATCTCAAGTTTATAGTGAGCACTCCTTTGCGCTCCTAACCCGTGTGTAACTCCCACAGCTATGTGCAGTGCAATGGTCATTAGCAGAATGTATCAGAAATGGCTATAGAGGCTAAATAAATGTAGCACCTGTGCTGTTAAATAACACAGGTCAGGCACTGTTCCTTCTGTCTGAGGTCAAGTGTCACGGCTAGACTTGCATCTATCTATTTAAACTTTCCAACAAACAGGGAAGATATCTCCACACCTCCCTTAGGGAAAGATCTATAGTGCTTTCTGTCTCTTGAGCAATACCCAGACATAATTCAGCAGGGCTCTAATCAACACAGGCTGAGTGTTAATGGTTAAATAGGCAGGCCAGTGCTTGAAGCTGTGCCTCATTGCTCTGGTATTTCCCAGTACAGGTGTAACAACAACTATGTTATGGTGGAAGATATGTTGGAAGAAGCATCTAAGAAAATCTACAGTGAGCTGTACATTCATTGCACCTAATTACTCACATAACTTTCAGAAATGAGCTCCCTAGGCAAAATGTATTTTACTTTGTTTGCTATTTTTATTCTAGTTATGTCAAGGACTCCTTTGTGAAAATCCCACTGATTTAAAGAATGGACATTCCCTACAGATATCAGTCTCATCTGAGAAATTCATCAGCTCTTTCCAGAGACCAGGCTGAAAAATTACCTCAAAACACAACACTTTTAGTGAAGTGGTGGTGATGGTGGTGTTCACCCACAGAAGAGAAATAGGAAAAATAGGGCAGAACAGTGAAAATTGTCTGGCTTAAGACCCAAGACCTCCACCTGGTCAAAAATTAAACCAAAGTGACCTTTTCCTTGCACAACAATGATGTAAGCATTTGGCATTGGGTCCTTAATTAGCCTTGCAACTTTTGAGATTAAACCTAGAACAATTTCTTATTAAACTAGCTTAGCAAATGGATTGATTTGCCTTCATTTAAGTAGCTGGACACAAGGCACAAAATGTGTTCATCCCTGTTCCTGATTTAGTGTTACACACACAGCTCTCTAAGACACTTTCCCAAATGAGTGTAGTGTGGCTGACAGCCTAGAGCTTCAATACTCCCAGTGCAGCTTTGATGTGTGGCTTTATTGGAACAGATCTCTTTGAATGGAATAATGGTTGGGCTGGTATTGTAGCTCTTTATGTGTCCTCGATAAGGCACTTTGGAAGTATTGGTCACTCATTAAGTGCGTAATGCAAATATCTATGAATTTCTTGAAAATACCTTTTGTTTAGTCTGCCTTCTCTTTGATCACTATGCAGCATTATGCATTTGGAACATGAGAGACAGAAATCTTGGAAATGAAAAGCTATCCTTGAGATGTGATTTCCACTTTTTTTTCCTCTAAGTTACATATTTTTCTTCTCTGCACTAGTTTAACAACAGCTCAGTAATTCAGAAGGGAAGGATTTAATATTTATATTTTCAATGATTTAATAATTTTCTTTTTTACTTTCTAATGGATTAATTTAAATGCTATATGCTCAACCCTAACATTTTTTTTAAAGTTGTTAGTTGATTTAAATGTATTAGCTAAACAGCCTCTGGTTTACTTCTTGTAGCAGAAGGAAACATTCAAAGTTACCAAATATTTTACTTCCACTGACTGGTTTACCACTTATTGCTGGCTTCAGAAAGGATCACTGCCAGCACTGTTTTTCCCAAAGGCAAGATAGTAGTTCTCTCATTGAGTAGAGCCAGCTTTTTTTCCCTGTCTCTCTTTTTCACTGCCAATTCTACTACTGATCTTGTGCAATAAAATGTGCTTGTCAACGAAAATGTCAACTAAGTTTAAAAAGAATAGTCTGAGTAAAACTAAAAAGTAAATTATTTAAGTAGAGTTGTAGTTGAAACTTGAAAGAATTTTGTTTGGTGGTTTTCTTTACATCATTCTGCCAATGGAGGAGGAACTCTGAATTCCTAACTAGTGAAGCCCTGTCATAAGTGGGGCTGACAGTTCACATTGAAAATTCTGTTTTCTTCTTTCCCAGGAAAGCAAGTCAAAGTTAAACCAACAAACTATTGTTGGCAAGTGCCTTACCTTTGTTCTGTGCTTCCTTATAAATTAAACACTTCTGTTTTCTAGGTTGCCTGTAAATGGAATTCCTAGAATTTAGGGATTATATAAAAATATATTAGCTATATTGTTTTAAAATGCTACTGCATCCTTTTAGATAGTGACTGGATTTAGAACATCTAAGAATCTCTATCACAGCTTGCTCACAAATGGTAATGAATCAAAAGGAAATAGATATAAATGTTGATTAGTACATTATGAAAGCAGTTAGAAATTGGACCACCAAATCCCAAAGTTTGTAATGGTAAAATATCAGTGAAATTAAGACATTTCTGTGAACACATCAATATTGTGTCTGATCTATCAGTATGATGACATACTGAATTTTTTATTTGTTTGCATACAAAATTTCACTGAAATGGCTAAGGCTGGACGTTTGCACATTAGAGTTAGAATGTATCTAAATGTAAAAAAAGAGCTGAATTTACTATAGAATTGCTCTTAATAGCATTGTACACTTGGAACTCTCTATAACCATACTTTTTTTTTCTATATATATATATACATAACCTCTATTCTCTACTAATTGACTTAGCAGTATATACTACAGTATATACATGGCCAGTTCATTAAGGTTAATTTGTTCAAAAATATTAGAAGCATTAATTTCTGGCTTATAGCTAATGTCTGCTCCCAGCCAGTATCTTGTTTCATCATTAGTGTCAGCTAAATTATAACTCACACCCAACTGTTTTTACACTATCTAATAGAATCAATTGATGCAATGGTTGACAAGACGCTGTTTTGCATTTTGTCATCTCACTAATGCACATGGCTTAAAGGCATTGGCATCCATAATGTGGGGCAGTTTTGTAGGAGGCACAGAATAGGCTGAAGCTGCAAGGGCCATTTTCATAAAATATTAATGAAATTGAAAAATACACTGGGGTTGAAGGCTTGTCTGCTAAATGTAAGGTAAAATCTATTCTGTTCTGCTTTCTGATGACTGTAATTAGCAGCCCTAATTAAAAATTCAAACCTTGTGTATATTTGAAAGCATGAATCTTAGCTCTCATAGTGTTTATTTCCTTTACAAAGTATTTTATTTTACAACACTAATTGAACAGGATCCTTCCTAGCCTGACAGCCGCAGCTGGCTGGAGCCAGTTTATGTATCCAGTCTCTCTAGACTACTTCCTTTTGTAAGCAATAAAACATCTTTAAAAAACATGTATATGCTCTCTATGAGCCATTAACTCTGTGTCACCCAGTGTGGAACTGGCCATCCGCACACATGCATTGTTGTTTCCTTCACTTAAAAGTGACCTCTTTGAAAAGGCAGCTTTTTTCTGATCTTCAATATTTAATGTGGATTTACTTACATTAAATGACCACCTTTCTTAAGGGGACTTGGCCCAATTCTGACATTATTTATGAACAGCATATGCTGTGCAAAACAACGGAAAGAATCACCATTAGTTCCAGTAGAAAAATCTACTTTTTATCATCACTTTGTGTAGTTATTTTGAAATTCATGGTCAAGATACTAGGGTCCCACTAGGGAATTATATGACTGCAAACCAAGTCCAAATTGATTATATGCATGTTACACTCTGAAACCCAATGTACAGTGAAGAAGAAGGTGTGAATGGGTTAAGTTTTCACTGTTGTATTTCCTCTTTTCACTGTTTTCCACAGTAATGGCTCTAAACTGTACTATTTCCTATTTCTCTTTCCATACTCTGTAAAGAAGACAACACCAGAATTTTAATGTCTCATATAGTGTCCATAATCATAAGCAACATTTTCCCTCAGAACCTTGCATTTTTGAATGGGTGGACTTCTTAACTCCTCATGTCAGACCAACGAGGCCATAAGAGGGAACAAGGTGAATTTACAGAAAAGGGTCATGGAAGACATTCTGTGGCTTTGTTAACTGAGTTATTCACTGATTTATACAAGGAAATGAAATTTGATGATGCACCCTCTCTGTGACAAAGGGTCTGATCTTGCAATTCCTGCTCAGGCAAAATTGACTTCAGTGGGAGTTCAGCCTGAGTAAGGAATGCTGGATCAAGTTCAAAGATCAGCAGGAAAATAAAAATAGTCAGGAGAAATCCAAAATAACTCAGTTCTGAAGAACTGGGATCCACATGCCAATAATTAAGGCTGCAAAGCTACAAATGTAATTTTATGATGCTTAAAACTAATTTGTAGTGTAGAAATGAGAGTTTAACCTAAAGTATATGTCTGTTTCTAAGTGTTAGAAAATAATTTAAACACCATCAGCACTGCCACTGTTTAAATTTCTGAAGACTGTTTTCACTCTGCATTGTAATACAGCTGAAACTTTCAAAAGTTTTCACAAAATGCTTTGAAATTTTTAAATTAAATTCTGTTTCTAAAAGTTACATTTAGATTGTTTATTTTTATCTTTCATGTTCATGCTTGTGCAATCTGTAGCCAATGAGCATGCAATCAAGAAGTCTTTTAAACACCTCATTCCCACAGAGCAATCTCCACAAATGTTTCAGCTCAGGCTCATGTCCATAAAATTTCATTGTACTGAGAAACATTCAGATAAGTTCCGTTAGGTTACTCTAAAAATCATTGTGAGATACAGAAAGGGGCTAGAAGGATGACACAAGCCATGTTTATTACCTTCTGTTCCTCTCTGTGGTAGGATGTCTTCCCCTTCCAAGCATTCATAGTTTTGGGATGTAAGGCATATCCATTATTGGTCCTGGGATGTCATCCAGGCATTTGAGTAAATGATTCAGACATATCAGCTCTTTATCAGAGTGAGAATGGGATTTGTAGTCTCTTCCTCCTTCCATGCTCTATTTTCCACAGGCAAAGCCAGAGAGAAGATGCAACCTGCTTCACCTACCTGACAGAGCACGGTCTGAGACACCCCACAAGTAGATCTGGAGGCATCCAGGCACCTCTTCAGCACACTTGTCCTTAGCACTCATGTTTATTGCTTCCTCTCTTTAATTTCACTTACCTGTCTTGAATCTAAAAATATGTGCAGGAACTAGTGAAACAAACCACACTGTGAGTTTTTACTGAAGTTTCACAGGGAGGGTCCCTCCATCCTTTCTAAGATTCTTAGTGAAAAACCCATACTTGGGTATTTGGGCAAGAATTCCCTCGCCTCCTGAAAGCCAAACCTGGATCCAGAGATCAACCCCTCACCTCCTAGAGCCAAACCTGAAGTTTCTTGACCACCTTTGATCTAATCATGGGTATCTTGTTTAAGGTAGTCAGAAAGTCTCCCTTTGTAGCCAAAGGGGAGTGTCCTAGGGAGCCCACCTTTTACTGAGGACGTAGCAAGGCTGAGCTGAACAATCCTTCCAAGAGAGTGATCACTGTTTCTACCAACATAAACCACACCTTTTAGATGATCACAGGTAGGTGTGATGTATCAACCCTAATACCATTTCCCTGGATGATAGCCACAGCTTTCTCCTCTCGTGGCAGCTGAAAATAGTCCACTAATCCTTTAGATGCCACCCCACTTGTAGAGGGGCTGTTCCTATAAAGATTCCTGTGACTTTTTATCTTTCAGAATCTGAAAATCACACAAAAAAAATGAACAGTCCAAGGTCAAAAACAGACCAGCAGGTAGGGTAAACTGTGAGTTTTTTACTAGTTTATTTAAATTTGAAAATAATAAATTGTTAACAGGAGTTGAGCACAGAACTGTCTTGAGTTTTTTGAAACAATTTGAAACAGGAGAATATCTATAATTTGTGTCTGGTACTTGGACTGTGGGTTACTCCAGTACAGAAAAAATTAAATGTATATAATCACCCAAGAAAAATGCATTCGTTAGTTTAAAGAAAGTACAGAGCTGTATAAGTTAAAGGATGTGGCAGTGTTATGAGTTAGGTGATATATTTATTATTTGTTTAGTAAGTTGGATTAATAAACCATTGGCTGGCTAGGTGTGACATACCACTGTGAATAGGTAGAGTAAAAAGATTATAGTCCAAGTCACATAGAGTGTGCTGTCTGTGGTCTTTAGATGATTATTTACTGATTTTTGAAGAGCTGACTGTCTCTGCAGAATTCATCCCCAACATTTTTATATAAAATTTTCTTGAAAGTGTGAATTGTTAAAATTCCGTTTAAGGTATATATTACAGTGTTTTTTGAGGAACTATTAGAGGACTACAAAATTCCCATACAACTCTTTTTCCTACAGAGATTCTTTTGAATTATATTAATAATACAGCAGTTCATGTTAAAAACTAGTAAATACAGAACAACAGCTAAAGTTAAAGACTTTCTCAGTTAAAGTAAAAATAAGGAAGATACTGAAAAACATTGGTGCAGGACACCCAAGGATAAACTGGTTAAATACTGTAGTCCAAAGTAAAGAAGCTTAACATTTCCATCACAAATACCACTTGGTCTTATGACTCAGCATTGTTCACCTGTTCACAGTGAGTTCCTGTGCCAACAGTTCCTCTGGAGGAACTCACATAAGTCTAGTTCAAAAGAGTAATTTCATTTTTTTTTTCCCATAAGGGAGGACTAGAGCAGAAGACAGTAAAACTTAGTAGGTTTTAAATTATGGTTCAGGGATTAAAGCAATTACTTTTAAAGACTCATAAACTGATATGTTGCTGAATTTGTCTTTCCTCCCTGAAGCTGTCATACCCCAGGCAATTGCCTTCACATCACGTATATCATTACTTCTCATCTCTCCGACCAACGAGAGCATCTCCGAGACAGGGATGCACTCAAATGAACAGGCACTTTCAGGGCATTTCCAGTCCATCCCTTTTTCTGTTCTTTCTCCTAACAGGACTGTGGCTTATAATGTTGTTTCACAACCAGCAGGTACACATTAGCCTTTTTAAACTTGTTTTGCACTTGCTCATGTAGAGAAATAGCTCTAAGGATGAGCAAAAGGGAGGAGAATTTGACCTGTTGGCCTAAGCAACTTAGCAAGGTCATCAGTTCAGTGCTGACATCTGCTTCCAATCCACAGATGGTGTTGCTCTAAGGATTTTTTGGAACCTATTAATGCAGAGGGAGGAGGCAAGCAAGCTCTCATTACCTACTGGTGAAAAGGGAAATAGTCATATATATTCTTGTTATAATTCATACTCATGTCAGAGAGGTGACTGGATCATTTTCTCCTATACAAACCATAGTTATGGAACTTTTAGGACAGGCAGAAAGACTTTATTGCTCCTTTCTGAGTCACACACAGTGTTTTCTTGTCTTATTTTCTGTACAGACTTGTCTACTCACATATGCACAGTCAGAAACATACAGAGACTGTTATAGAAACTAGACTAATTCTGTGATATAGCAAAAATCCCTGGGAAAGTTTTATTGTCTAGTCTAGTAAGGTGATCATACAGAGTGCTGTCTATAGCACTGGCTTACTGTGCAATATGAGAGGGAATGGGAAGAGCCTGTGGGAAAAGTTTCCATATTTCAGATGCAGAGGAATCATTTACCTGATCGACATTTTTTTATGATAATGATGCCTGCTTTGGGCTTTGTTAGATAGCTGAAGAAACTTTTCAGAAGTGGTTGTGGTCAGCTTGGTTTGATGATAACACAAGGTTCTCCATGCGTATACAAGTACAGTGCTTATATTAGGAGAAATAGGCAGCTGAAAACTTACCACGTAGATGAGGAAAACATAATCTCTAACATTTTGTAGTGAGGCATTCTTTATGTATCTTCTCCTTTGCTTACATGTTTTCTGATTGTAGGTTATGTTTTCCGACTCTAACATTTACAGTTTCAGGGCATGTTCAAACAGTCATCTTATTTAAAATATTAAAGACAAATCCTATTTACCAAACCTTTTTTTTCCTCCTCTCCTCTCCTCTCCTCTCCTCTCCTCTCCTCTCCTCAGGAATTGGGAAGGGGGGCTGAGGNTTTAGACATAGATATGAGAGGTGTGAGATCCTCAGAGATCTGATTATGAGCATGGAGTTCAAATAAAAGATCCTTTTCATGCTTTTGAAACAACATCAAAATTATGTCTATTACTTTCGCTCAGCTCGTGAACAAAAACTGAAGCAAATTAAGAGCAACAGCAGTAAAATGACCAGCCCACACTGCTTTGGAGTGCATATAGCATGGGTAAGAATTTTAAACGAAGCCTAATGCAAGGCTAGAGAGGCTCTGGGTGGTATATTAGCCTTCTCACATTCATTCTGTATAGCATATATTCCTACAGATCTCTGCTTCCCTCCCTCTAGGGTTTACCCTTTTTCCCACTACCCTTTTCTTTCTCTTCTCCACCTCCTTCTGCCATTTTTGGATTTTGATTGACAAGAGTTAAATGGCATGCAGCCAGCCTCTAAAGCAGCAGCTGGGGCTGGCAGTCCCTCCACTTAGACATATAGGAATAGCTTCAAATATTCCATTCCATGATAAATCAGCATCCCTGCCCCCTGATGTATGAGTGATTGGATAATGCCATGTGCCTGTTTTGACCCAAAGCTGCTTTTGCTAACACCGTATCTTTCCTTCTGCTGCCCCCAGCTCCCTATTTATTTTGAAGACGTCTGTCTGTCTTACATAGATGCAGGTCAGTCAGGGTGGCCTTTCCTCCTCCTGGTACATTGTCCCTGGTTCCTGTGGTACAAAGGGAGGGAGCACTGCTCTGCTCCTCCGAGGTCCTAACCAACA
>VYXD01010384.1:459730-524809 GCA_013397195.1 Hylia prasina
AAAAAAAAAAAAAAAAAAAAAAAAAAAAAAAAAAAAAAAAAAAAAAAAAAAAAATTAGACAAATTAGACAAACAACAAACCGCCTCAAATTAGAAGCACCTTTTTTTGTTTTTGCAAAGGACAGAGTTAGTCTTACAGAAGATGTGGACTCATCATCAGGATTTCTGAGATTTATGACTGGGCTTTGGGGGTAGCACAAACAGAGGTTGAAGCTTAGAAGTAAAGCAAGAACAATAATTGTGCTAATCATTTTTTTACTAATGAAACACATTGACTTAATATAGTTTAACTGCTTTTTGAATCTCTCATAAAGAAACTAGATTTCTATGAAGTAATAAAATGCAAAGTACTACCTAATTCTTTCTAATCCACTTACAACTTGGTGAGAATTTCAGAAATGGAATAAGTGTACGGGCTGTTTTCTCCCGGATGTTTAAATGGTGTCTTTGATTTTCCAGAGAAGCACACACACCTTTCAGAACACATAGGCATGTCAGTATATTTTCAACATAAAAAAATTCATAAGATAAAATTTTGCTTAGGGGTATTTTTAAAAAAATCATCTGTCCTGAAAAAGTGCTAAATAAGTTCTGTTTGGTAGATAGCCAGAGCAGGAATGCTTTGATAAAAACTCACCTGGTAAACATTATGAGTTAAATAATTGAAGCATTCTTCTATGGATTTTTAAAAACTCCTATATCCACTGCGTTGTGCAGTCTGAAAATCCAGTGCATCTTCAGGAAAGAAACCTCTGGTGAATGGGCACTCGTTGTCAGGATAGTCCATCTCCACATCCATGGAAAATCTTGTCCATGCATTGGAGAGGTTGTGACGGTATCTTTGATATTTTTGCAGAAGAATTCACTCTGCAGAAGTGGTCCAACTCAAAGTGTCTATGAGTACAGTAAGAAAATCCCATTGTACTAGAAGCCAGGGTATCCCAGCCAAGTTTAGCTATAACCTTCAGATTGGTGAGGATGCTGCCCTACATGTCTTAACTGCAGTCAGGGGCACTCTGTAAATTACTGACCATCTTTTTCAAAAGACCAAATGTATGTATATTTTTGTCTTAGTGTTTTAAAGTGCAGGGAAACATGTGGGTCCTTACTCACCATATGTATGTGACACATCCATCAAAAGCAGCATCTGGGTTTAAACGATCAGGAAGAAAACCAAATCTGTTTTCAGAGCCTGGAGGTCCTTGCAAGAGCTTATGGAAATCAACTGAATGTTACTGAATACCCACTCCAAATAATACATTTATTTTGCAACTTTCAGTTTTAAAACCAAGACCCATCTGGAGGGCCAGATTCACTGGTCTGCCTTGGCTGCACTGCACTGTTTGGGTGATGTAAAACATCTGTGAACTTGAATTGACTGGGCTTGTTGGGGTTGGCTCCCTGTTGGGTTTACAGCTGCTTCACATTACCAGAGCAGTGCAGAAAGTCTAAGCAGAGAGGTCTATCTCTTCTGGCTGCTGTGAGGCACAGGGCAGGGCAGTTGAAAATCAGAGCCACCAGCAGGAAACAAACATTATTTCTAGTGGGAAAGAATAATTATATAAGGGTGGTGGAAGAAAAAATTATCATTGTTGCGTACAATTTTAGGGAAGGGAAAGCAAGTCAGAAAAACTTCTCTGGAGACTTTTTCCAGTTTTAAATAAAATGACAGATAGCTTCCCATACACTGGTATGTTCTCTGCTGTTACGTAGATAGAAAAAGGAAATGGGTGGATGACATTGGGAATTAGCACCAGAATCTGTCAATGGCATTATATTTTGACTCTTGACTGCATCCAAGAGCAGTTCCTAAGGAATTTTAATATCTTTGGTGTTCCCAGGAATGTCTTATTTGTAGGTGCCTATGTTTTATGAATGGAGACACGCAGACCAAATGTCTGCTGACAGGCAAGGACAGAAGGTGAATGTGGGGAAAAGTCACGTGCCATTTCATGGCAAAGGACAAAAATGTTAGTACATGCATTAAAAATGAAGTAGCAGTGCACTGTGCCAGTATATATATTTTAGTTTTAGTGTGAGTACATGTTTCAAACTGCGTCATTCTCTTCTTGGCTTTCTTTTTACATCCGGTAGCTGCTGCTCCGTAAATAGCTCCCGACCTTACCAAAATTTCTTTGCAGTATTCTCGCTGCAGGCATTAGGTCACTCATTGTTAATGAGCCTATTAGATAATAGATGTTAACTCCAGCACACTGCAGTGTTCCAGCAGAGTGCATTCCCCAGCATTGAACACAAAGTGTCACTGTGACCACACACTAATAATTCCAAGAAATATAGAAACTTTTGCTTAATTTTACATCTATTTACTTGTCATATGTGTGCTCATTTGGAACTTCTAGCATTAATTATCTTTGCTCCAAGTTGGGCCAGTCTGGAATTCTAATTATCTTAATTTTTACAATTCATGTCTCTGAGGTCTTAGTGTACTTTGGAACTGAAGTCTAGGCTGTACATAATCAGGGCAGAAAAGAGACAGGTGGCAATATTGTACATTTCAATTGCCTTGTCTGATGTGCCCCTTTTGTAGAATAATGAACATTGGAGAAACAAATTGGTCTGTCAGAGTCAATAACAACCCAATGCCCTGAGCTGCTGGTCACTAATGCTTCCTGTACTTAATCAACGTGCTGCAGGAGATGTCCTGTTCAAAACAGTTAAAGATGAGCAGCAGATCTGGCAGCAGGACTGGGAGAGCAACAGAAAACATCCACAGGATTGGAGTTTCCTTGTGCTAGGTAAGGGAAAACCTGCAAAGAAGAAAAGACCCTCACCGTCCTGTTGGCAGAGGAGGAAGAGGAGGTCAGTTCTTTCCTCCAAAATGAGTAAACAGAAGATTTCTACAAGAAAGCATGGCAGGAAAAGACCACACTATACACCTTCACAATTAAATCTTTAAAACAATCAACAGGAGAAGCAAGAAGTTGAGAAGAATCATTTTTTTTCCCTCCAGTCATGATCAGAGAGCCTGAGTTACCAACGGAATTGGTGCTGGTAGCAATGTTCAAGGCAACAAATGTTTATTTGAAGCAAACTGTAAGGAGAGCAAAACAAATAGGGAAAATCTTGCAATGACTCAGGTTTTAAATCATGACTGTAAGTAGCTTCTGAAACAATTAAGTAAGCAAACAGAAAATAATTTCTGAGCAGGAAAAGGATAAAAGGTGATTTATGCCTAACACATTAGATCAACATTTTTTTCAATGGGTCTCATGGCATAAATGTGGACAGATGAAGAGTACTTATGATTGTGCACTCAGGAAAAAACAGAAGATAACAATAATAGATGAAACCCCCTTTTCTTACTGAAAACTAGAGTTCAAAAGAACTAACTTACACCTGTGTGTTATTTCCAGAAACACAGTCTTAGTAGTTGGAGCGGACCATTAAGGAAGTTCTTTTCCCCTCTGCACCTTGCCAGGACAGTATGTTGGGGGCTTTCATATCTCTTGGAAAAGAGCAATAAATCAACATATTCCTAGGAGTTTAAAAGCATATATATGCAAGCTCCACCTTGCCTTGCTTGACAGTGGGAAATATAAAGCTGTCACAGAACTGAGATGGACCAGCCCTTGTCTTGAAAACCTGACTACAGTGTGAAATAAAAAGAGTTGGAGCAAGGGAAGCTTGACAGGAGTCAACATTCACAGATAATTTCATAAAGATTTTCAGGATGGGACTGTGATAACTTTGTCAGATATAGTCAATTGTTTCTAGTCTAAGCTAGAAACTTATGCACTCAAAATTGTCTGAAATAAATAGACATTTTCAAATAGTGCATCCCTGGTAATTTGTAAAGATTTTGTAGCATGAAAAAGTACTTATCTGTCTCCACTGAGACCCTAATCCCATCTTTTCTGAATACTCAGGAAGTTCTTATCTGAGTTTTTCTAGTTTTACTTTAAACTGGAATTTTTGCCTTCTTTCATATCAGACAGATTTTATGGATAAGGATGACATTTGATGAAAATGTGCAGGAATAGTCTAGTGTTTCCCAAAGAATAAAGATAATGAGAATTGGGTAAATCATTCTTCATATGATGACGATTTTTAAAACTTGTAAATAATTCCTGTGAGTAGTTTTTTTTTCATTGGAGCAGGATTGAAAGATTAGATGGGAGAGTTGGATCCAGGGGTCACAGAGATTGACTGATATTTTGTTTTCAGAATAAAATATTTATCTTGTCAAAAAAAAAAGTTGGGACAAGATTTTAAAATTACTCACTCAAGACAGGTTTGTCTTCCAACAAATTCAAAGCACAGGAATATAGAAGTTCTTGTGAAAGATCTATAGATTTAGCTCTAGATGTATTTCTATCCCTTTATAAAAATCTGAGAAAAAAATGTTAATTTTTAGTAGCCATTCCTGAAGTATACTCATTGTTAGTTGACTCAATAAATAAAGAAGAAATGATCCAAACTAACCCAGTAAATTGGAAAATACAAAGGCCAAACTCCTCTTCACCCTGGAGAATCACAGTTATGCACAATGATTATGCCAACTTACGTACCTCTAAACAAACACTAAAATCCAATTCTTTCATCAGTGGTGGAGTAGCGGCAGCTATAACTGACACAAGAGCAGAAAGAACTGTTGCAGATTCCCAGGACAGAGAATGAAATTAAGGAAACAGTATTTGTGTTGAAAGCGGGAAAGCCTACGCCCCCGATGGATTTGCTGTAGAATTTTTAAATACATTTGAAAGTGAAATCATATCAGGCTTACAGGACGATGTCACCAAGCTTTTGAGAGGATCGGTCCCAGACTCCCACAGGGAAGTAACCGCCTTTCTGCTTCTCAAACCAGATTACGATCCTCTGGAGGGGATATCCTTTCTGTAATTAACGTTACAACCACAGGCCCGTTTTTATGGCTGATTTTGATATTCAGTATGAAACTTCTATATGACTACTCGATAAAGTCCAAGAAAGTAACTGGAGAATCTGCTCCAGTCTTACAGAAATATACATTAGTATCTCTTATTTCTAGCTGCGATTACAAAAACAGATGTACAATTTTTTGTCCACAAATGGTTAACACAATTTTCCCTTAAACTATTTAAACACTATTCTCTAGAAACAATCATATTTAATTGTCAGATACCATCCCATAAAAAGGAGCAAGGACATTTTGTCTGAGTTTCAATTGATTTAAACTAACAAATATCCTCCAACTGGAAAACAAGAACAAAACAAAGCAGAAAAATTATATTTAGCTAGGCAAAATGTTTCCCCACTAACTTGAGCAATGATAATGAAAAGATGGAATTTACACTCTGCATTAACTCAGGAGATAAACAGTGAGCAGAACTCTTACCCCATCCAGTAATTTTTATTAGCCACTTCAAAAATTAAGCACAACTATAGGTTGTCTTACCTAGACTCAAAACATTTTTGGTGTTGTTTTTGGGGTTTTTTAATAAAAAAAACAAGATTTAGAAGCTTCTTTCTAATAATTATGGGCTGCACCTCAGGCTGACAAGCTTCATTTACAGACACATCTCCATGTAAGTCAAAGGATCTACCTCCTATATTTGGTGGCTGTAAGAAAATAGTACGGGACCTCACACCTTCTTGTCATTGATAAGAATTTTCTGGTGCTATAGAAACACGTCTGAACAGGAAAGATTTTGGGGAATTTACCAAAGCCTAACCTGCCAGCAGGTGCATAATGTCTTGAAGCATTTTAAATCAGGCCAGAGAGTATCTCCTATTTGTCCACTTATTAACAGCCCTCTTCTCCCTGAGGCCCTTGGAGGCAACATCTATTAATTGTGGAATGATTTTGACGTGATGACTCTCAAGGATATTTGTAATGAAAGAATATTTAGACCCTTTGAGAGATTAGTGAAATATAAGCCATACACTAAAACAACACGTTTATAGATATTTACAAATAAGACATTATCTGTGGGAGATAAACTGAGGAATTTTTGTACCCCTGAGTTCATTCCCTTCGAATGCTAGCTTTTAATTATGGATAAAAACCATGAAAAGAATCTGCACTTGATATCCTTCTAGGATGAATAAATTCAGGGGAGATAAAAGCTAAGTTCAAGTGCAAAAGCAATCTGGATCAAGAATTCTCTGATGAAGAATGGATTGAGATATGTAATCAAACAAAAACAATCTCCATTAGTGTACGATGCCAAATGTTTATATTTAAGGTTATTCATAGAATATGCATGACTACAGAAAGTATGCACTAAGTAAATAGTGACAATGATGATACATATACAAAATCTAATTTTGAAAAGCAGTTTCAGCATGTGGGATAGGACTCAAAGCATTCAGCAACTCTGACACAAGGTTGTAGAATTTGTCAGAGCTATTCTACAATTTTATATGTTCCTTATATTATACTTGCCTCATCATGCAAAATCAGGTCTGTGGGCATTGTGTTGCCTGCTGCTAGGGCATTTATTATGAAGGGTACATCAAACACTGTTTGGGGCTGGAAATGGGGTGGGAGAGGTTGATGTGGGGTAGCTAAAACTAGCAGAAACATTTAATCTGGAAAAAAATAATTAGTGAAGAAGCAAGAATCCCTAAAATATGTTGATAAAATATGGGATGTTTAATAATTAGACTGGAATTAAAACAGAAATGATGATCTATAGACTACATTACCACCCGTGTTTATAATAAGAAAATAAAAGTATCTATTAAATAAAATAAACTCACACATATTTTAAGTTAGCTTTGTCATGGAAATACTTTCTATAGCCAGTTAAAGCCCTATATCTTCTGTATATACTAAACTCAATTTTCTGTATTTGTACCTAAAAAACAGTCTTGGTCCTTATTGTTCCAGACATGCAGAAATAATGACAAGATGTGAGGAATGTGGTTTAATTTGTCTGCGACTTTATTAACTGAACTCACCTGGGAATCATTCAGCAATAACATACTCGGTGCAGGTCATCATTTCTTCTTCACTTGTTTCACACATTCGGGGAGAGCTGTCACTCACAGTAGGGACCCCACTGCCCTCCCCTGCAAGGAAGGTAAAGAGCTGCAAAGAGGGTGCTGCCTATTTGCTGCAAGAGCCTCTCTTCTTTAGCCTCTTTAGTTAAGCAGCTGCTCTTTGATTTGCTTCTAACCCTGGTTTATCAAGGAAGGAGATGCCCCAGGGAACAAACATAAGCAGTGGGTCACCTGCCGCCAAGAAACACCAGCAGTTATCTGGGTTGGCCTGTCCAGATTCCCAGACATCTAATCACTCTGACAACAACCAAAAATACAAGTGAGGAGGTGGAGCCCTCTCTCCTGGATGACTTGTGTATCCCAATGATTGTTGTTTCTTTGTGGGAGTTCATAAGAGGTGATCCCATCCCTGAACACATCCAGCCTCTACACAGTTCGTGGACCTTTGAGGTCTTGCTCACCTGTTCAGACCTTTTGGTCTGATAGCACACATCCCCCACCACTCATAAAAGCATTCTCATTCACAGCACTACCTTTCAACTTTTTCTCCCCTTCCCACTTGCTTTATATACAACCTGCACGGGAAATACCTTCTGGCATACAAACCTCCTTTCAGGGCAATCCTCCTGAACTTGTTAAAGGATTATCCAAAACTCAAGACCCATCTCCCATCAGTTAATTTGTCTTTAATAATAAATAAGTTCTGACAAGGAATAAGGAGTTTGCTGTATCACCAGCTGTCTTAGTCAATGCCTGAAATCTTGCCAGTTTATAAAGAACGAGCTGAGATATCTGCTCTGTCTTTCAATTGAAGGATGAAGTATTTGAAGGATGGAGTGAAGTACTGTTTCTTTCACTGACAGGCAGGTGTGTTGTACATGTTGGGTTGTATATGTCCTCAAATCTACCTTTCCTGGAAAAAGAAATAAGCTAAAGTACCTCACAGAAAGATTGGCATCTGCAAAAAAGTAAGTCTCAGATCACATTTACTCAGTATCTCATGGGGAAAGGATTAACAACACCTCTTTGAACATCAGGTCATGGGTAACACGGACTATTTATGGAAAATTTTTGACCTCTGCTGCATGCCTACAAGTGCCTCAGTTTACCAGTGGCTGCCTGAGACTTTAACTACAGCTGCTCTGGCACTCCCCTTTTTTCAGTTTTAGTGCTCAGTATTGAGAGCTTAGCTGGACCATTTTTATTTTCCCAGGGCTCAGTTCATGTCTTTAACCATAGATGTCTATTAGCATCTGAGATATTGAGATTTTCTGTGGCATTCTGCTTCTCCAGAAAGTCAAAGAACTTCTTGTGACACACCCATGAACTCTAAGAGGATTCATGCAATATTATGGGGCATCTCAAATGTACTAGGTAACCCTATAGGCAGCTGCCAGCAAGCCCTTGAACTTCAACAGTTGCATTATCTTCTACTCTGCTGCATGAATCTTTATCATTGTACAACCAGAGCTTGGTTTGTCCAAGGGTGGATATCTAATTATTGTCATCTGGGCAATTTTCTTTGCACTTTATCCAGTAACATCTCTTGCAAAAAACAACTTTTTTTCAACCCCCAGCCAGGAACAAAACAAGCATTCACCTATGGGGATGTGCATCTTGCCACAGGAACATTCCACGTTAGAAAAGATCTCTCAGTGGTCTCTTTTCCCTCTCTCTCCCCACAAAGGCATCCTAGACATTGAAGCAGTAACATTTTTCTCCCTAAGCTCACTTTTGCTCCTTTTCTCTTTCCATCACCTTCACAGCTGCCACAGGGCTACACTTCAGAAGCTGTGTATAGTTCCAGATCAGACATTATAAGGGCTGGAACATTTCTTCCTTTTCCAACCCACACAGGGAAAGGGAACAGAGTCCCATTATATTGTGCATTTAGCTTCCTTTCATCTGTGTGTGTGGAAAGTTTTTTCTTGAACTGCTTAATACCTGCTACCTTTTCTGCACCCAATTTCCTGAACAGCTACCTTCTGGCCCTGAGCTAAAAGAAAAACAAACAAACAAAAAAATGTTCAGCCAAATTGTCAGCCATGCTGCTTCTGTTCCCACTTGCCTACCCTCTAAGGAAAGTTTCTATTTAAATTTTTCTTTGAGCCCTACTGCCATTGTCCAACAGCCACCAATCCCCTCACTGCAAACCCACAGAGGGCTTCAGACAGGTTGACAATTTATATTCTAGGGGACCCTGAAGCCTGATGTAAGAAGCATTTGCATCTGGATGCAGTTAGCAAGTTCCTCTGCTGCCTCCTTGTTGGTAGTTGCTGCATTTATTTTCTCCCAGGTGCATTGAGCAAACCATTTGCTTACCATCTTCTCTTCTTCCCTTTAACTATTTCTCAGCAAGATGTCAGTTCAGCCACTATATGCCTTTCTTCTCATTTTTTTCAGATAAACCCTCTCCCTCCACACTCTTGCTCCCACTGAAGCTAACTGGAGATTGGCCATTTGTCCAAGCCAACAGGGAATGTGAAAACTAAGAGCAAAGCCTAATGAAGCTTGGAGAGAACAACCATGTTGTGCCTAATTGCATTCAGGATTTTTCAAGCATTTGCCTTCCTAACTCACACTGCAAGAGCAAATTCATTGGAGGCATGCTCTGCTGAGTGATGCAGCAGTTACAGCTTACACACAGGTTTCCATCTAGGGCTGCCTTCTGACCTGGACATGTGTGACAGAGAGAGCACACACGCACGCTGGCTTAACAGCAGCTGCTTGCAAAGCTCACAGAAATGGGAAACTTTCTGCTCCTGCCTGTGCAGCTTGGATGAAGTCCCAGAGCAGACATTTACGACTGACATAACATTGCTCACAATTTACTCGATTCCTTGGTAGGGCTCTGAGATCTTTTTTTCCCTGAAAAATTGTAGGGGAACATGGTTTTCTTCCTCCTCTGAGATCTTTAAGTCAGTTTAACTAAGAGATTGACTAGAAATCTGCCAGCACAAAAATATTACTAAAATGCTGCACTTGTCTAACAAGGATACCAGAGAGCTCTGAAGAAATTCTAGGGGTCTGCCAATATCTATTTATGTTGAAGGTGCCCATGGCATTCATAATGTACAATAAATAAGAGCAGTCATTCCAAAACACTATAATAAAATGTTCACAACTTAAAAGTAAATACTAAGCAAAATTATTTGCTGCGTTATTACTCTCACACAAAGGTATTCATAATTGGTACCATAATCAAAATTCTTTATTAAATATATAATGGCTTTTTATGAGATGACCCTCCAAATACAAAAGGTTTGTGTTGATCTACTTGAATTGTTTTGCTGTGAAATAAAAATGTTAAGAAGTCATTTCCAGGGGATGAGAAATAGGAGTTAGCTACCCCTCTTTTTCTTCTTTAAAAAAAAAAAATGCCTAATTCCTGCTGCATGAATTAAATAGATAGAGCTGCAAGCAGCTGCTCCCCACCAAAAACACTTCACAGTTACATGATAAAATGTAGGTGATAACATTGCACTGCTGTAAAACAAGGTTGTAGAAACGTGGACATGTACTGACAAATTTGCCTTTAAATCTTCTTTGCTAATATTTATAGGCATGAAATCTTAAAGCACCTTTAATGTGCCTATAATCCTGCCCATTTGACAGCTTTTACATAATTTTATAGGGAAAGGTGACCCGATCATCCCAGGCTGTTGACAGTGCAGCTGAAATGGCCCTCCAATAAATGAAGCAGGATTATCCAGACACTATGGCAAACAACAGCTCATAATATGCATCAAGAAATTTCCATAGCACATCGGATCTTTGTCTTCAATGACACATGGATCATGACAGGATTTCAAGAACACATTTCCCTAGACACTTGATAAGTTTTAATGTAAAAGTATAGCGTAAAAGGCTCTCCTCAGATAGATTCTGTTTTCCATATTAGAAAGAAATTGCTTTCAATCTGGAAAACTACAGGCATAGTTTTAAGCTGAATTACCATGTTAACTTATTCTGCTTAGTGTAGCTGACACTTTGAATACATTTATGAGTTTATTCAGTTAAAATTATAAAACATTACAAGAAATATATATATATATTTTACTGCGGTAAAAGTCACTATTGACAATGAACAAATCTTGATGAAGGCTGTAATAAAGCTATGCAGAAGTTTTTCTGAAGCTCCTATGCTTCTCTATAAAATACTTTAGACAAAAATGCTAGCTATATGCCTCCTAGGTTTACATGATAATGTCAAGAAAAGGTTTTGATGCCTGCTTCCAATTCATACCAAAGGTACTGTGTGCTATAAATTTAGTTTATATTGGGGTAATTATCAGTGACATGGCCAGATTGTATTAATACCTCTGCTCCTATTGCTTAGCCTAGGTACTACAATTTGAATGCCACAAAATATCAATACTGATGCTTTATGGCATCATGCCAGAGCAGCCTGAGGACAAGCAAAGTGGAATTGGTTGACAGTTTTTGTTCGAGCATGGAGTTTGTTTGGTCTCATAAGACATTTATGAGGTCAATTGGATGTCATTTAGAATATCAGGAGAGAAACATATTTAAACTACACACCATGTCCCACTAGGAACACAGAACTCTGTGAGCAAATACTAAAAAGGCATTATGAGTGCTGCAGAGATAAGAAAGAAAAAAGACTGGGCTAAGGGTGAAAAATAGGGATCGTCCCCAGAGTAATAACTGTCCCTTTGACAATCCACAGAAAGAAATTAGGCAAAAAGAAAAACAAAACCACATGCAAACACAAAAAAGCTTTGAAAACAGCAAACATTAATTTTCCCTTAAAATAAAGTTTGTACTGATGATATAGATGCTTACTCAAGACTTAACAGGGGACTAAGACTCTGAAACACCTAGGGAAAAACTCTCAGTATGTGTTTTCGAGAATTTTCTTTGGCATGGGAATAGCAATGAACACTGATAAAATGGAAAAAAATAAAAGAACAGAATGTCCCAGTTACTAGACTAGAATTTTCTGTCATTGATCTGACATTTATTCTCCTGGAAAAGTATTGTATTTTTCTCTGTCTCCATTTTTTCTTCTGTTAAAAATTAAGGTGAGTGGTATTTAAGTACATTGTGAGTACTTTGACAGTTCCATGTTCATAAGGGACAAATATAATAACATAATAAATGATTAGCATTATTAGCATGTTATAAAAAGACAGCAGCAAATTCTATTGCTGATTTTAAACATCATTTAGTTCCAAGTCTTCTGCCATGGGCAAAGACACCTGCTTAAGATCCCATCCATCCTGACCTTGAACATTTTCAATAATGGGACATCCACAACCTGTTCCAGTGCCTCACTACTTATAAAAGATATCCAAGATTTGTGGGTTTTTTATTTTGTTTTTTTTTAATTAAATATGTTTAAGAACTGACTACTTCCCATGGGTTGAGCTCTTAAAATCAACACCAACATGTATCAACAACAACAAAAAAAAACCACTACATATAAATTGCATATCTTCACATAAGAATTAGGAGGGTTTCAGCTGTCCTCCTGGAAAAAAAGGGCAATGCATTATGGCTGATGAAGTAGTGGCCACCTTACCTAGCTACTTTCTCGATTGTCATGTCTACTGGTGAATCCCAACCAACACTTATTTATATTTCTTCAGATGTGTTTGTGTGGCTTTCTGCAGTACTTTATGCAATACATATAATGTGCTAATCAGGATACAGCAGAGAACCTACAAGTTTACTACCCATGGGAGATATTCATGCCACGAATCAAGGGTAAAAGATAGGTAGTTCCAGACTGTGACTTTCCCCAGCTACCTAAGGTGGGTGTTCTGGAAGTGCCAAACATTGGCTACAAGTGACCCCATAAACAGTGCAGCCCCTGACTGTGGGGATGACTTCAGCATATCTGTTTACAGAATTGCAGTGGTAATGCTTGTTTTAGTTTTTTCTGGGATATAGAAAAATAAAGATATTTGAGGTGAGGTAATGTGTTTAACTTCACTGTCCTAACCTGTTGTATGTTTAGACTCTGTCCATTGCTCAGTGATCTCCACCAAAAGAGATAACCCACTGAAATAAAATGTTTCTCTGGGATATAGATTCATATTTTTGCATTTTATTTGAATAACGGACTTGAACATGTCTTCGTCTTATCCAACGACTGCAAAAAGTATCAGGTTCTTTACTACTGAAAAGATCCCCCCAAAAACACCACATAAAAAACCAAAACCAGTTTCAGAAAATCAGAATTGTCCTGACAATGAAAAAGGGAAAAAAAAATTACATTTTCAAAAAAATCACTGTTTTCCCTTACTGTTTTTTTTTAATACTCTACAGCAATATATAAAGTATTTCAGTATTCAGATACCAGGGGAATATATCTTCTTAGCTGACTTAGCTGCTGGCAATTCTGGTACTAATTAAATAAGCTACACTGATTTAGCAACACAAAGGTAATCCTACAAGATATGGTAAAATCTCTATACCAATGACTTTGCTGAAGGAATGAAAGTCTCAAAATCACTATGAAAACTGACTTTTCATAATCAATCATAATTTTATGGCTTTACTTCTTCTTCATTCATGTTTCGTATTTAGAAAAAAAAATGATGTTTTATAATAGACTCAGAAGCTCTGAGTTTTTTATAGATTGGTAATTGCTCTTTATTTATCTGTGGGTGTGCACAGTGTTAAAAGTACACAGAGAGGTCCCAAAATATACAGAAAAAGAAAAATTGTAATTGTCTTAAGATGCTGAGATATTCATGTTGCTAGCATATTTGGTCATGGATTTGGGGAAACAGTGTGCATGATCATTTCCATGAAGTCCCCCACAAAATGAAGACTTTGCAGATGCAATTCTTATCCGTATTTATATGTCACAGAACTACTCATATATTCCCTTTAATGTTCTCAGAACTTAAAGTAACATTAATATTAGTGTAATGACAAACTAAGATGTATTTCAGGATATTTGCAACCATTTACCCTTCTTAAAAATTCATTTTTGCCCTCTTATGTGTTCATTATTGTTAGACAATATCCATTATCTTAACAAAGCAGTACAAAAAAGAGGGACTACGTTCTATTATATAAGAAAATAGATGGGGGTGGAGATGGTATTTGTTTTTCTTTTAGTAATGGGTGCAATTATGAAAATATTCAAGCAAGCTGATGGGTCAGCAGTCTCACCTTTTGTATGGAGAATAAGGACTGAAGCCAGCTAAGGACATCATTGACATTATATTTTAGGTGCTGTTTTTCTATAATAGAGAAAGTACTTTGGACATTACTTCAGAAGGTCTGGAACTTGGACAAGACAAATCAGAAATGCTTCAAGTATTGAAGTGGTTAAGGGGAAAGAGTATCATCACCAGAAGACAAGGACTCAGAGTTCAGAGCACAGGACTATCTTTCTGATTCTCTGTTTGCACAGTGCCAGAAGAATGTGCCCTTCGACTGCATTTATCTGCCCTCAACTATGTATCTTTACATGTAGGACTGCCTGTGTAAGATCATGATTCCAGGCTTCTTCTCTAATCCACAAAAGAAAACAAACACCTAGGGAGGACACTTCATGATATCCATTTTTGGTGCTTATGTTATGGAAAGATGAATTCCTCTCTGAACATGACACACAGTCTGTCACTATGCTAAGGCACAGGCTGCTCCTCTGACATGATGTGTGCATGATGCCTGGAACAAGAGAGCTCTGCTCCCTGACATCCCTGGCACAGCAAGACACTGCTGCAATGGAAACATTACAGTCCTGAAAGGGCTAAGATCAGATTCCATTGCCTTGGTTGGTTTTGTAGCAGCAAGTCCTCTGAGAGATTGGGGGATGATAATTTTTGGTTGTGTTAATAAAGGCACTTAATTCTTTGAAGCTAAGAAATGTTGGTAGTGCAAAATGGAATTTACCAAGGACTACATGATTAACATCCCTAATCTTGAAAATACAGATGATATCACATATTTATTTAACAGCCCCTTCATCACTTTAGTGATGATAGTGTGAAACAAAAAGGCTAGAGAAGATGTCACAGTGCAAAAATAATTATAATTAGGAAGTGAGGGGTAGTAAATAAATCATCTTCTATGTTGCTTTCTTCTTTTCTCTTTCATTTTGGGTATATTTTCACACACTGGTTCCAGGATTCATTTGCATTCCAAGTGTTCTTATTAAAGCAGCACCATTTATTCTACAATATATATACAAGATTTTCTATTTTTAAAATTCTATTTCAAGGCATGAGCTTGGCATACAAAGTCAAATCCCGGGAGTGAGTTCCTTCTCTTTCCTTTAAAAAATAATAGCAAAAAAATTTTCATCTGAACAGTTTTAGGTTACATGATGGGAAAATCGGAAGATGGTACTTTCATCCACTTGTTCCTGTTTTCTTCCCTGTTCTGTAACACAGCATCTGTAAAAATGAAAGTGAAAAAAGAAAAAATATTAAAGTTCCCTCTTTTTTCCTCGTGTTATAAGCATTTAATTATATGCAAATATATCAATGAATATAAGAAAATTCAGTGTCCAATATCCAACAAAATAATTACTTTTCCTCTCTAAACCCCATGCACCTAATACGACACAGCACTGACCTGACATACTGTAGGGTCCCAGGTCAACTGTGATAGTCCACCTGGTGAAAGTCTACATGCTGAAAAGAAATTTTAACCACTAATGTTCAGAAAGTTTGCTCTTTGTAACAGTAAGGTATATAACAACACAAATATACTTCCTACCAAAGAGGAACTTGATTTAAAAATGTACATTCAGATTTACTTGTTAGATCATCATTCCATTACAAGTTAAACTCCATCTGGAGTTAAGAGCCTATGCTTTTCAAGCACTGAAATGAATGTTAAACTTTTACTTACAGTCTGGAGTGATTTTACTACCAATATATACCGTGACTTTCCTTGGAATATAGCAATTTAATCAGGCATATAACCTCCCACACAATCAGGAAAGAAGGAACATGCGAGAAGTTGTCACAGTTTGTCCTACAAATAGCATGAGAAAATCCCAGAGTGCCCATACAGATTCAGCTGTCCCTGTTAGCTGCTACCACTGTTCCACCTTTAGAGACAGATAACTCCACATGTGAGAGCTAACTTCATTAGCAGCTGCAGAACAGGAACATATTTGTGTCCACTGGGCTTCCATTACCACAGTATCCAAGTACTTCATGAATAAGAAGAAACATTTCTCAAACATTTTCCAAAACACTGCAAAACTGGGAAGTTTTCTCTTCTTTTATTAAAAAAAAATAAAAAAATTTTAAAAAATTTAAAAAATTGGTAAACTGGAGTTCACAGTGATTAAGCACCTGCATTTCTGAGGTAGAAGCCATGTTTCTTTCATTCACATCAACTTCACCCTGGATTTTTGGTCCTTTACAGTTCTTCAGGTTAGACCCCATCAAATGAGCTATGCCTGATTGCTGTGAAGGTCTGTAGCAAAGTTTGAATGATAAGCCAGATTTACACAGGTCTAGCTGAATGATTCCATAGAAGAGCAATTGTCACTATGCAGAGAATGAAAAAAAGTTTGGTGTTATTTGCAGGAAGAACCATATATGTTACCATGAAACACCACATATAATGGCATGTGTGGGAATGAAAAATTATATTTCAGTATTGAGATTTGTTATTTAAATTTTTATTGGGCAGATTGCTAAAAAAATAAAAAAACCTTGCTGGCACCAAATTTGGGTTACTTGGGGAGAAAAAGGATGGAACTAAACTCTGGTTTCAGTCAAATGCCTAAATCTCTATTCAATTGCAGAAACTATGTACCTGGGCCAGAGTTCAACTATATGACTATTTTCATCTGTCAATGGAAATGTACCAACATCTGTGTGATATTGTTTTCATATTTCAAAGATTTTGATGGTGAAAAAGGATCATACTCAGTTGATAATCTGCATTTAATTTTGTTACATTTAATCTAAACTTTAAAAATTATCCTTCAAAGAATATGCCTGGATGAAAATTAAATGCAAATAACAGTCCATATTGGTTTATTGTGTGAACAGTTTTCCTTGGATTTTGGTAATATTTTTATTCAAGAAAGTATCCCATGCCACAGAGGTGTCTAAGTACTTTTAACAAAGTTCAGTGTCAAATGCAATGAATAGACAGGAATTAGAAGTTATTTTAGGTGTGAACTTATGAACAATCATACTTGATTTGATCCTAAGTACTGAAAAGACTGGGTACTCAGTTTTCCTGCATAGATTTTTCTTGATGCCCAAATAACACAGGCAAGGACTCAATACAGAATCCTGATCCATAAGTTTGTAAAATTTCCACTTCCAGTTTCTTGTTCTGAAAAATTAGTAGTGTGGCCAAGAGCAATGTGCTGCTGAGAAGTTGGAGGTGTTGTGAAATCGAGTCAAAGGATATTGCTAATTTTAAACACGTGTCATAGCCTTGCTGTAAAATAGGACAGCACTCACTTCCAATAGTGGGAAATTTAGGGAACTGTTTAAACAAATCCGTTTGGAGATATGATACCAGGCTGAATGGCAGCAGAAACAGCAGTGGAAACCCCTTGTATCAAATACTGTGTTTGAAATACTAGATTCTTATTCCTCTTACATCCCTCTTCACACACTATGAAGTTATGTTCCTGAGGGATACCATAACTCATTCTTTCAAGAGCTACTTAGAATTAAGTGAACAGTTTCAAGTTACAGTTGAGTCTTCCTTTACTACCAGTAGAAATGGAAAACACCAACTCATCTTCCTACCTTCAATATCCATCCTGGGATGGGTTGAACTGCATCCTGGTTATGCCTCTCCCTCTGCTGATTAGAAAGTGAGCCTTGGAGAGTACTTGAAGTGAGAGCCCTGACTTTTACTTAGTTAATTTTCAGTAAATTAAATCCCACTCTTGTGTTAATTATGCTCCTAGATGCAGGGAAAATGGAAAGGAAAGGGAAAAGGTAGTTCTAATATAAACAGGATCAAATCTACATCCTATAAAGTTAATAACTAAACACAGCAAGGGCAGCAAAAGTTTTTGGAGCTCTGCAGCTGAATATGCTAGCACTTTATTTAGTCCTATAAGTTTTAGTCTTAACTTGTTAAAAGAGCACAAGGCTGATTATAATGGCCATGAACTGAGAGGCATGGGACCATTTTCTTTTCAAGGAGTACATAATTTTTTTCTTTTACTACAATCTCATTCACTTCAATTACATGAAAACATCTGAGGCTGTTTTTCACTAGCTTCAAGATGAAGGATGAAAGTCAATGGAGCCATCACTCTCAAAAAAAAGGTCCACAAAAGAGAATGTATAAGAATTTTAGTGCCAGCCTTAAAGAAATATCTTTCTTTCTTTCTTTTTTCTTCTAATGTATACATTTTCCTACAGATTGCAACAACATTTTTTTCCAACAAACTGAACCATATCCTCCAGTTCCTTTAGATCCTTTCATAAAGCCCACAATTCAACTGTGCAGCTGAACATGAATTTTCTCTCTGGTGTTCTCACCTTTGCTGGAATATAATCTTTTCTGCCTATTGTATTTGACTGACTTAAACTGTAGCTTTTTTCAGAACAGCAAGTGCCTGTTATGCCTCTGCAAAGCATGTGTGGATTATGCCAACTACACAATTCTCTATCCTGAGTTCAAGAATATGTTGTTGAGTATATGTTTTTTTAATGAAGCATGAAACATTAGTTTTAGGAAATGTCTTTCAGGAAAATAAGATGAAATTGCCACTGAATTTCTTTGGTACTGGGATTAAAGTCTCCACAAAAAAATATTACCTGTATTTGTTTGTAAGAAGTGGAAATGGCTGTGGTTATAGGGGCAAAGCACAAGACCCAAATATTTTCTTGCCCTCTTTCCAGCCCTCTGGGATTTTGGCAGTATTAGACTTCAAAGTGATAAGTGCCTTGTATAATCAAAGAGAAGAATACAAAAGGAAGGATTGTGAAATGCCCAATCATCTCCTTAAGAATGCATTATGATCAAGCAAAATCAAGAAACAAAATTAATAGGAGTAAATATGGTCAGCAAGAAACCTTAGATAAATAATAATGATGCAGTTAGGAGAGAGAATTAGACATAATTGCTGTATCAGTGCATTGCTAATGAAGCTGGAATGAAACCAGGTGGAAGAGATATATTTGTTGCCCACTGGCTCCTGCAGACTGGAGATAGTAATATGGAAAAACACTGAAAACAGAGGAAAATTTAATGAAAGTAGACTGACCTGCCAAATCAGCAGTAATATCATCTTTTCCGTAGAAGTGTAGGTAATATGACATTACCCTAACATTAGTAGCAGTCCTCCTATATGAGCCCACTTTTGCATATTTAAGTGACGATTCGTTGTGGAGGTTTTTTTGTGAAAAGTAATAGTAATCAATACTCTGGTAATGACAGAATAATTCTTTTCTTCTGCAACATATTAAGAAAAACCCTTCAGTTCATTATCTATAAACTGATGATTCATCATCTATAAGCCTTTATTTACAGCTATGAAATGGACTAGGGAATTTAACCAAACATACTCTGGGTAGGGTATTTTCTTATTTGTTATCAAACTAGATTTTTACCCCCTTTCCTCTTTGTTTCCTCCTCCCCCTTCTAAAAAAATCTTTTTCCCATTGCCACTAAACATATGGTTACAGGGGAAAAAATCCTATTCCCTAACTGATTTTCATTTAGTGCACCAGGAGCCTTAAGCCACTTTATGTGCAGATTTCCAGTTTCAATTAGAATGGGTTTTCAGACATCAGATGATGTGAAAAATTATCTCATTTGAATCACATGAAACCAAACCACTATGTCACGGCTGATGAGGAAAACAGTGGTCTCATCTTTCCTGTGGTGTGCCATCTCTATTAGACTTTGTAAACTGCGGCAGTTTGAAATCTTTAACCAGCCATTACTAATAAGCATATGTTAATTGTAGCAGAGATCATAAGCAGGTCAATTAGGAGGCAAAGACTGGAACAGAATGAAACATTCAGCTGGAGGGAGAATTCAGGGCAGGTGTCGGCCAGCATGCGCTGCCCTGGCAGGAGCTCTAAGCATCTTGGGTAGAGCTCATTTAACGTTTTGATTTGCCAAATTTGCATTTCAGATTTCCATTCCTAATAGACAATATAGTCAGTCCTTGTTAATGAGGACTCTGATTACATGTGCCATTATAATTGGGAATTAGCAGGCCAGCCTTGTTTTGGAGATTAAATCCAAAGTAAATTGGATTAAAGACAATCCTGCTGAAATCCCTTTCTTTTTTGTTTTCTCAAGCCAAAGGTGAAGAAGACTCCATTTGTTTTGTACATATGGCTCTTACCTTGATTAGCAGGTCTTGTGGTTTGTTTATGTTTTTTGAGCATAGCACCTATTAGTGGTTCCAATATTAAATGCAAGTACGAAATTACTATGTTTACTTAAATGATCCCAACAAAGTGCCTAGCTTTATTGCTGTGTGCCGATGAATGGAATGCCAGGAGAGAATTAAGAGCATTATGAAACATTATTTCTTATTATAGAGTGAATGTCACTAAATGTTCCCCTGCCAAGGGTATATCCTAGTACTCACCACTGACTTTAACTCTTTGTGAATGAGTTTATCCCCCTTCATTTATACCAGTTTGACTCCATTGACTTCACGTAAGTTATTCCACTATTAAAATGACTAGATTAATATGCTATATAGCTCCATAGGTAGATATTTTGATATTTTTTCAGTAAATTCAGAATCAGGAAAGCAGGATGAATTATTTCTTTCTATTTAATCTCAGGTGTTAGCAGAGAGCAAGACAAGTTCTCTCATTGACTAGTATCAATATTAGGTATGATACCTTTTTAGTAACTGCAGATGTGTTCAGTTGTAGATCATCTTTCATGATTACTCTGTGGTTCATTCATTGAAGTAAACTATAGTTAATATTCCTTCAAAATTCCAAAATATTTTAGTTGTATAAGCTAGTTATATTCGATTTTTCATTAGTAAGTTTGCAGAGCATACTTTTATCTGCAACTGAACACTGACAATAGATTTGCCCTGAAATTGCAGGAAAAACAGGCCTGCAATTGGAGGACAGCTAATTCCTTGTCATTACATTTAGCACCAGACAAGTAGATCTTCATGTATAGGTAATCAAAGTTAGAAAGCAGCAGAAAATCTACCACCACAGTAAGTCTAGAGATTCAGCAATGTTCTTGCTCCATCAGGAAACTAAGGAACGTCAACCCATTGTTTTTGGGGTTTCATACTTGTTGAATTCATAAATCTCTTAAAATATCTTTCTGTCTGCTACTTCCTTGGGACAAGGTCCAAATCAGAGTTAGTCAGATGTGCCCTGGTAACCCAACAAGTCTTTGGACATGAATTCATTAAGCATAAAAGATAAGTTGTATCAATTCACAAGAAATCTTTGAGTATCCTCATTACCTTTCTGGTGCTTCTTAGTAATCGGACTATAAGACAAGCATGTAAAAACAAAATATGAAGAACTAGCTTATTTTTTTTTTTAATTTTATTTTTTTTAATTTACTTTTGGGTTTATAGAAGACTGGGGCACGTGAGTTATTCAAACAAAACAGATTTGCTGGAGTCTGACTATAGAAGGCATTTCAAGGCTGTGGTATATGAACTGTCCAGCATACATCTTTTGGTAGCCTAAGCTCCAAAGCAGAATAAAATATTGAAGTTTAAATGTCTTCTGTCTTTTCTATCTGTGAGAAGTTTAGATCAGAAAATATTATTTATCCCAGGAAAAGATGTGGTGAATCATAGTGATATGCAAGTAATCACCTTCTCTATGTGTCAGACACTCTGAACATTCAGCATTTACTGCACTTTCGGCATCAAATTAATATTCTTCTTACAAACTTGTCTGACTTTTGAGTATTATGGTTTTATAGAAATACATTTCCCCATGACTCCTCTCCATCTGAAAGACAGAAAGGGAAAGTGAAACTGCACAAGAAAATTTGTCCAAGGAGAAACCAGCTATAAGAGTGACCCTGTGTTTGATACGCTCTGCACTGACATCGCAGTGTAACTATTCCTGCATTGCCATTGTCAGTCTCCCACAGTGCATTTCAAATACTAAGGCCTATTCATTCAGTGCTACTATGAAAACAGAAAGCCATTAAACTGATGACAGGTAAAAGATTGGACAAATTAGTGTCATTTGTTTGTCTTTGGCTATACATTTCATATAAACAAATACGTGTTTGATAATGACTCTATGTGTAGAGAAAAAACATGCAATGGAAGAGCAGAGATTTTTAAAGAAAGGTTTAAAAAATTAGCCTTAGATACATGTAATGTTCATAAAATTTTGTTTGGCATTTACAAGACATCCCTTCCTAGAATTAGAAATGTTGACATTGTGGCAAAAAGAGCCTGTAAAATAGTCCCCAAAAAGAAGTGATTAAATAGGACAACCCTCTGGAAAACAAAGGAGTCGTGACAGGACAAAACAAGCCTCACATATTGTAGAAAGCCAGGACTGCAGCAAAACCTACTGAAGAGCTAAGTACATATTAATTATTATCACACTGCAACTTTAAAAAGGCTTATGTAATTAACCTCAAACTCTTCCTCACCTGATTTTTATCCCCTAGGCAGAGGCTTTCTCAGGAAGTTCAGCAAATGGTAGATGATTCAACATTTTAACAGTGGAAGAGCCTTTGAACCTTAACTGTAAAAACCTAATGTTGGAAGATTGTTATTGTTTATTATCCTGTATTGTCCAGTGTTTGTAAAGGCCTTTTTAGCTAAACATAGGAATACACAGGTTCTATCCCAAATAACTTGCAAGTTAACACTGTTGCTGAAAGTATGACTCTCATCATTCTGCCAAAAAAAATACCTGCATGATTATCCTTATAGGTTCTTATAGATATGTAATCACTCGCTAGCATTTATAAAAGATACAACTTTCAACAGAGATCTCAATATTTAATTAGAGGCAGAGTATGAACATCATGGGTTTTGCTACTGAAGTTATAGAGAAATTCTCTGCTATTTCCAGAGCCATTTTTCTTCCAGAGTTTCTCCTTTCTGTTCATTGTTTTTTTACCTTTTGGGCTAGATGTGCATAGATGCAACAAGAATGTAAGAGTGATATGACCTGGTGGTGGTCTCCAAGGTCTAGAAACAAAGAGAAAAAAGATATAAGTAAAGGCAAGCTAAGGAAGACCAGACAAATGAACAAGGGAGACTAGGAGAAAATGTCAAGAAGGTTGATATGAAGGATATCCCTGAAAGGCTGATATTGGTGTGTGCAGGGGGGCACTTTTCCTTTGTGATCTTATTGCCTGCACTGTTTTTAGCTGGGATAGAGTTAATCCTGCAATACAGTGTGAAGGCAGGGAAACAGGAAAAGCATCTGGGAAAGGTTGTTAGACCTCACAGTTCCCCTGGGTTCTCTATTGACACCAGAGACATCCAGGGGTGACGGTGAGCCAGTTCCTTTTTAAAAGTCGGAAATGTCAATACTGTTAAGACAATGCCCCACAGTGATTTGGTTCCTGCTTGAAGAGTGAAAGAGCTGCACTCAGAATTTCCTCCTCTCCGGGCATTACATTGACCCATGAAATCTGATTAGGAGGACTTATCTCCAGGTGGCCTTGATGGTAGAAACTGAATGTAGTTTCTGGTAATACTCAAGACACTTGAAAGTCAAAAAAATGGGAGCATATGTCTGTCTGCCTATCTTGTAGTACTAAACTAAGGAGTACCAAACTACAGATCTTAGAATTCATATTTAGAAAAATACAGCATTTCTTTTCTGGATAGTCTGTTTTGCAGTGTATGTTGCTGTACAATATAAAGAAGACATACACTTATTTTTAATGCGTCCAAAAATTGCAATTTATTTCACCAAGTGCAAGCTTGGTCAAGGTTACCTAGCTCTTCCTGAGCAAAGACCCAAAAAGAATTTGATATTCTGGATTTAGTAGGACTGGTTCAGTCCTGGCACAGGTAGTTGAGTACACCACTGGCATTAGTGGTGCTGCTCACACCCTCTCGGGGTTGAAGAGAGGCCAACAAAAACATGAATATTACTGGGTAAGATCTCATTTTTTTCAGAGTACCTGAGGGTGTAGATAATTTGGAAAGAAGAGGAACAAAAGAATTAAAAAGGAGGTTATCAGTACAGAAAATTGAACCTCATTCAGATTCAATCAACCAAGCAATAGGTTTCCTCACCTCTTCTGATATAGATTAGCTACCCCAATTGCATGGGCCTCTTGAGGCTTCACCATTTAAATTAGTAGCTTAGTCTAGCAGGTAATGCACTCACAATGACCAAGGTTTTCAGAAGGGGAATTTGGTTTTGCAGTCCTATCACTCTGGACAAGCTCTGTCTGATTTCCACCTTGTTCCTTGACATTGTTAGCCCCATGAAGGCACCACTTTGTTGAAAGTTGGCTCAACAGCTTTGACAGGTTCTTCACTTCTCTGATGGCAGAATGGCACAGTTGTATATGGTTCTGGGAGAGAGGAGCAATAGGAGATATTTGATAAGTGGATAATTGTTTGTATATTCTCTCACACAGGGAAAACATATGTTTCTGATCTCAGGGTGTTATCTTGTATTTGTACAGTGTCCCAACCTCTATGTTTTCCCCAGACCAATTTGTCTAAATATAGCTATCACTGTAAAGACACCTACTTAGGGGTTCTAAAGGTTTTTTTAAGCTAGGTTAAGTTTCCTTAAATTGCAATACTAGACCAACATTTGTTGTCATGCTTTATACATATACACACACACACACATATATATATATGCACACACATATATATACTTGATGGTTTTGCCCTATATCCTTCTTTAGCAAGACCCATTATAGTTCAGCACTTTAAGCTGGTCGTTAAGTATTATTCTTTTCCATAACATTGGATTTCTTCCCTTTCATCAACTTAAATTACACATATCTCCATCCATGGTCGGTATTCATACAGCACAACTGATTTATCCAAAGGCACATCACACATATGACTATATATATGCATTGATATTCATACATACACCTCAAAGAAAAATCTTGGTATTTATGTTTACACTCAGAATATTGAAATGTACATTTTAATATCTCAATATTCCCTTTTATCATAGTGTCACTCTCCGCAACAATAAAATAAAAGATTTCACAGAAAAAACCTGCAGGCAGGGATTTACAAGCAGCAGCACCAAAGGGCTTTCCAGAGCCACCTCCTGTTACTTCAAATCACTCATGGAGTCAGAGGCTGACTGCTAGTGACACTTACCTTAGGTCTCCACTCTTATCCACTCCACTTGGTGCAGCAGAGCCCAGAAGTTCCAGGTCGAAGCTCAGAGGACAGGTAACAGCTGAGGTTCTGGGTCAGGACCCAAACCTTCCCAGAGTCAGCAGATTTTGTATGTTATCTGTCTTGATGACTCAGCTTGCTAGTTCCTTTGTGAAGGTAATTCACGCATGATACTGATGATTCCTTCTTTGGGACCTGCTGGACAAAAAAAACAAAAAAAAAAAAAAAAAAAGCTTGAAAGAGAGCAGCCTAATGAGAACTGTGCCTTTTGAACCTCACTTTCTGTTAAGTCTCCCATAGAAAGTGCATATACATTTCTGCACTAGGCACACAATACACAGTACTGTATTCAAAGCTGTTGCCAGGTTTTCTGTTTAAGTGTTTTAATCAAAGAACATTGAGTTGGCACTGGAATCAAAGGGATGAATGCTTTTTTTGGTTTTTTTCATGTGAAAATAAAAGAATAGCTTTAACTGAGGGGGAAAGTTGCAGAATATGTGTACATAGGTGTGTGTGTTTGTATATGTGTGTGCATGTGTGTGTGTAGGGGGTGGCAGAGGGTATGACATAGCATATGAAGTCAATAGTGTAGTTGTTATTATTTATACATGAGTAAAGATTACAAATGCAGGCAATAGCTCAGATCTCTCACCCCCTGGATCTGTGAAACCTGTCACTCAGTCTCCTGCGGTGTGTCTTCCTGTCTCCGAGCCATTGGACCACCTGCTGCCATGACTCTCATCTATTGCATCGCCCGAAGGCCTCGATGATAACAGCATTGATTCCAATGTACATCTAATTACTTCTCATAATCTATTCATTTCACAATAGTGTAGTGAAACATCTGTCACATCATAAACTCTTTAGTATCCTTATCAAACCACCAAAACATACTCTGCTGCCAATTGGCAGCTACCTTGCTTTCTCTTCTTATTAATATGATGCAAACATATCTATGGTTTTTTGGTTGTTTTAGATGAATTTCCCTGACGACCACTGAAAATGAATTGAGCAAACTGCAATTGTAACATCTACTCACAACTTAGTGAGGTACCATCATTGTTGTCATACAAATATCAGCAAAAATGGCTCTGTTTCTTCCAGAGATAAAGGCTCTAAATAGGGTCTTTAACATTTATAGCATGGTAATAGATGTCTCCCTTCTTTGGTTCAGTGTGACTGATTCATTTACTAAAATAAGCATCTCAGGGATTATTACATTTAAGCAGTATATTGCATGGAAAGGCCTTTTACCTTTATAGCTTTTACTTTACCTGTGGGTAAATAATGCCCACTCTTCCTCTTTCTTCATGTAAGAAATCAAGAGCAAGGAGATCAGGTAGTGCATATTTTTATTATGGAACTATAGAAAACCTATCTGTCCCAATAGGATCATGAATATACAGTTGCATCTAATGAAGAGGGCTGATTAGTCCACCGGAAGGAGCCTCTGATATTCAGGCAATATCACAGCAAATAAACTCTGAATCGTGAGGTGTTGGTTTACCATTACATATTGAATTACGATGAACAACAAATCCCAGCTGAAAGGAGTAACGTACTTAGCTGCTTTTATTCCCCCTTATGGTCAATGTTAGCACAAATTGGTGTGTGTTCTTGTTGTTTTAAATTTGTGATGGAAATTAAATTAGTTTTGATTTGATAGCTGTAGAAAGGAGAGTCCTTTATGCATTTGAAGCTTTTGAAGGAACTACTTTTCCATGGCCTCTCAGTAGCTGGTGAGGAAGCTAATTTGGATTCTCTGACAAGGCTGCCAGTCACTGTATTTACTTTTATTATCTGAACATCTGGCAGTAAGGAACTGGACTGCCATTGCCAATTCAGGCCACATTTTGTTAGTTCCTGACCTTGCTGGGATTCACAAGGGTGACCTAAAAGTAAAGGAGTCCATATCTCATTAGGAGCCCCCAGGACAGCCAGTTCTTTATCTGTTTGTCAATATATAATGCAATCCCATATATAGTGCAGCCTGAATATTTATCTCTCTATTTTCATCACTTGTGCATTTTCTCATTTGAAATAGATATGACGTGTACACACATTTAAAGTCCATGTTTTTACATCCGAAGTCTCTTCTCTGGCACAATAGGAAGCATGCAGAGATTTTAGTGCTCTTGACATAGCTTGCAATAGGCAAATGTCCAATGCATAAATCACTTAAAAGTGAATGTTTGACCTATTCAGTCCTTGATGCTGCCTTATAGGAGGATTTTTGCATTAGAGATCATTCATCTTCATTAAGGATAAAGAAAGAAGCATCAAAAGAAAAAGGTTCAGAAGAGTTCAGCACTCGTAGAACAGGTCAGTGCCAGATCCAGACTGATCTCCTGATACTCTATTCCAAGGACCAAAACTACTTTTATCACGGCTGTTGAAGAATTCAATTTACACCTTCTTCTACCTTGCTCACGTGGAGCTACAGTTCATAGTTTGTAGTGAAATGGAGAAGCCTTTCCTGGCCAGAGGAGAGGGTGGTGTATTTACTCAGTAGTGTAGAGCAGAGACCATGAGACTAATGCCATCTTTGGATTAGGTTACCCCACGGGTCTCCTACGTGGGTGACATTTTCTGTTCATGCTTCTCCTTCTGTGGTTTCACCATGGGCCAATATTGCCATATAGACTGAGCAGAGAACATGAGCCTGGCAAAATAATGTTGCTGCTTTCTCAGTTATGCTTCATCTGTGTAAGGAAACTCCCTTGGCTTCTCTGGTAACTAGAAATGTATATACTAGGTGGGCAATAACATAATATAAAAGAAATCAACCTGAAAAGAAAACAAAAACAAATAACATTTTAGCATAAACTTAGAATATTCATGAACCCTTGGCAAGGTAATACTTGTTAGACCAAGAGAATAAAAAACTAAGAATAAAGTAAGATTGAACTATAGTTTTGAGACTTAAAAGAATAATTTGCAGAAGGTAGAGTTAACTTGCTTTTAATTTTTGAGATTTTCTTCATAAGATTTATAGCTAAAGCTGATGTTTTTTCTTTTGAAATGTAAACTGAATTCTCATGCTGCCACATGAAGATAGGACATTATTAAGAGTTTCAAGAAAATAGCAATCAAATCATTCATAAAATACACAATGTCAGATTCATTGCAAATATTTTCCCCACTACACCATCTGAATTAGGAATTGCAGTTACCAGTCAAAGACTTGTGCCAGAGTAGACATATGACCATTAACAGGAACTGGAAATTTGAAGTAGGAAGTTTCCAAATAAGTTATTTCTCAAAAAAAATTTAAAAGTGAAGTGCACAGGGAGCTAAGATTAGCATCTATGAGAGTAGGGAAAGAATCTACAGTCACTGTTACACTTGAGAACTGTCCCAAAACAAATTGGATAGAAGATACTTTTATCTTTTATTGAAAGGGAAATTTAGGGAAAAACAAAACAAAACAAGCCCCCACCTCCCATAACATGATACAAGGAATATTTAATTTCCCAATTTTAGAGGGAAAAAAAATTAAAATTAATCTAGATTAGACTTCAAAATTTTGTTCAGCATAGACAAACAGATCTTTTGTTTGTAAAACATCTTTTAAGATATACAACAGTACCGGAGAGGATATAAATATTTGGTTAGTTTTTTTTCCAAATCGAAGGTCAATTTTTAAGTAAAATGAAAAATTTCAAACCAAAAAGATCAAATATTTGTTTTCAAAGTATCAAAATAAGATTTTTAAACATTATCAAAATATAATCTTTATTTCTTCTCTGAAACCATAAACTTGACCTAGATTTTTTAATTCTTCAAGTTCTTCCCAAAGGGAATTTTCCAACAAATTTACTGTCCATCAAGAGTAAGTAGATAAATAAATGAATAGAAATGGTTCAGTATTATTTCAGTGTAAAATTTTGAATTAGGGAGACTTAGAGACCACATAGCAGAAAAACAAGTTTTCAAATATGTCTTACAGCAGAGTAGCACAGTGCATTAACCTTGGATAAGGTTCAAAGTCCCACCCAGCTGCTCACTCACTACCTCTCCCAAACAGAGTAAAGGGAAGAAACAGGATGAAAAAGCTTGTGGGTTGAGATAAATACAGACAGAAAAGTTACCAATTTCAATCATGGGAAAAACACATTTGATTTTGGGAAAATTAATTTATAGACATTTAAAATAGATCTTGGTAGTGAGGAACAAAGCTAAAAAATAGTACATCTTCACTCTCCTACTCCTTTTTTTCCTCACGCACAGTTTCAGTGCCTTGTTCCCAGCTCCTGTACTCCCTCCCTGATGGGGAGTGGGGGCTGAAATCAGTCCGTAACAGCTCCTCTCTGCTGCTCCTTCACCCATATGCTTTTCCCCTGCTCCAGCATGGGTCTTCTCTACTGGCTACATTTCTTCAAGATCTGCTCCAGCATGGGCTCCACAGGGGCTGCATTCCTTCAGGATAAACCTGGAGCACTATGTGAGCTCTTCCACCGGTCCCAGTTCCTTGAAGAAATATTCACCTACTCCACCATGGGCCTCTCCACTGCTCTGGGAAGGAAGTAGCTGTTCTGGTGTTGTCTCTTACACAGACTGCAGGGAAATATTTGCTGTGAGCACCTCATCCCCCTCCTACTCCTCTGACAGAAAAAACCCCAAGTGTTTGCACTGCTGTTTCTCACTTATCTCCCTCCTTCTCTACCCATGCAGCATTTCTTCCCCTTATCAAAAAATACATTTTCCCCGAGGTGCCCCACTGTGGCTGAGGGTTCAACTGTGCCCTGTATCTTGCCATCTATACCCAATACAAACCTGATGCTGCTTCTGAGTGCCAAATATTTTGTATTTTATGTTCTTTTCTTTTAGCTGGGACCTCCAACTTTTACATGGCCACAGACTTAATAAAATAAGGACACACACTACAACTAAAAACCTAAAATTTCCTATATGTTTCATCATTTCTAAATCAGAAAAAAAGGACAGAAAAATGGATCACTTCTGTATTTGTTTCAAGTTTGTTTCAAACCTTTCCAAGAGAAACTATGTGACATTATATACTGACAGAAGGCAGAGGAGCTCTGTTGAAACCACCTGAGCTATGCTGATCTACCTCAGCCAAGGAGTACAGGTACTCAGTGAACAAAAAATACCCAACTCTTCTTGTGCAACCTCATGGGTATGGTACCCTGACACCATCAACATTGCAGTTTGTACGTGTACACCTCTGGCAGCTACAGGGGCAGGAGGAAATAAGGCAGGCAAGCAGCTAAAACAAGCACTTAATGGCTTTCTGTTGTTTTGGGTGTAACTACTCACAACCCACTCTAGAAAGCTCATATTCCTATGTCTCATGCTTCAGAGACTGCTACTTAGATCTCAGCATCTTCATAATGAGTGTGATTTGCATACCTCAGATGTAGAATTAATTTCTGAACCATTGCAATAGTGGAACCAGTGTATAGTATAAAACACTATTTTGCTACTGCCAAGATGAGAGGGTGCAAGTTTTTCATGTGTTGGTTAAGTTGCACTTCAAGCATCTACTTCAAGGATCTCAAGCTAGAGACAGTTGAATAGGGACAGCTAAACCCCACTGTGTCCCTGTCACAAAGGAAAAATTGGGATACTGAAGGTATTCATGGTATGGGGACCACTGTCAAGCTGGAGAAGGACCAGGAGAAAACAGAGGGTGCTAAATTGGACTAATCAAAAGTCTACCTCTCTAGAGCCATCTTTATTTATAGAGTTTATCTTCAAAGACAGATGTTGGAAAAACTTAAAAATGCATGGGGTCTCTTTCTATCTATGTGTGAGGCAACTTGAGACTTGTGTTAAGATTATCTGCAACCTGAAAAAACTTGCAGCTAACTTCTAAATATTATAACTAACAATGCCATCAGTCAGAATAATTAATTGCCGTTCTATATTCCTGCAAAATTTTGCAAAAAGTACAATCAAACTTTATATTAAGTCCAGATAACTTTGAGTGCCCAGCTGGGTTGACCAAGGTACACAGAAAATCCATGAATAATGACAAGCATTCCCAGAGATCGAATCAACTTATATCAAATCACCCTCTGAAGTGGAATGTGGATTTTCCACCTTGGACACTTTTCTGACAACTACACTTGGTGCCTAAGGCCACTTAGGACAAATTTATCAGTAATTCTCATAAATTTACATGGGAAGAATCTGTCCACATGTGGATTTCACTCAAGCAGTCTACTATGGTTCGTCACATTCTTTTCTGGGTGTTTTTTGTTTGGTGGTTTGTTTTTTGTTTTGTGGGGGGGCGGTGTTTGGGGGGTTTTTTTGTGTGTGTGTGTTTCCTTTTATTTGTCATGCTTTGGATTCAGTTCTCCTTTTAGGTGAAGTCGTTATTAGCCTGAATCACACAAACTAGATTGAAGTCTTGGTAGGACTTTGGTGTACATTTCCTTGGTCTTTAGGGCAATGGAATAAAAATGTGAAGACCTTCACAGTCACAGAAACATTGATATTACTAAAGTTTTTTATGCAATTGAATGCAAGAATGGAAGAATCAGTCATCTGTTGGCATGGCATCAAAAATGTTGTCCATCCAGTTTATTTTAAAATGTTAGAAAGAATATTTTTTAAAAATTTGTAGTTTCCTCATCTTCTGACACAGTACAAAGGGTAACAATGTATAAAATAGTCTAATTTCACTGATCACTGATATAGTCTTATGTTGCTTCCTAGACAAGCTTTTATAGTTCCACCTAAAATAGCAGATGGTATGTTAATGTTGCCTTTAGGTACTTAGCTTCAGGTGTGTTTGACTTGTATAGTCATAATTATGTGCTCTGAAGCATCTCCTGGAAGGACCTGCTTTTTTCTATTACCCAAGCAGGAAACCTAGGCTGCTATCTTAGAACACTGAACAAGATCTGATATGATATCCTTAAGCCCTTCTTTTCTTAATACTGCATAGATTCAATTTGTCTGGCAAAAGAAGTCTGTCTATACTTTTTGCAAATCTTTAGGTCCAGACTCAAACTGTTGGCACCAGCAGTCACATTGCCACTTTAGCATATTTCTGTGATCAAGGTAATAGCACTGGTCTTTTAGAAAGTGGTAGGAGAGTTGCCTTATTGGGAACTAAGCTTTGAAGAAGATCTAGGACAAAACCAGTTTCATTCATCTCTTCCATTTTTATCTGCTTAGATTCAATGGTAGATGATATACTAAAATTAGATAAATAGATTAAAATCTTTTAAGGAAACATATTCAACACTTTGGCTTGTGCTGAAATTTCATTTTACTAGATATTTTGGAGAACACACACCAGTCAGATTTTCCCTGGGAATATCTTATTATGCATGGTTTCCAGTACAGGTATTAAACTGTAGTGACAATGAAAAGATAAATAAAACTTTCAAAGGACAAAGTCGCATAACCTGATACCCCTAAACATCTCAGTGGGATGTTTCTAGTAACCTTCTTTAATGGCTTCTTTCTTTGCTCTACTTTGACAAATGACAAATCTCCTTGATGGTTCTTCATTTTTCTGCTGTGTGGGAATCTTGGGGAAACAGTACTGTGTGGGCTCAGGGATACAGTCCTCTCTGTTGCAGCTCAGTGCAGAAAAGATCATGGAACCACAAAACTACAGAATCATTGAGGTCAGGACTCTTTGGAGACCACCTATTCCAATTCACAACTGCCCAAGGAAGGACAACAAAAGCAGGTTGCCCAGGAACATGTTTTTGGTTTTGACATCTTGAAAAATGGTGCCTCCAAAACCTCAGTGGGCAATCTGATATTGTCCCTTAAGGATAAATGGAAATTCCTGTGTTTCATTTTGAGGCCATTGTCTCTTGTCTTGTCATGAGGCATCACTGAAAAGAGCCTGGCTCCATCTTCCTCTCACAATCTTTCCTGCAAGCAGATTTTGCTTGTTCATGGTCAACTTTGTGTCCACCAGAACACAAGTCTTTGCAGTCTTTCTCTACAAAACTGCTGCCCAGCTGACTGATCTCCAGACTATATTGTTGCATGGTCTTGCTACTCTTCCTGAAAACAGGCAGTGCCCATTACCTGCTCACTCTCTGCTTGCTGAGATGAACTTTTTCAATTGCCCCCTGAACTTTCAGACTTGTCTGTATTCGTGGTCAACAAACTATGATGACTGGCAGGGTGTCCATGAGGAGATATTTTTGCAGTACATTAATTTAGGTTGCAAAAGTTTCAGTGTTTTATGTATACCCACAACACTGAGTGTCACTTTATCCAAACAAAGTTCTTGTATTAGCACACTCTTTAGAAACTATGACATCTTTGCACAGATTTTTAGACTGAAATAGTATGACCTGCTCTTTTAAAAGGTGCTTTGGAGCTCTAAGATAAACAGGAAAATATCCCCTATTGTTTGAAAGCATTTTTCTCCTTTTCTGCAGCAGGCTGATTTCACTATGCAATGCAAAGTAGACTTGCAAAGAGTTAAGCAGCTACACGGCCAAAGAAATCTATCAGAGTTGGGTTTTGTTCTCTGAAAGGTAACAAAGATATAAATTTGACATATATGCATGTATGCATGCTTCTGACACAGCATTCATGCTTTGATGAGCATGTTTGTATTAATTCAAGGTCATACATGCTTCACAGTGTTGGAAACATGTACAGCATTTTGCAGGTTCCTCTCCCCCACACTCCCTTCCCTCTTTGTAATACATACACTTTGTAATACCACAGAGGGGAATTACTGGCTTGGTGCTAGCAATTCCTTTCAGAGAATTGCAGTGTCTCGTGTGCCACAGTGGAAAATACATCAAGATAATTCCCTCATCACTGCCTACCCACCCACCCGCTCCCTGTAGTCTGAGATGAACTGTCTAGTCACATATTCTAATGCTGCTTCTGGTAAAATGTTTGATTATTTTTTTTTCCTTTCTCTCAGAGAAAAGCTTTTCTGGAGCCTATATTTGTTCTAATAATATATATATATATATATATATATTTTTTTGTACATGCACATCACCTGTGAGGGGTTCCTGGTATAATGTCATTACTGATACCATAAGAAATTCCAAAAGCAAAGAGTATTTCAGGTAGATTTGTGTGTGACAGATTTTATAGGGGTCTTTTTTTCAGAAGTTCCTTGTTACTTTCTACTTAGCATCATAATGATTTAAGGGAAATATACCCATGTATAGGGTGTGTTCTGTGGGATGGGAACTAAGAAAAAAAATTAACCAACGGCTGAAAATCTTTTGTTCTTAATGACAGAATATAATGGAAACCTAATCTCCTACTGCATATTATCATCAGGCAAATTAGTTACACATATAATAAGGTTTTTCTGTATAAATTATAAATGAAATAAACAATTTTGTCACCATGGTGGGCAATGAATACACCACATGTTATATGTAAATATATTAGTCATTTGCCTTTTGTTTATGTGTCACAAGAATCCATTTCCTTCATTGTGTAGTTCTCATTCCCTACGGGTTCCTACTAAAGTCATCTCAACCCTTCCTGTACATGCTTTTTAAAGCAGAATTACTTTCCTTTTTTTTTCCTGTTTTTCAGCCAGTTTTAATAATGGTTGCTTTTGTGCCAGCTTCATTTAGTGCTTCAAACTGTAATTTTATCTGAGCGAGAAGAAGAAATAATAAGAAAAGCAGAAAGGGTCTACATGATATATCACTACAATACCAAAAATATATTGAAACCATTTTTTTAATTTTATTTTTTTCCTCAAAAAATTAAAATATATCCTATAAAGCAACTATACATATTTTTTTGCTCTTACCAGACTTTTCATTCTTTAATGAGATAATCTGTTTTTAAGGAATGCATTGTTCAGTCTTCCTTTTCAAGGCGTGACATTTTTATTTTCCAGGCATTACAGTATGTGCAAGAATAATGTAAATTTGGGCGTTTTCACTGGGCACTGCACACCAGCCTGAAAGCCCTTTGAAACCAACACAAGACACAGCTACTCTCAGTGACCAATGGCTTTGACATACACATTCCAATCAATAATACAGAGTTTTATATTCAATCACATTCAGTTCACACTCATTGAGGATTATCTTTTGTGCTCCCATAGGCTTTTCCTGTCATCCAGAGGGAGACAGAGTTGAATTTAATATACCTCATTATATTTGGGATGGCTGTGGACCCTAATGGAAGCGGCAACACTTAGCACATAAGCAGACTAAACTTTCATGATCAAGACCAGCTAAAAAGGGTATTTGTCACTGCTATCTTCGTTTCTCACACAATGTCAGACAACACTTTCTAAAGGGTGAATGATTGTACTTTGACAATGTTTACAAAGCCAATTACATCTTTATTTTGAGAGCTGTTCCAAAGGCTATTAGAAGATGTTTTTTTCAACTGGTATTTTTATAAAGAGCAGAGGCAAGTAAGAATGCTTCTTTTTGCGGTTTACTCGCAGCTACGTCTCTGGGGAAGGTATTTTTCTTTTTATTTTATTTATTTTATTTTTTTTTTCTTTAAATTGGAGCAGACAGTGGTTAGCAATGGAATACAAAAAAGCAATTCTACTGCTTCATAAGCCACAAAGTGGACTATGGAATTAACGTATGAGATGTTATTTCTAATTTATTTATCAGATCTCCCTCTATAGTACAAGTACTCTTGAAAGCACTTACGTATTTGAAGTCTCATAGAGACATACAAGATAATGGGAAATGGTTTGCTGTGAGAAGTTATCTACTTGAGTGCATAGAAGAAGCTTCTTTCTATCAAATATTTCATTGGTAATGTTTTACTGTTTCTCCTAGATGGCATGCTATAGAGTGTAATAAATTTCAGTTTGTTTATATTCTGTGTCTGTATTTGCACTTGGGTGATTATATTTGAAATCACGCAAGATCCTTGTTTCTTAAAAAAAAAACTTTAGCATAAGCTTCTCATTAATCCTGTCCTGTTTGTCTGTTATTAATAGGCCACTGTACAACGTGTTCTGCTGCAAAACTCCACCAGGCATGGCTAATTCAGATAATTAATTTGCTAGAACATTAACACCATCAAATGAGCCTGCTAAACCGGTAAATTTAAAGTAAATTAAACTTAATTTGCAGGTTATTGCAATTAAGTCTGCCTTGTCTTTCTGAGGGATTTCAACATCCTCACTATTTAAGAGGCAATCATAATGCATGCAAGTGGGCGGGCTTTTCCACTAATTAACACGAGTCTAATCTGCTTTTCAATTAGGGTGGATGTTTATAATGTACTGGTGACAGTGTTGCAATTCAGTACAGCATAACAGGACTGCATGGCATAATTATAGCTGAAAAGAAAAGCTCATGCAGGGCCTGTTTAGGGGTTAATGAGACATTGGCAGCTTCCAGCTGAGGAGATTGAGCCAGTTTAGTGCAGCTTCAAGAGGAAACCACCCATAGGGGTTTCCTTTGAAGTGTCAAAAGGTCCCCTTGTTCTGGGTGGCTTATGTTTCATTTGTCTGAGTGGCATATCAAAAATTGATGAGCTGCCAGCAGCAGTCCTCATGACATTAATTCACCAATTGTGTTTCTAATAGTTTCATCCTTAAATACATTTGGATGATGATAATACTATGAAAAATCAAGGTTCTGAAAACAATGAGAAGGTCTATGCAGTTCCAAGAAGTGTATACAGACTACACAAATGCATCAGCTGCAAATGTTAATGATGCAGATGACCTACACTGCTCGTTACGAGCAGGAAGAAGACAAAGAGGTATTGTACATCTGTCCTCTGAACAGCACTAGAGCTGTGACAGGGATGTGACATTTATTGTTAGTTAGGTTCTTGAAAAGCATAAAACGGTTCACATTCATTTGTGAAGTAACTTCACTGGCTTCAGAGTGGCTATATCAACGACAGATTTGGTCTTTTATAGTAATAGTAAAGGAAAGAAAGTAAAAAAGGAGAGCTATAAAGAGTCCTAGGCATGTCTAATGCAGATATTGTTTCATCAGTCCACTTAGGCTATGAAGTCTGAGCATTGTGGTCCCATAATGAGTCAGAGGCTGTTTTCAAAACTTTTGCACAAAAAATGAATGTTCAGGGACAAAGTATACTCCTTGTCAAAAGCAGTGTTAAAGGTGACATCAAGGAATGTTAATTACATGGACAAGTTGTTAATGTACATGAGTTGGACTTGATTATACTGATGTATCCCTTCCAACTCAGTATATTCTGATTCTATGATTCCATGATTTAAATACATTTGAAATCCCAAAACAAAGAGAAAGGGCTACCAGTGTAAGTCTGGCTACATTAGTCATAGAATTCATGATATATAGAGTTTTATTCTACAGAGCTATAATCACAGCATGCAAAAATTCCATGCTAGAGGAGGATGCTTTAGTTTTTTCATGAGAGGTAATTTTCAATATATGGTGTTAGCTGTATTATATAGAACTTTACTTTTCTCATGTGGTGAGCAGGAAAAAATCCCACCCTAGTCTTACCATTTTTAAAAGTATTACTTGAACTGTTTGTAACTTTGTGAAAGTTTTGTATGGAGATTGATGCACACAAGGAAGATTCAATCCATCCCACTGGAGATTATTAGACCTGCATCCAGCCTAATGCAGGCAGTATGAGATAGCCAAGTGGAAGTACAGTTGCCCTGTACTCCCACATAGCTCCTGTAGATATCATTCAACCTACCAAAAAAAAAAACCCCAAACCATTAGCTGGAAATGCTCTTCCTCTGCCTTGTCTATAAAAGAAGTTTACGCTGATTGTGCATCCAACTTAGGTGCTGCATTTAGTTAGGCAGAATACAGGTCATCTGTATGGGGAGAGGGCACATGCACCATTCTGTAGAAAGGCTGGGTGATCTCTTTTTGGAGTGTCTTCTGCTTGTGAAAGACCAAGACTCTTTAGTATTTCATTATGAGAAATGGATGCAGAAGTGCTAAAGTGAGAGGGTATGGAAGTTTTTGGCTGCTGCAGGGAGGAAGGGCTCTTCCTTTCTATAACCTGAGATAAATCAAATGGCTGAACAAGCTGAGGAGTGCACAAACAGTGCCTCCACTGAGAGAAGATTGTATGTTAATTTGGTACTGTAAACATATATTGCATATAGGTCAGTAAGACCCTGATTTAGTTGAGATTTTTTGTTTTGCTTTCCCCCCCCTCAACTTTTGACTGTGACTTGTGCTGTCATCAGTAAATGGGGTTTACTGAGATAAAAATACTACTGCTTGTGGCAGAAGTGACTTCTAAATGACTGAAACGTTCTCATCGGAGAAGAACTTTACCAACTCAGCACATGAAACTCAAGAGCACCTGAGATATTTTTGTGCTTAAGCTGATGGACCAAAGGAGAAAGCAGGAAGTCCCTCTGCTAGGGAGGCAAACTGTCTTCTTTCAGAGTCTTTCTGTCAGTCTTTCCTGACCACCAAATTTGAGATGACACATATGTAGTTGAACATACTGTTGTTATTCACAAGCACTGAAAGGAGTGCAAGTCCATCAAGAAGCACTGAAGAAATCCTGTACAAACAATATTAAAAAAAATAGATTTAAATGGCTTACAGTGCAAATGTTTCTGTCTTATGCTGCAGGAAAGCAGCTAAAAAAATAAGGAATATATTATGTAGACAGTATTGGCAGCAAAAACATAGTGTGGTATTCAGTTTAAATTTTACAGTACCAGCTGTAATAACAGAAAGATTATTTGCCAAGTAGCTATATTACATAATGAAGTATGTCTTGTTGCACCTGCATTCAGGAGAATGGCTCATCTTTATTCATTTGTCCACATATCAAGAGATTTTCAACCATTTGTAAACAAAGATCTTGATAAATATGAATGTAAAACCAAAAAGAAGGCACACAAGCTAAATGAGTTGTTGAAGACAGAGGGACATCCCATTGAGATCAACCAATAAAGACCATATAAATACTGTATGGCCTCTCATTCTTCCCTTATCAGAGATATGAAAAACTAGAACACCCTAATTCTATGGAACATAAGGCCTAAAATGCCTGTGGTCTGCAGATCACTCAGCTCTGAAAAAGGGACTAGTCTAAGGAACACCACAGTATCACTTCTACCGAGCTCAGTACACTTAGAAACACAAAATCCCTTCAGAATCTTAAAGGCCAAGTGAGTCACTTCACTAGGTGCACTTTTGATGCTGCTGGGACACTGACAGTAGAGATTAATGCAATAGCTGCCAGTTAACTGACACTGGTGAAATCTTTATCTTCTTTTTAACAGCAAACCTCCAGCATTCAAGGGGCTATTAGGTAACCCAAGTTTTAAATAGTGTATGGGGTATAACATAGCACATTCATAGAAAATAAAGATGCATTAGGAAGATTAAAGTAGGCTTTCCTCTCCCAGATGTCTACCTGCCTCTCCCCTGGGATCACAGTAACACAGTCGTGCCAGGTCTAGTGTTGATTTTCAGTCTGTTCTCTGTGGGAGCCTTCCAGCATTCCTGTTTTTTAGTTGAGGCAAAGGAGCAGAAACTCTGAGAAGATTCTTTTTTTACACAGATCGGTAGTATTAGTTGAAAATATGATGGTGCATTATTTTTTAGCTGCCTGAGTTTTTAAGGGAGTCTGGCTCTTGGAAAAGACCAAGGTACAAGAATTAACATTTTAAAATTATGGCTGAGGAAGAGAGAATACACTGTCTTGTTACACCTGATGTGAATATCAGCGCATAAATTAACCAACGCACTTCACACTAGCTGGTTTCAAAACATTTGCTTTTGGGGTATGGAGAAGTTTTGATCAACTTTGATGTGAACATAGAGTTACTATGAAGCAATATAAAAAACCAATCACTATTATTTTTTAAGTGTAATAAAAGTGCTTGAAAGTAGCAGCATACATGAAACTTCAGTGTTGATATATCAGCTGGGCAATATGTTGGACCTTCAGAGATGATACTCTTGCACATGAAGTCTTTTTCCTGATGTCTTTTGGTAAAATATGATTGAAGTAGGATTATCTGGAGTTAAAGGTGTTTGATAGAAGCCCAAAGTGGCCCTAAGGAGAGTTTACAATATGTTCCCCTCTAGTTTCCTTAGTTGATTTAGTCTGAATGAGGATAAAACTAGCCCGGAAGACAAATGAGGTTGATAAACTGGTGGGTAGTCAGAAGAGGGGGGCAAAAGCCATGGCCAGATACTCTCAGGTTTTTTTGTGAGGGTTGAACCCAAAGGTTCAGTGTACAACTCTATAGCAGGGGATTTATAAGTATTTGAATAAATTCACTAAAAGGGAAAAGGAATTATTAGAACAGCTGGTTTTGTGTGGTACAATGCTGTGCACAAAGTGGTACAAAGATCTGATTAAATGTTGGGCCATATTGCTGTGAAATCAGGGAGTGTTCTGGTAAAGTAATGGACATAATAGAATATTGGCTGTAACTGGATAGAAAAAAATAAATGATTATGCCTTTGAAAATGCCAGATGAATCTTCACAGAGCTTTGTTGTTATGTGTTGATTAGAGAAAATAGTTCTGGAAGGCAGATCCACGGTTGCTACTTACTTTTCCCCACAAAAGAACTTGTTTTTTAGGTGCTATAGAAAGTGTAATATTGCATGATTTAATGGGTGGCCATTTTGACAAACGTGGTGAAAGAAGCTCCATCAAGATTTCCCATGTTTTGTTTAAATAAGTTGTTTTTCAAATCTAAAAATCATTGTTTTTGCAGAGTGAAATTACATAAACCTTGAGGACTTAAGATATACATGATATACATAGATTACATCGTTTGTTTTCTTAATGCAGTAAAATAAAATTTGAAATGAAGAAATGGAGGGTAACTATAAATATCTTGATATCTTATGTGCCAAGAGAGGAAAGCATTAGGAAGAAGAGTAAAAGCACATTTCACTCCAGTAAAATCCAGTAGCTGGGCCAGAGTGCTTTGAAAATGCTTTTACTGGAAACATCATCTAGAGTTTGTGTGGATAGTATTTATTACATTTTTAAAAATACACAGCTCCATGACTGCTGAGAGGCAAACTGCTGAGGCTAACAGCTACAAATGCAATTTATGAAACACATTGCATTGTAATCTGACCAAGAGAGTTCAATCCAGAATCAAAATTTGAAGATCATAGTTACTGTAAAAATTAAAGAACAACCCCATACAGCAAATAGAGATGTATTTATCCAATAAGTTAAGGAAATATAGGGAAACCAAAATGCATCAGTGGTTTCTTGCTCAGGGGGAATCGTTAAAGATCACTTAACATTGTTGAGGGAGAAATGTGCTGTTTCCACAGCAAGAGTTATTACTGGTTTTTATGCGGAAAATAGTTTTAGATTACTTAAGTTTGTGTTTTCCTGTAATGAGTTTCCAGTCATTAGATCATGGCTCTGCCCAAGGAGGTGATGGTTTTTATCTTGCATCTGAAATAAAAATAACAATAACATTAACAACACCCACCCTCCCCCTCACAGCAAATATCATTCTGATTTTACAGAGACCTGAATAATTAATTATTATATTAATTTAAGGTTGTTAAGCTCTAAATTTGTGTTTGCTGTTAATTATTTGCTTTATTATAGAGAAATATTGATGCAGCTGTATTAGTTGGAAGCTTGTGACATAAAAATAATATATTCTATGATATCATGTGTATGAAAAATATGCACTTATTAGTTCATGATCCAAACATTTAAAAGATATTAGAATTCAGACATCTTTTTTTATACTTGACTTCTTTATAAAGTATACTTTCAGAGATTCACCTAAATTTCATGGGCTTTCTCCAAAGCAGAGGTGAAAAATTTCAAAAAATAGTGTAAATATCAAAAGCATATCTACTGGAAACAGTCTACTATGTACAGAAGAGTAAATGTCAAAACTCAAGAACAGGAGACTAGACCTTGGTCCATTTTTTAGATCCAAGAAACCTATATACATATGAAAATTCTTAGAATTACCTAATTAGGCTAAAAATCATGTATAGTTCTGTGGTTATGTGACTGAAGATTATGTACCAGTATCTATATGTAACATGGCATTCTAAAAACCACCATAGTATCCGAAAGTTGCTCTTTATATAATAATCCAGTACCAAAGAGATTTTGACACAAGACTTAGACTCTGAACCATCACTGCAGTTTCAAGTTTCGAAGTCTTCTAAAGAGCGAGGTTTTCGCTATGAAGTGCTGTGATGCTCTGCTGGTCAGTCAAACCCTCTTTCTCCACCATTTCTCAGACCAGCATCAGTCAAAACCCTCATTTCAGTTCCCCATTTTAGGCTTGGCAGAACCCACAGACTGAGCAGTCTTCTCTCTATGTTTTCTGATACCCCACCTAGAGACTATTAAAAGGTTGTGCCTGCTAGGTCATATTTTACAGGAGATGTAAGGGCAAATACAAGAAGCAAAACTATTTATTGACTAACCCAGTTATTACAGTTGTTAGAATATGAAATAAACGTAAGACTGCCTTGAAAGGTAAACTTCTCTATACTTAGCACATTTGTTTCTGTCTCCATTGGCAAACTCAGATCTGACTGTTTCATTGTGACAAAAATATATAAGCTCAATCACCTCCAGTAGTTTAGGAATCAATATATGGATTCATTAAATATGAAGGAGGGGTAAGATATAACAACATGAACCAGGCAGGTAAAAATGTTCTTGATTGTGTCAGCTGTTATCAAAGAATTGACTAGTTAAAAATGAGGAAGACATCTACCCTGCAGATCCAAAGCAGCTCAGTGAATTTTTAGAACAAATAATTCCTCACGTAATTCACATAATTTGAAAGACATGACTGGTGTAACTTCTGCAACTGACAAAGCTTCAGCTGATAATACTGATATACTAAGCACCATCAATGAAACCTTCTCCTGAGTTTACATAGCATTTTTATAGCAAAAAAATTTCAGAAATAATCCCCTGTTCTCAGAGAAAGACTAGGTGGTATGTAACAGATTGGTTTATTTTACCCTGATTTTATAGACACAATACAAACCACTGTAAATGTGAAAGTTTGATTATTATCAATCATTATATTATTTGATGATTCTCACTTAACTATTTCACCATTACTGTCATTTGTATTCCAGTCCTGCTTAGAGTTCACAGTCAGAATAAAACCCACTTGTGCCAGGTAGCGTACAGGATTATAATGTGCAAAGCCTGTTTTTCCCACCCCTCCGCAGCGTTTGAAGGGTACTACTCTACATCAGTTTGAGCCAGTTAAAATAATGTCAGTAAATTCAACTAGTGCCAAATTTCCTCCTAATATCAGGAGTTTATAAAGCATCTAGACCTAGATACAGACGTAGGCATGTACAAAATGTCTAAGTTCAAAACTGTGATTGCAATCCTGCCTTCGTAACCACTACTTAGGAAGTACTCTATATGCACTGAGCTCTGTAGGTGCTCAGTGTGTTATGACCTACATCCCAACTAGAAATGTCTAGAAAAGGGACATTACCCCTGAGAAAGTTGTTACAAATCCAGGAGAAGTGTTTTCTCCTTCTATGGGAGAGTGGTATCATGCTTTTAAAGAAATGCTCAAAATTTTCTCTCTTTTTTTATTCTATCTATGCTATTTTTTATTCTGTCTGGGAGTCAGAGAAAAGGAGACAGGAGAGTGAGGAGCAGCAAGAACTGTAATCACCACAGCACATCTTCACCTGGCCAACTTCTGACTTTCACGCTTTCATATGTGGAAGTCTTAAGTTCCCAATGGTTGTAATGTACAAAGACAGGCTGGTTGTCAGCTCATTCATTTATTCTGAGTACTCCCTTTTGGTTTTGTTACCTCCAAAGAACTGATTTTGTCACTGTGAGAGGAAAGCTGTAGATGACCTAAGGCATATTCTTAAATTGTAATTATTTTTACTCAAAGTACATAAACCAGGGGGAAAAAAACCCCATGACAACAGAACATATGTTAGATATAAAAGCACCACCACCACTTTTCATATAAATTGAAAACGGTCTCAGATTTACAAGTCTTTAATACAAAGTTATCAATATATCAGGGGAATGTCCAGATATTCCAACTAACTGGGTGTTCAACTTCTTACACACCTTTCATAGCAAACACTTTCTTTACCTATTTATTGGGGTTTTTATATTTATCAAGAGATATTTCTTTTTTTTTCCAAGAAAATATATGAAGTATTATTCTTCAGGAAAGAGAGCAGTTGGCAGTAAGGGCCGATTACAGGATAGGATTTTCTGTAAAAATCATATTCATGGAGCTTTTACTTGCAGGAAACTGATAGAAACCAATAATGTTGAATAAGAATGTGCACAGATTCAAGCCCTCAGTTACAGGATTAATTTATTTGTAGGCTGGAGAGGGGAATTTTCTACTGCTCCCATTGGAGTTCTGTACAAAACAATTTGCTTAAAAAGGAATTGATATATTGTGGAAAACTTTGAAACTAGTTGAAAGCACTTTGTCTGGGTGTCATGTAGCTTTTGGTTTTTCTTCTATCATTTTTATCATTAGGGACATGACAATATTACTGTTGCATGAGAGTGTACTTGCTTCTTAAGAATTTATCTGTCTTTCACCCTAAATTAATTCATGGCATCATAATAATTCCCACAGCAACCAGCTGTGATGTAACAAGTAGAAGATTTGAGTTTTAGAGGAAAGTAAGACTGAGCATGGCATATATGAATGCATAAATTTCTGAAAAAATGGTTTCTGTTTACATATAGGGAAGGTGGTCTAAAGCGAGAGTCACTTGGGTTAACAACACAGGTTCAGAGTCCTGTGTTATTTCACATCCCAGAAATTTTGCATTTCTTATTTCCATGATGATGTACAAAATTGGTTGAGGAAATGGGTCACATTAAATACTGAAGCAAATTTCATTACTACCATTTGATATTGCTGGCTATGTAAAGTATAAGATGAACGATTTGTAAAAATTAAAACAACCTTGTGCAAGTCATCGACTGGTCTCTCAAAACAGTATGTTTAGAAATATATGATAATATCTCATATATTCTGCAGCCTCATTAACTTTCTGTGTTTTGAATAGAAAATACCTGCAGATTTTGTGTAGATTTATGGAACATTAAAGAGGCCATTTACTGAAACCTGAAATGAAGCACTAATATTAAAACCATGACCATTCTTTACTCCCTGTAATTGACAGGCTCCTCAAGTGGTGATGAGGCAAGCTGCAGGTATCATTCCTTTGCTATAGACTACAAATGAACTCTAGGGTGACTCTATCTATGCCTTTGACACCTCACCCTGCAGCAGAATGAATTTGTGTCTGAGGGTCTTTTGCATAAGGATGCTTATGGGCTGTATGAGCTTAGAACAAAATTCAACCAAAACAGTAAGTTTTCACTTTGGTCCTAAATTCTGTTAAATTATTTCATGCTTTATTTGACCTAGTTGTTATCCTGATCTTTTATAAGATATCCAGATACAGACTCAGACTCAGAGACCCTTAAGGTGAATTCCAAGGCCTTCTTTAGTTGCAGTGAGAACTGTAATATACATACATGAATATAGATAATGTACATAGGTACAGAAAAGTATATAAATAAAAGAAAAATCCCTGTACCCTTCTTTTGCTAACCTGATATGAAATGTATGCAGAGGCCATAACATAAAAATATCCATAGGACATTTTAATGATTATTGGCTCAGGAACTAATTCATTCTGTTGATACTAATTGCTTCTTTGAAATTACATATGAATTTATCCCAGACCAGGTATTAAAGGAAAAACCTACCCTGCAAAATACAGTCTAATTTTGCAGCCACCTTAATACTATGTACAATATTATGGCCTTTAACTTCAAATGTACTTTCTCCATATAAGGACTTTTTAATGACATATGTGACTCAGTTATCCTTCCCCATCCTCAAAAGCCAAGAGGGAGGTAGACAAAAAATAATAGGTCTCTTTTGCATGATCAGCTGTCAGTTTTCTTTCGCATTTTTCACATTTGTTGCCACTACTTGCTCAGTTTTGCATTTAAAGGAAAAGAGTGATATATTCAGATAAACTTCTAGACTCAAAGCAAATTATTAGCTGGGTAGGAAGAGGCATCTAGTTCAGTCTCTTACTCAAAGCTTTTCCTTTTGAAAGGAAAACCTTTTTTCCTTCCTTTTTCAGGCAAAAGAAAAAAAATTTGTGAACTTAACACTGTACAATTAAAACCATTGAAGTCTCCTTTTTCAAGTGCGGAAACCTCAAACAGTTCAGTCATATTGCAAGCAAACATTAGAAAGTTATTCATTAAAAGAAGAGAAAAAAACAGGAAAAAATCTAAAAAAAAAATCAGTAAGAATGGAATCAGAATAAACTAATTTTTAAATCAAAGTAATTTTCAAAGACAGAAGGTATCCATAGAACTCTCTAGCCTTATCAATCAAGCTGCTGTATTAATATCAGCCTTCATCAGCAAAGAAGAGGATGTTAGTTCTGCTCTTCAGAATTGATATTTTGAGCTGGCAGTTACAGTAATTTTGGTTGCTTCTGACAAGAAGGATAAATGGAGAAGGAAAAGGATCAGATGAATTGCATCAGGAAGCAGAGCTTTCAGCTTGTATTTTAGGGCTGCAAGGCAGCTGGATAATTACGTATGTACGGGCCAGGAGGTTGGCCATAGCAGCTTTTGTTCCAGACTCTGGCACTCCTTTCTTGGCTGGCATGTCAAATGAACTTCTTTTTCTATCACACTGTCTGCTTTTCAGACTGGATATCCCCCACACTGACATGTCCAGCCCTGTTGTTAGAAACCATCCTCAGGTTGCATTGGCAGAATTTTTCATATGCACTAATCCTTTTCTAATAAATATTCATTGCTATAGATGGGGAGTAGTCAGACTTGATTCTCAAAGTTTCAAGTTCCTTTTACTTCAAATGTTCCTGAAATCAAGGCTTACTTTTCTCTTTTCCCCTTTTCTTTACTACTCTCCTGAAGCCATGAACCCAGTAGCATGTTCCTGTCATTCTCTGCCTTTCTACTTCCTCAGTGCTATAATCCCTTCAGTGCGAGAACATACCTTTCCCAAATCCCTCAAAAGATTTTTTCACCTACTTGCAAGACAATTCCAGTGTGTGCCCAGCTGTGGCTCACTGGGTCCCGTGACTACCATAACTTCTGGCTCCTTGAGCTCCTTTTGTCCTGCCTGCTTGCAGGCTTGTAGGCATGTCTGCACTGCTGAATAAGAGCAGGCTAGACACTGATCTTCAGATCACTTTGGGACACAGTGATTTCAGATTTGTTGTGGTCTTGATCCTTAGGACTAAGAGACAGGGTGTAAACTAAAGCTGAGCAGTGGCAGTGGTTCAGGTCTTGAGCTTGCCCATGTGTCCTCCCTCTTTTGTTTAACAGCACAAATGCAATCCCTGCATCCCAATGTCTTCATCTGAAATCCAGCCACAGCATCACGCAGGTTCTGAGCACCCCTGACCCAAACAGGGAGGTGTGTTGGAGACTGCAGTGACTCCCTGCTGCAGAAGCAGAGGCATGGAGGGGCAGGAGAAGGGGAGGAGGGTCCCTGCCTCAGTGTTACCCTGGGGAGCTGGAGAGCACTCAGGGCATGTGGTGTTGGATCCACACACCAGTCTGAATCAGAGATATATCTCAGTCTGCTTGCCCATAAATACATGCATACACCAGGGTGTGTGTGTGGGTGGGTGCACACACATATACAAACATATGTACACATAACAGCTTCCGTTGGTTGGCCACAAGGATCTAGAGAGATAAATAGCAAAATGACAATAGACTGCACTCCTTCTCTCATCTGACAGCTACTAAGTTTTCACGAGGTATCAATTTGCAGGTAATATTTGTGCTACATGTATGACCCAGATGTATTCAGGCTCCCCAGATAGATTACCCCTTGTGGGTGCTAATTGGTTTAGGTCCTTTAAAAAACCATTGAGTTGTTCTAAACTTGTATCTTTATTGACTTCACCCAATTGCAACACTCTAGTAAGCTCCTGATCAACACAAAATTTCTAGAAAGTAATTTTTCACTATGTCCTTTATACTTACCTTCTCATTATTTTATTCTTTCCTTTTTTTTTTCCCCAGGAGGTTGGATAAATAAAATAAAATTAATAAAAATATATTAACATTATTAACATAGCCTTTGAAAATTTGGGATAAACTGAGGGAAATAAAGACAAGAAACAGGCTGGGTGAAAATTAAATTCCTGCCATGGAGAAAACTCAAAGAATAAGGGCAATTTCATATTTAATTAAGAAACAGACAAATGTTTTTTCACTGAAACCTTACAACCAAAACACATTTCAACTGGGACCAGAAAATTGCTACATCTGTACATAAAAGAAGCAGCATAATTTAAAACTGAAACTCAGTAAATTACAAACTCTGAATGCTTTACATAACTCTATTATGAAGAAGGCTTCATTTCTGCTAAAAACCCTTGAGTAGTAATATCTGTTAGCTCTTCTTGCTTTTAGCTAATTCTGTTTTAATGGTTTAAATAAATATTACAGAGGCATTTTTCTGCTTTCGATAATCAGAATTTGAAATTAACACTGGCTGTAAAAAGTGATTTTATACATGAATGTTTACAAGGTAAAATGTGTGGATTCAGAAAGCTGCAGAATTTGCATCATTTGTCTGATAGCTGGGGGCTTAATTCCACAATGAATTAAAACCTGTGCCCAGCCTAATGTTCATGGCTAATCCCACAGTCCCCAGCTGGTATGGTCACATTAAACTCATGAATTTGTGGGGGCATGAGAGCCCAGGAGGCATGTCAAACATGAGCCCCATTCTCTGATGGGATAAACCAGGCAGCAAAAGTCTTCCAAGTGTTTTCATGAATCTCTACAGCATGTGTCTATGTTTAGAGCAATAAACATTAAAATCCAGGCTAAAGGAAAGAGTGGGGAATCTGTAGCAGGTACTTATATTAGCCAGAACTCATCTACTGCAACAAAATGCACAGATTTTTTTCTAGGCCAAATAAATATATCCTCAGGCAAATAATCTGTCCACTTAATAATTCAGTTACTGTACATATGGAGTCCCATTTTCTGTGATGGAGTGGAACAGGTTCCATGTTAGAATGAATACTCTTTTCTGTCTCTTCAAATTAGCAGACTGACTCTGCAGTCTCTATTCTGGAAACATTTCCACTGGCAAAACTAGGAATTGGGACTCAGAAGTACCAACCATACACTTTTTAAGATTTTAATGGGAGGGCTAGGGGGCTGGTGTTTGAAGGTAAGTCTCTATCTCAAATAGACAGCAGCTCATTCAAAGAAGGATTTAAGGTCAGATTTGCACTCCAAAAATTCTTGATGGCAACAGGCCTTCCACATTCCTTACTTTTTACCATTTTCTCTGTCTTCAAAGAGTCTGTGGTCTGGCTCCTGCCATGCTATTTAGAATGAAAATCACATTTCCTATCATGTGTGACCCAAACCAGGAGCCAGATAATTAAATCCAGTGAACATGCCCAAAGTATGAACACAGGAGACATAAATAACCGTATAATCACAGAACAGCCTAGTTTCTGGGGAACTTCCCAAGACAATCTGGTCCAAATTTCTGTGGGAAAGGGAGACTAGACAGCATTGTCTAGCAACCTGTGCCATTCCATCTTGAAAACTTGAAGTGATGAAGACTCTACCACATCCCTTATTATTCCAGCAGCTGACTGCTCTTACTTTAAGCATTTTTTTCTTATGTCAAGATGAAATTTTTACCAGTCCAATTTGTACCCAAGACCCTTGTCAGCTCCATGTAGCTCCTTGTGAAGAGACACTCTGTCCCCTTTGCAGCTATCCTGTAAGTACTGTTATACTGTGATTAAGTTCTCTCAGAGACTCCCTTTTTCCACACAGAAAAGACCAATCTTTTTCTCTCTGTCTCTCTCTCTTATTTTTTCTGATAACTGACATATTATCATGCTAGTGCAGGAGACTCATTTGTAGTTCCCAGAGCTGCCACAAAGGATTTGCACTCACAGCTATTCTTTCTCTGATTATGTCCTTTATCCCTCCTACCAGTCATTCTGGAAATCCATTTCTGTTTTGGAATTTACTATCTGGATCAGGGCTGTATCAATCATTTCTATGACATTTCCAGATCTTAAGGAAAGATATTTGGAAAAGAAGGAGGAAACAGTGACCCACCTAACCAGAGGGTGTATGGAGATTTGTGCAGTCCTGATGCTGCAGCCTAGAGAGGGCAGGTTTTGGACACATACTCTGTGCACTGTTAGCCTGATAGGAGTGGTTTTCTGGGCATCAGGAGCTATTGAAGAGTAACCCCATCAAAGTGAGTGATATCTGGAAGTCAGGATTTCATTTTCTGAGTGCCACAGTAACAATGTCACGATTGTAACAGATGTTATGTCTCGCTGGTATTTTCACTGAGGTTTCAATTAAATTGCTCTTGAATTGTGCTTGGAGATGAATTAAGTATTATCAGTACATATTCGGAGTCATCAGAGACCACCTGAAAGATTCACATCCGAAGGAAATGGGAGAACTCCTGCTCAGCAAAAGAGGAAAAGGGATCAGGACACGCACTTCAACCAAAGTGATGGTATCTCTGGAAATAAACAGGTGAAAATAAAGTTCCTACATATATTGGATTTCTGTGACTGGATTTTGACTGCACATTGGCATGAGAGAAATTAATGCAGGTGCTTTAAACATTTCATATTTTTCTAAGTCACCAGAATTATGGAAACATTCATAACTTAAATATTAATCACAAAACCTAAGGGTTAAATCCTTGATCTTATTTCCACAGACATGTTAGAGTCTATTAGAAGTGTTTGCCCCTATTAGAAGTGTTTGCAATGTATTGTGGATCTGCTGTAGGTCTGTAAAAAGCATTGGTAAATGGGAAAACTTCCTATTTTTATGCCTGAGATGTGTCTGACTGGTCACAGGGTGAGTGAAGAATATCTCAAATCTCCTCGTGCAACCTGGCTCCATTTGTCTTTCAGGCTTTGTTCTTGTTGTGTGATCCTTTCTTGCCCCCAATGTTGTGTGAGTTTCTACTAGAAGACTGTTACCTCATTCAAAGCTAGGACAATTCTGTATTTCCTGCCCTTTTGCCCATGTATATTTAATTAAAATTCACCAAATCTTCAATAACTCTTAAAAATATTCTTTATTATCTCTGCTGGGCTGAGAAAGTGATTGAACATTGGGGTATATTATAAACATGTAGTGAAAAGGGTTTGAGACCCCTTTAGAGGACACTTTGCTTTTTATTCTGCCTGCAAGGTGCACCTATGCATCTTTGGTTAGAAGTGTTAAAAAGGAAAAGCAGATGAAAGCAAAAGACTTTTTTGTCAAGCTGTGACAGAAATCAAATGCAAATAGATCTCAGTTCAAGACTGTTTGTTAAGTGTCACGTCAGTGAGTATTAAATGCAGCACATGTAGTTTTACAATGAGCATACTGTATATGAATTTTATTGATTTTTTTTTTCAAAGAGGATACATTGAATAATGTACTCTTCCTTAGCAGCACCAGCTTACAAGTGTGTCTTCATACTTCCATATGCACATTCATTAGGCTCCTAAATGCTGCTGCCTTACTTAGCACATCTCGTTTTGTGGAGGCTGGGATTCAAGCTGTAGAAAGACCTACACAAATGATTCTCTCCCTCTGAGAAAAGTGGGACAGAGTAATTTAGACTTCCCAGCATGAAGCTGTCAATGAGCAGCTTCTCAAAATGATTCACAATTAGTGCACCAGGCTTACACTAGGAACAGGTTCTCAGCTGATTTCCTTTCCACAAAGGAGTGAGTCTGGGGCTTCATTTTGCTATTAGGAATCTTACAGATGTATAAAAAAATCATCAGAGCTGGTTAACTCTGCTGCACTTATGTTGAAGTCTCTGTACTATACTATGTGATAAATCTGATTTCTTTATATTCACTCAGGTTATGTGTTTTACCAATTAATATTTAGAAAATTGTGTGTCAGCATTTAATTACATGTGAAAGGTAACAACAATAATATCAGACTTATCTCCATGCACTAGAACAGAGCTCTTAATCATTCAGCAAAGGGGGCACTGCTCCATGGGAGATGCCATGTACGTCCACTGCATTCATCTATGTGCAGTTGCATCCCTATTTGAGCTGTGTTTGGTTTCATGCGTGCACTGCCTTTCCATTGTTTGGTGTGAGCTGTCTGATTCTGCAACCATCTCCTTATAATGCTCAGGTCATTGAGGTGCTTAGAAAAGCATATTAAAATCAGCATCAGGTAGGAAACTTGACAATATTATACATACTGGACCATAATGTCTAGGTTTAGATGTTTGAATGCCTGGCTAAAGCATGCTAAAATTGTCCATAAAACTAAATAATTTAATGCATTTATTGGTGATTTTAAGGATCTTACCTGCAGGCTCAGTGACAGACACTCAAGGACCTATGGGGGCTACAAGTTACCCAGAGCATTTGTAGTCCAAGCTTTTGTCTCCTGATATTTTCTCATCCACAGGGGCACAACAGTGTTACACACGAGCCAAAACAGAGGCAAAAAATCTGGATAATACCCTGAAATGATGACTAACAAAAGGCTAATACTGAGAAAACTCTTCTTCATATGCTGAGTACTATGAACGTCTAGACTTCTGCTGGAAATTTGCCACTTCTGCCTTTATTCCATACACAGATATTATGGATTCTTCTGAATGCTTATGATCTTAAAGAAAGGAGGCAAAAATAGTTTTATACATACTATTTTTCTACATCCATGTAATCTTAAAAAGTCCTCAAGCTTTACATTTCTTTTGTTTGAGAAAAAGTAGGTTTCTTAAGTAAAATCTAGTGGTACCTAAATGGGCAAGTATCATTGGTATTCTCTTAATGAAAGCAAAGCTGTTGTTAGTGTGACCAAGCTGTGGTCTGAAAAGGGTGCAGAAGTTAAATATTCAGCTCCTGGAGTCATGTGATGGTGCTGAGTCTACTTATTTATCCATTCACTATCCATCTATCCTATCTATGTTTTAGAGAAAATTGATAGACCATTAGAAAGCAGTTCCTTTCTCCGTGCAGAGATTTCCTCCATTCCAAGAAAGAAAGCAAACAGCAGTTTCTTCTGTAATATGATAGAAAACATATGGGAGAGTACTAGTATTTCAGTGAGCTAGGGAGTAATAGGCTGCATAACCCATAACTTTCATGCGGAAACCTTAAAAAAAAATTGAAATTTCTTTCCATTTAATTGAGCTCTAAGTAAACATATGTCAATGAAACTTACTGTGCTGTTTGTTACTGGTACTTTCACTGTCTTTACTGTCATTTTAAAACAGTTATTTGGTTTTATTGAAAAACTTGAGTTTTTTGAAACTGTCTTTTAAGTCAGTCAAATATATTTATAATACCAGGCAACAAGATTTGATATAAAAGCCCATGCCATTTACATACAGCTTTCAATCTAGTCTCAGGTTTTGAGGGAACAAATTAAAAGATAATGCTTACCTACAATGCTTGCCAAAAAAAAAGTTATGAAAAACATTAACTAACTCTATTTACTCAAATAAGGAAAAGTGTCTCATACAAAGGCATTTTTTCTTCCTCCTCTGTATCGACACTCCTCTCAGAGGAATTTTTTTATCCCTTCCTCATCTTCTTTGTCTTTTGCGGTTGTCTCTTCACCATTTATCTTTACAGTTTCTCCAAAACTAGTTTGCCTCCTTTAGGGAGTGCTGTTATTTTTCTATTCTTTTGCTTCTTTTTCACCTCTTTTATGATTTTCTTCCAGAGCCTTCCTTACTCATCCCAATGCTTCATTCTTTCAATCTCAAATCTTCCTTACATTGTTTGCCTTACTTCCTCTTGTAGTTCTTCCCTATAGACCAAGCTCATTTTATATGTTCTTAGTAATGCAGCCTGACTGCTAAGAAGAGCAGTGCTTTGGCAGCTATGTTAAGAAAACACAGGTACTATATCATAACTACATTTTTTTAAAACAACTGCAGGTCAAAAACAGCATTTAGGATTAATGGAGAGTAGAAGGTTCATGTTCAGCAGTACTTTTAACATATTTAGGACTGAACTGAAGCATTGAGGCTTATTTTTGAATAATGATAAGGGCTCTGGTGTGCGTTCTTTTCATTGTGACCCGATATTTTAATGACTTCACGGATATTTGCTCAAAAATACTCTTCAAGCCTAAACTCAAAAGTTAACATTTTGCATTATCAACAAACCTCCAGCAGGTGTGGTGACTTATATTTGATTTTCTAATTTAATGTAATTCAGGAAATGTAAGGAAAATATATTTTTGTCAGTGTTTTTTGTCTTCACTTGTTAGTAAGAACCATGTTAAACTGGGGAACTATCACAGAATCACAGAATTAGTTTGGAAGAGACCTTCAATGTCATCAAGTCCAACTCATGCCCTAACACCTCAACTAAACTATGGCACTGAGTGCCGCATCCAGTCTTTTTTTAAACACATGCAGAGATGGTAGCGTGATCCACTACCTCCCCAGACAGATCATTCCTGTACTTTATTACCCTTTCTATAAAAAACCTTTTCCTAATATCCAACCCATATTTCCCTTGGCGCAGCTTGAGACTGTGTCCTCTCCTTCTGTCTCTCGTTCTGTCAGTTGCTTCTTGGAGAAAGAGACCAACACCCACCTGACTACAATCACCTTTCAGGGAGTTGTAAAGAGTGATAAAGTCACCTCTGAGTCTCCTTTTCTCCAGGCTAAACAACCCCAGTTCCCTCCGCCATTCCTCACAGGGTTTGTGTTCCAAGCCCCTCACCAGCCTCATTGCCCTCCTCTGGACACGCTTAGGCATCTCAATGTCCTTCCTGAACTATGAGGCCAGAGCTGAACACAGCACTCAGGGTGTGCCCTCACCAGTGCCCAGTGCAGGGGAAGGATGACCTCCCTGCTCCTGCTGGCCACACTATTCCTAATCCAGGCCAGGATGCCGTTGGCTCTCTTGGCCACCTGGGCACACTGCTGGCTCATGCTCAGCTGCTGTCATCAGTGCCCCCAGGTCCCTTTCTGCCTGAGCACTGTCCAGCCACACCGTGTCCAGCCTATAACATTGCACGGGGTTATTGTAGCCAAAATGCAGGACCTGGCACTTGTACTTATTAAACCTCATCCTATTGGACTCTGCCCCATCCATCCAACCATTCCAGGTCTCTCTGCACAGCCCTCTTGCCTTCCAACAGATCAACACACGCTCCCAGCTTAGCGTCGTCTGCAAATTTACTAAGGAAAGATTCAATACCCTCATCCATGTCATCAATAAAAATATTGAACAGAACTGGCCCCAGCCAAGATCCCTGAGGAACACCACTGGTGACTGGCTGCCAGCTGGATGCAGAACCGTTCACCACCACTCTCTGGGCCTGGCCATGCAGGGAGTTCCTAACCCAACAAAGGATCTTCCTGTCTAAGCCATGGGCTGCTAGCTTTTCTAGGAGTGTCCTGTGGGAGACAGTGTCAAAGGCCTTGCTGAAGTCTAAATAGACAACATCCACAGCCTTTCCTACTGTTCCATTACCTTACTGGGTACTGAGGTCAGGCTGACTGGCCTATAATTACCAGAATCCTCCTTCCCACCCTTTTTGTGAATGGGTGTCACATTGGCCAGCTTCCAGTCATCTGGAACCTCCCCAGTGAGCCAAGACGGTTGGTAAATGATGGAGAGCGGCTCCACAAGCTCATCTGCCAGCTCCCTCATCACCCTAGGATGGATCCCATCTGGTCCCATAGATTTATGAACATTAATCCCAATTTCTGCTAGTATATGTCCCAAAGGCGTCTGACTCTAGATAATTTACAGGAAATAATATGGTTAGTGTAAAAGTCCAATTAAATATAAGAAAATTACTCTAATAGCAGTTGCAGTTTTCCTCAGAGAGTGACTTGACAATATTTCCATTGAACATATAGGACTATATCAAAAGTCCAAATGTACAGCAACAAAAATTGACAATGAATCTTGGCCAACAGTACTGTAGCACTTGAGGGAATGGACTTCACAGCACGCCATGGATGACATGTCAGGTTTGGAGTGTGTCGCAAAAATCAGCATATTCCATTTCCTAGACTTATATATCATATGACTTTTGAGATTTTCCAGTGATGTCCACAACTTCTCCATGAAGCTAGCAGATGTGATACCAGACCTATCAGAGACAACTGATTTTCCACAACCTCACATCAATCCCAGGCTCCTGAAGATCGACTGACAGCAAGTTTTGGGTCAGGATTCAGGCACTTACATTTAGATCTGCATGTAGATCTCAGCACACAAGCTGCATTTCACTCCACTGTAGTCAGTAATGATCTAAAATTAGATACCATTTTCTCCCTGCACAGGCAACTTGTGCCATTTTAAGTACCATAAGGTGTGTCAGTTGACCTCCAGTTGCCACTGAAGAAAGGTAAGGATCTCTTGAAGATCCTGTCTGACAGCTGTCAGACCAAGAAGGCATCTTGAGCTTTCTAACATGTCTCCAATGGCATTTGATGGAGTTAGTGTAATCTGGAGGGTTGTTTAGTTAAAGCACCTACTTGCAGTCTCTCCAGAAACTACTACATCTAACTCAACTTGACCACATGTACACAACGCAAAAATAGTTTGTCATCTAAAGAAAGGATATCTAGACAAACATAGCAATCAAAAGTCGGAGACAGGAATAGTTGTTCTGTCCTCAGCAGAGGAAAAGGCAATTAGCAGGCAGCCAAGTGATGTGATTTGTTGAGTTTCACAGAGGCAGTACTTGGCAGAGGGAATTTACTGTAGAGTCTTTTCTGCCAGACCTCATCTGGTTCTCCTGCTGCGGCTGAAGACATTAGACAAAATTGATAGGAATTTGATGTGAAGCAGACAGAAGGGCAGCAAGCTTTTCTTCTTTCCCAGAACTACTTCTGTTGAACACAATAGAACTTTTACCATTGCTCTCCATTGCTTTAAGCAAGTTCCGTGAGATTTCCCAAGAATTTCCATTGGTATTTAGAAAAATGTCTTTGTTCAGACAAAGCAAATAATGGTCTGATCTCCTTCGTGTGGTCACCTTTGAATAGAGGTGAAGGAGTATCTGTCAATGTGCATAACTTGCAGAAACTCCCTACATGTCTTACTGGATTTGTGGATTTCCCATAGCTGCAGTTCTTGCACACAATGTAATATACATTATGCTGGTCAGAGCTAGAATCCTTTCTAATTACTTCAGATTGGAGATATTCTGGGTCACAAATGGAGGATGGACCTGTCTTGCTGGAATGTCACCAACTGATAGTCATTCTAACTGGCAGGGCAGAGGGATGATGTTGGTAAATCTCAGGGAAGTGCTTTGAGTAGGCACTTAGAAATGCCAGAGGACCACAAATGTGAAGTTTTGTTTTCTGGCTGCACACTATCTTAGGTCTCCTTTCTATTTCTTCAGTGACTCCATGTCAGTGTTCATCAAAGGACTTTGGTGAACAGTGCAGTGTGGCTTTTCACTGTGGGCTTGACTAAAATATTATGACTGTATTTATAGTCATTAGACAAGCATGGTATCATCAGAGTTATGGCAACCATTAAGGAAAAAGAGGAGATATTAAAAAAATGTTTCCTAATAAAGGAAAATAATAATGTGCTCTCTTTCATGCATTAATGGCTGAATTCTTCAACACATCAGATGTTCAATGTGTAACCATGAATGTAGTAAGCAATTTAAGAAAACAATATAGGTCACTTCATATTTTTGTACTCATAACCAGTCAAGTAACCTGACCAACTTTCTACAAATAAAGAGCTACCCATTGCAAATGAAGTTTGGAGAATTCAGGCCTACTGCTTTTGTTTCATGTATTAAAGAATTTTCTCATTATACCAGTATTTTATGGTTTCAAAACCAATTAGCCTCTGTGTTTGGAGTAAAAAGGATCCTCAATATACACAGTGATTCTTGCTTGTAGAGGGCAAGGAGTACTTGAATCTGCAGGCAGAAATCATCTAGGGCTCAAACTATAGAAATGGGGCATACAGAGTAAATTTACAGTCAAGGCAGCTGACAGTCTATGAAGTAAAAATTCTTTAGCTTCGTAAAATAACTACATAGTATTTAAATAGCTTTGATAGCTAAGGATTTGTTTTGTGCAACACTGTAGAAAGTAGACATTCTTTTTTTTTTATGGTGTTGAAACTAGAATGTTTTTTGTTGGATCAGACATTTGTAAGAAATGGTTGTGCCAGTTGCATGAAACAAAAGTGCACCAGCTTGTATTAGGAGAATTTTCTGGGTGTAGATCCTTCCTGTCAAGAGTAAACCTAGCAAGATTTATCTTTCAAGTGAATGATTCACTGATGCTTGTCATCAGTGAAAATCAGCAGAAACAATGTGACGACAAAATGCCATTTTCTATGGTGAAACTATTTTCCCAGATTTTTTTTTAAAGAGCATTAGAGAATTTCACTTTGACAAAGAATATAGTTTCGCTGCTGAAACAAAATGTCCTTCCTTTCATTTTTCAGTCTTAAAAATAAATTCTTAAACTAAATTTGAACTACATTTAGGCCTTTATTTTCTACAGAGATCCATAATATCTTTCTGTGAAAACAAATTAAATAAATGGAATTTCTGACTATTGAATACATAGGATTTTTCCACGGATCAGCCTGTGGGAAAACAATGGTTGCTGTTGTTATAATTTTAAGATTAGTGTAGAAATAGTGTAGTTCCCCAGCAGGTAGCACTACCTTTTAGGATGTACCAGATTCCTCATTTCTGATTAATTTTTATTAGTCTCTCTGTAAATAGTTTTGTTTACCTGGCTACAGTCAGACAGTGTGAATAAGCCCATAAAAAACCCTATTAAAATGATGAATTTAAGTTTAAGAAGCATAGTTAATTTTCATTCAGACTTTTATTTACGTATTAGGAGGCTATTTTAAAATATTGGCATTCTACTAATCAATTTATTTAAAAAGAAAACACAGCCACGTTCACATGCTCATAATAGTTCAAATATTCACAAAATAATCTGTGAAAAGAGTTTTTAAGATCTGCATCCAAGAAATGAGGCTCTGAAGAAAGGCCACTTTTCTAGGAACTTTTGTCATCCAGATATGACTCAGTAATATGCATGGAAAAACATTTCTGAGAAATCAAATAGCCTTAGAACTAAAACTAATAAAGCCATTAAAATTAGGGTCAATTAAGATTTATGCAAGTGGCATAGGGATTCCAGCCTGGTATTATTAAGTAAATCAGCCTATTAGGATGGGGATTTTTTTTCCCCATATGATCTGCTTGAAATTCTATATTGTCAAAATCTGCCAGGGTAATGGCATTATGATGTATTGTGCCATCTCAAATGTGTTTTGGCTCTTGCTTGAAAATAATGACCAGATAAATACATTCCTGGAAATTGACTGGGGTATTGCAATTTCTACTTTGGTGGTTTGAAATACATGTAAAATACTTTTAAATTCCTAAAATTTGTACATTATCCTTGTGAATTTAATCAGTTAAGACACCTTAAAAACCGAACATTGCTGAGAATGCAAATACAATTTTATTTTTCAAAAATATTCTGTATTTAAATTTTAATATAAAAGGAAATCACTATTATAGGGAAAAATGCAAATATGGACTTACCAGTTCTGTTAGTCATTATAGTCACATAATCTTTTCTTTTTAAAATGAAATAGCATTAAACTAGATAGTTTCTAATGCATTTCTGTTCCACATATTACATTACCTATATATGAAAAAGTCAATTTGTAAATGAGTGTTCTTATAAAATAACCAGAAGAAATAAAATTGTTATGATTGATCTGAAATAATTGATTACAGTATGACAGCTTTCTTATCTTTAATTATAAAGTACAATTACATTTTTGTGCTTTCATACCTGAACATTACAAAAGCTGAGAGAACTATTTCTGTTCTACTTCTGATTAGATCAGCAATGCCACTTCTTCAGGTCTTATCAAATTGGTTTTGATAATAATTACTTGGGAAGTGTTTGATCTCAATGATGAATACTTGATTAGTTTTTCATGAAATCATTCAACCACACCACTCAACACTACTCATGTGAGACCTTGTTGATTTAGCTGTTCGAAAGAACACATTCTTTTCCACTGCAGTTATGGGATGTCAGTCTTTGGGGAAAAGAGGGTGGAAAAAGGGCAAGTTTATGGGTAATGATATTGCAGCAGCAGATATTTAAGGTTTGCTAATTCTCTTCTCAATTATGCTCATTCTCTGCCTCGTCACATTGCCTGCTACATGGCGACAGAATCAATCTTAGCAGTGGAATAAATTTTTCCTCTTTCAAAAAAGGGTTTCATGACACCATTGTCATCTTTGAAACCCTTGGAGGGTTTTGCCCTGATGAATAATATTTCATATGTGGAATGTTTATGTGATTTTCACGGAGTGATAACCCCGCTACCACCTAACTTTGATGCATTGAGATTGCTGCTTTTCCCTACTAAAGTGCTTTTACACACCACCTCCAACAAATTGACTTCAGAGTTAGAAATAGAAGATTCAACAAAACTTTAACTCTCCATGGAAAAAAAAGGTCTTGTAGAGAAATTTATACATTGGGCACAATCTGCTTTAATTATTTAAACAGGAGCTTTTGCTGAATAAGGGTTGTAGGCAGTTTTTCCTTATCATTTTTCTTTTACTTTATGCAGTTAGAATCATTTATCCAAAGATGACCATATAGCCATACTTTAAAATTAATATTTTTTAACCCAGCCATTTTTAAGGATTGGTCTGTTGACCCATACTTCTTGAAGTCAATAGCATTGTCTGCATAAGTTAAAACTGCTCATATAAGGGGACACTAGATGGATTAGTCTCTAAGTTATAGGGAAAAAAATTCTATAGCCCAGGTACTTATGGCTGACTATATGCAAAAAGAAGACAATTTCAGAACAATGTCCTTACTTGTCAGTCATCAAATAGCGAGCAAAAGCCTTTTATCAAAAGAGGAGTTAAAGCCAAGCTAATTAAGAAGGAAAATTTTCAAGGAGGCAATATTTTCTCTAATGATTTTCTTTTTAAAGTTGTTAATAGAATTATGACAGTTTTAACAATCAGAAAATGCAATGCATTCCAAATGTTTTCTTTGTTAATTATAAGATCTCTTGAAATTGCCTAGATCTTTTAAACTTAATGTTTCACTAATAAGCTTAGATTTCTTTAGGTTGTTGTTTTGGGGGTTTATTTTGTTTTGTTTTTAGTCTCTAATTATTATTTTGGTGGCAATGAATTTATCTTTGAAGATTCAATTTAAGCAGACTCTTCTCTAGGAGACTTGGAGTGCTTAGAAAGAAAATTATATTCCAGGACTATAATTATTTTGGTTATTGTGTCATCACATTGATATTGTACTGGAGGAAATGTTCATCTGAACCTTTCATTTTTTTGAATTAAGTCTAAAGCAGAAAGGAGAGCAGTCAGTCTGTTGAGTGGAAAAATGGAACATCTCTCTTTAACTGGTGAAGAGCACTTTTAATGCAGCTACCTCCAGATATAACATGAATTCAGCAGGTTTTTTTAACTGTTGTGCACTCTTGAACTACCTGTCATCCTAGGATATCATCTTTATGCAATAGTTTTTGGCCAACATTGCTGAAGAACTCTGCTCCCAGTTAGAAGGTGAAATGAACAGAAAGATTTTCGTAGAGGCTTATGACTCTGCAGATCCCATTGAAAACAAAGGAAGCTACTAGGTGCCAGTTCCTTTGACAAGTCTGTATTCTTTGTTATTCCTTTTAGAAGGAACTACAGCTGAGGTTTTCAAAGGAACCTAAAGGATTTAGGCGTCCAGTTCCCAAGCAAGGGCTATACAAGGGGAAGACCTAGCCCAGTACCTTAGCTCTGAACATGCTGAATCAGAGCAAATATCCACAGCTGAGAAAAGGATCAAGCCTGAGGGATGTCAGAACCAAGAAGCAGCTTGTGAATCTTGTACTATAAATAAAACAGGCCATTCAAGAGCAGAAAAGCAGTTACTTCTTGCATTTTTCACTGAAATCAATTAATTTCAAATTGCAACATGCAAGCTCTTGTTAAAGGCAAACGCACCAGTTACCCACGGACACTACTAATACTCACGTTGTCTTCAAATTTGCATGCATAGCAGAAAATGAGGAAAATGAGAAAAGACTGGAATAGCATGGGGATTCCTACCACACTGTTCCTGTTATCAGTAAAATCCTTACTGACCTCTCACTTAATCCTTCTCTCATTATTCCCTTCAATAGGAAGCATGCATTCTGGACAACAATAAAAAAAATCTATAGTGTACTACCATTTCTGTCATTTGCAGCTAATGAATGCTTTTAAGTATTGACTAGCAACTGGTCTAATAATGACAATGACTCCACCGATTTAGAGCAATAAATCCAAAGACTTGGCAGGCTTCTATTAGTATAATAAACTCAGACATTCATTCAGAAAGATTAAGAAAATGGGCAGTAGACACTTGAATATTAGAGATTCTCATGTTTCCTTTTGGTAAAACCATCTATCTGGAAAAAAACCCACATTATTTCACAGTGTTTAGTGTGTAAATTTAAATAACAGCCAAGGTAAATCTGAAGATTCTTTTCTTTTGCTGTAGCTAAGAGAGTGGGTCAATTACCACGAATATGATTACTGCAGGGCTATGAGAGCCCACACTAACAGCATCTGTTAAGAAAGGCTTGGGGGGTTAAATGCCTGTGTTCAATATCTACTGTGGACAACAGCTATTACCAGTGGTTCCAGATATTACCAGAAATGTGTGTTTGATATTTCTCATAGCAAACAGACCTCTCAGTGTTTTATCACTAGATGAAAGGCTTAAAAGACTTCAGATAAACAACAGTGATGTGCTTGTCTTCATCAGTGATGTAGGAGTAAAGATTATTCATCAGGCATTCCTCATCTAGTTGATACAAAATTATTTTTCTCACACGGGAAGAATAAAACTGTTATTTATTTTAATTATTACATGTACTTGAATTAAAGGAGACAATAATTATTTAGGTTTCATCAGACCACTGTGGAAATACTGTTAAAAATAAAATCGAACTAAAATAAGAAATAATCTTGCTCGATAAAGTGAAACAATCAAGCCAGAAGTCAGAAAAATTATAAGAGAAATCTGTCCAGTTGGTACTTCAGTCCAGTCTGTAAATTACCCTCAGAACCAATGTTGCAAACTAGCCTTGGGTGGGCCTCCCCTTGTATATCTGTAGCATATTCCCTTGTTTGTTTGTCTGAGGTCTTGTATCAAGCTACAGAAAACCTCTCCCACACAAAGGAAGGCGCAAGCACTGTCAGGCCATGTAAGAGACAGCAAGAACCAAAATGGTCCCAGCAGATAAGCTACACCATGCAGGGCAAGGGGGCTGATAACACATTTCCCTACAGTCCTAGAGTCATAGAATTTTTTTGGTTGGAAGGGACCTTAAAGATCATCCATTCCAACAACCTTGCCATGGGCAAAGGCAGGTAAATGTCCATTATAAAGACCAGGTAAATGTCACATGATCCCAGGAGCATCCAGTACTAACTTGTGAGAAGCTGCATGGGTCAAACAGCTTCCAATGAAACTATTGGCCAAGTTACCTGTTTTATTTCTGTGCTTCTTTAGTATACCTTGCATTTACAACTGAGTTTTGGCAGGGTTGTTCAGGACTGCATGGAGGGACAGAGGCTTGCAGCTCAGGCACTGAAGTGTCTGGGTGGCAAATGCTTTCACATAATATTTTCCTGCAAGTATTGTAGCAGCCATAACTGTATGAAGTGCAGGAAAATGTGGTTAATGCCAGAGTTCCCATGGCAGTTTGCATACAAATTTGTGGCTAGAGGTAGATTCATTAATAAAGTCAATACAGAGTTTATGTCAGCTCCACCAAAGCAGATAGCCATAGGAGAATCTAACTTAGTACTTCATCTGATGTATTTAATTTGCTGATTTATTTAGTACTAATGAGTGGATTTATTGTGTTTGAAAATGGAAAGTGCTCTGCAGCATGAAACATCCTGCTGGTAGAGATCTGGAAGGTTTTTGCAAGGTTCATGGCAATGACAGAAGCAGCAGAAAGTTCATAGGCCACTATAACAAATAAATGTAGACAGAATTTATTACCACATATTAATTTATTAGTAGTAGTAGTATAATTTTGCTGCCATGCCTGATCCTTGAAAGATGATTATTACAGTGTAGTGATTTTCAGTCACATTGGCTTCTGAATATGATCAGCAACCTAGTGTGGAGGGAGGACAGAGCTGGGGCTAAAGATTTAATTATTTGCCCCACATGCTTGTCACTTGATCAAAACTTTATTTCAGCAAAATATCTAACATTACTTGTCAGGATAAGTGGGGTTTTATGGTCTGAGGTAAAAATAACAAGAGAAACATTAAGTAGTCAGTATTTAAATTCCTCTAACACTATTGTGGTAGAGGAAATTGCAAAATGGTGTCAGAAAAACCAGTTAAGGGTTCAGGGCACGAACAGTCCAAAACAAATGAGAGTTTGATGTCCTCATGGCCCATCACACAGATGACCCTCACTCCAATTACCCAGCAGAAATGGATGAAGGTTGTGGTTTGACACTGGTCCAGTGCCAAGCACCCACGAGAGTCACTTGCTAACCCTCTCCTGCCACAGCTTGGCAGAGGAGAAAAAAATTAATGAACACTTCAGGAGTTGAGATAAGGACCAGGAGAAAAAATTCCAAGGGCAAAACAGGTTCAACTTATAGGTACTAAGTGAATTTACTACTAAGAGTCAGAGGAAGATAATGAGAATTAAAATAAGCCCTTAAAAACATCTTTTTACCCCTACCCCTCCTTCCTTCCCACTGACAGCACAGGGAGAGAAGGCATGGGATTTTGGTCAGTTTGTCACCTGAGGTTTCTTCGCTGCTCTGGGAGAGGAGTCCTTCCCCTGTGAGGCCGTGGGGTCCCTTCCATGGGAGACAGTTCTCTGTGAACTTCTCTGGTGTGGATC
>VYXD01010384.1:524814-619700 GCA_013397195.1 Hylia prasina
GGCTGGATCTCTGTATCCCCCATGGATCCCCACAGGCCAGGGCTGGATCTCTGTATCCCCCATGGATTCCCATGGGGCGTGGGTGGATCTCTGTATCCCCCATGGATCCCCAGGAGCTGCAGGGGCACAGCTGCTTCGCCATGGTCACACCACGACCTGCAGAGGAATCTCGGCTCCAGTGCCTGAAGCACCTCCTGCCCCTCCTTCTCCAGTGACCTTGATGTCTCTATGTTGTTTTCCCTCACATGTTCTCACCTCCTCCTCCTCTTCTCTGGCTAGGAAAAAAAGTGTGTGTGCTTCGATTTTCTTCTTATATATGTTATCACAGAGATGTTACCAACCTCTCTCATTAGCCCAGCTTTGGCCATCACCATGTCCATATTCAGAGTTATCAGGGACTGGCTCTGCCAGATATGGTGGAAGCTTCCAGCAGCTTCTCATAGGAGCCACCTCTGTGGCCCCACTGCTACCTAAAACCAGGCTGTGCCCAACAAACACAATGACATGAACCAGCAATACCCTCGAGTATCTCGTGTGTGATGGCTAGCGAAACAAACTCCATGTCCAGAATAACTTTATGTACATGGCTCAAGTTCCAGCATTTGGTTATAATCTTTTAATACTGCGTATTAGAAGGCACCTAAGCAGAGCTTATATTTCCATGAAAAATTTAATGCAAAGCTGGAAATTTTTTCAGACAGCAGTTTTACTGGCAAAGTGCCCAAGGGTTGCAGATGGCACAGCATTCCTCTGTCTTGAGTGTGGAAATCAAGAAAGCTTGAAATGAGGAGCCTTCAAAGAGGAGAAGGTGTTTCTGTGACACTTGCAATTGCAAATACAATTGCAAAGATTATTCAAGTGTGAGAGACATCCAGATCCACACATCTGGTCTTCACATGAAAAAGACAGACAATAACTCCAGAAAGAAAAGTATGGTACAGCTAAAATGAACCATAAACAGAAGTGTTATGATTCATAGCCCCATTTCCAGACCAAAGCCATTCTTAGCATTTTGATCACACACCGAAAAAAAAAAAAAAAAAGGCAATGTAATTTGCTGTTATTTCTTAGGATGAAACAAAAAATGAAGTTCAAATGGGAAAAAAAATTGTTTGAAACAAAGAAAAATAAGAATTGTTGAGTTTTGACAAAGAATTATGTGGAAACCCATGCCAGACTGAAGGCTAAACAGGACCCCAGTTTGAACATAAAGAAAATACTTGTCCTGGTTAGAAAAATTGTGTGTTCACCAAACTTGATTCATAGGGTACAAGCAAAGGCAGTTCTGAATTTATTCTGGCATATGTACACTCCATTTCTGGAAGGAATAGTTGACTTATGTGCTGCCTGTGACTGGGGAAGTCATCCTATTTCTGTTGATCAAAGCCCTCCTTAGAAGTGGGGCTGCAAAAGTTTCTTCAACCACACAGAAGAAGTTTTTAAAAAGAAGGATGATGCAAAGAAGGAACAAATTCCTGAAAGTACATGAGGTAATGCCCACCTGAACATAGTGCTTTGCAGTTTGTAAGAAACTTAGAGGAGAGGCAGTGAGCAGATTGCATGGGCACTCGCTATCACAAGCATGCACGATACACGCCGGCTGCAGAAGCAGCTGTTCCAAAGATAACCAAAGAGCTGTGGAACTACAAGTAATAAGCACTCAAGCAAACAGGAATAAGTATTACAGATACAGGTGCATATATTGTGTTTTAAAATGTAGACTGCAGGTCATATCATAAGACAGGAAAATCCTTTGAAACTGTAACTCTGGAAGAAGGGTGAGATATCAAAGAAAGGGAATCTGTGTTCAGTGCTGCTGTTCACCGAAAGGGCAACTGTTGTTGTTGCTTGTATAAAGAGATCTATCTCAAGTAGCAGTTGGAGAGATTAAACCACTTTTGCTTTCACTTACTTGAAAGCATCTTTATTACTATTGAAATTCTGTATATATATCTCAAAAGGGATTTTAGGAAAATTAAGGTTTAGAAAAGAGATTAAAGAATTCTGTAAAGAACCTGCTACAATGAAAGAATTATAGAACTAAAGCTACTTTTAAAAATGTCTGATCTACCATGATCTCAGCCAATAAGAACCTATATGGAAAGCAGAATTTTGATAATGAAGGTTCTTCTGAATTTAACCAAGGAATAAAAATTCCGTGGGGAAAAAACATAATATGTAGAATACAAAGATGTTTAATACTGACCAGACTAAGCACTGCAGCAATTTCTGGAGGTAGGTGTAGCATTTTTTTTTTAAATTGCTAGCAGTTTTTAATTAATATTGTTTTTGTTTTTCTTTTCCCTTGAGATTTTTCTCTATTGCAAAGAGGAATATTTTAAAAGAAATATATTGTGCATGTTAAACACAAGATTGTATGGGATAATTATAATTACCATTTCTTGCATATGAATCCACACATTTATGAAAAGAATGAAGAGTAGCATAGATTATGAGCTAACAGTGCTGTGAAGATCAATTTTGGGGAAATACAATGCTTCTGAGAATGGGAGTGCAACTTGGAGCTTTGTGGATATGACACTCCCGCACCCTGGCTGGGTCCAGTTTGAAGACAGACAATGAAGTCAATGAACATTTTGAGAGATGTCAGCCTTTTATGGCTGTTAAGATGCATCAAAATTTGAATGCAGCAGAAGACAGAATTTGTCAATATAGAAAGCAGTGGTACTAAAGAGAATAACTCGTTCTAGAAACATGTAATTTATCAAATGCTATTTGGAAGACATTTTTTTAAGCATCTGTTAATGTCAGCCCTATAATAGCCAGTTTAGTTCCCCCTCAAGAAGAGTCTTTGATAGTGTCCTCCCAAAGTCATGAAGCTCTGTTATTCATCATACCCAAAGATGGACAATTATTTGTGTTCCTCTGTTGTAACATTGAGGTTCATAGACATCATCAGAAAATCAATAAACATCACCAGAAAATCAATCAACATTGCTACTCTGGTGGAACAAGACACATTTGTCTATGTTGATGCAACACCTATTCCTTCCTGGAATTCTGGAGATGCTTCTGAGAAGCAGCACAGTCTTGCATGTACACCTAGAGCTACAGCTATGGCATGTTGGTCCTCTCACTTTGACATCTACTTCTTTCTTGATTTACAGTTGTGCAGCTGTCATGGGAATTATGTCATAACCATTCCCTGAAGTACATCTTAACAAATTCCCCACATAATAATTAGATAGCAATTAACAATATCAGTTGCTTTGTTGTTTTCTAGGCTGTTAAGCAATAAAACAAAGAATAAGGTTAAGTCATTTTCAGTAGATTACCACAAGGACAGTTAGTGGCATGAAATTCATTACATCTGATGCACTTCCATTCTGAACAGTTGTCATGTCTTTGACTGGGCATTCAACTGTCAACTTTATTTAGGGTTTGAAAAAACTACAGTTATTTGAGTACTTCTGAAGATAAGAATTTAACACTTGTAACACCTTCTACAAGGACTCAAAATAAGATTGTAATGTGCAAAATTTCTGGTAGAGTCCTGCATTCATCCTTCATTTATGCCCAGCTTTTCTCATTGTTTCTGGACTGATCCTGGCAGATGCTGGGTTTTGACAGCTTTTATCCCTTCTCAGTGAGTCAGTCCCTGGCAGGGCTGGAATCTTAACTTAGTCATATTCTGGGAAGGGACTGTTTGCTGTTCCAAACTGTATAGTGCTCCTGGGAATTAGACAGGAATGCAGCAAAAGTCTTTTCATTTGTGACCTGAGCCAAAGTTAGATACTAGTGCTAAAAAGCAACTGCACTGAATTTTGGTACTGCTCAACTCTATTAAATATTAACCTTCTCCCATCATTTCTAACTAACAACTGCGTGGAAGGACTATCTTTTTGTTTTGACTAGTGTATTTGAATTAATTTTTTAATTTTTTTATTCTGGTTAGTAGAATTAAGACTTTCATTGTATTCTTCGGTATCCAGAAAAATAGATTTTGTCATTTGTTGTACAGCTCTGTTTTCAGATTTTCCTGTGGAATCTCATCTGATCAATAGCATGCTCTAGGCTTTGTCTTCTTCTCTTTTGAAAAGGTGAAGGGGAAAATTTTCCTATCAGGTGAAGTCATCTAGGGCCAGGCTATAAACAGGCACAACCATCTCTTTCTGGACTATCACAACTGTTGGTTCTTAGTTGTGACATCCACACAGAATATAAATTTGCAGATTGTTGTATATTTGAATTTGAGGTTTCTTGAGAATTTCAGACTTTCCTCACTAAGGTTGGTTTCAAGAAACAGGTCTGGGTTTTGTTTAGCTTCAGGATTTGGCCTATTTTGATGCTATCATGAGTTACCCATTTCAGAGGCAGTGAGTGCAGGGATCCTAAACTAGGGGTAAGGGAGATGAAGAAAGGAATAAAACTATATCAAAGACAGAACCAAATATAGAGAAAACATGATCTAATATATGGTCTGGACAAAGTTTCATAGATTGTCCTGCAAACCTTTGGGTCCTCACACTCTTTACTCCTACATCCAGGAGCTGCAAATACCACTGAGAAGTCCCCAAAACACACATCTTCCATCAATCATTTGGCATGTCCTAGCCCACCATCCAGCATTCCTGTCATGTAACAGACATTTTGGACATACGAATGTGCAGCAAGGAGAATTTCAGGATCTCCAGTAAACTGGAGGCTTGGCTCAGGACCCAGCTATGTGAATTAAGAAAGAGAGGCCACCCCAAGTGACTGTAAGCTGGGCTTCCCAGCCCATTGGTTAGACATAAGGAATTGACACCTTATCTGGTCTCCATCACATGTCTGGAGAATGAACTTGGGTATGTCACCCTGCCAATTTGTGCTTATGTTCCCTACCTTTTATTTTTGTAAACTGCAAATTCTTTAGGGCTGTCTCTTGATCCAATTTTTCATAGTCCTTTTTTTTTCAGCTGAAGCCTCTGAGATTACTGTAATACAAATAAATAACACTATGCTTGTAACAGAGGTATTATGTGAAATGAGCTGAGATTTTGTATATGAGCCATTAGATGTGTGGGAGAAGATGAATTCATTAAATCTGAAAACATAAACATATAGAGTGTGAGTACTCTCAGTCTCTTATACCACACTGAGCATATATAAACTTACAGGCTTACATATATTATATATATTTAGCCTGTTATATAAAGTGGATCTAAAATGCATTATATTAAATAAAGTGTGTTCTCTAGTAGCATGCACAGTATAGGCATTCAGCAAATAATAAATAAAATTGAAATAGAGTAAAAATTAAAATGGACTGTATTCATCACTTTCTAACCACAACCTTTAGTGACATTAGCAAAAAACAAACAGGGTCAAAGGTATGTCAGCCTTGCATTCCAGAGGAACTCATGACTGGAGTTCATGACTCATTGTATCTGAAAATCTTTGAAGCCCTTAGAACAGCAGTTGCACTAGCACAGCTTGGAGTTCAGGCTGCCAAAGCTTTCCTCCAAGCTGATCCCAGGTGGATGCCCAGCAATCAAGTCACATATCACCTGAGCTATAACATTATTGGTATAACAAAGCATTAAACAAATTTATTTAAAGCTAGGTGGTACACATATCTGTTTACAGTGGTGCTGGGCCTCTGGATTACTGTGTAAACAAGATCCAAAATATCATCCTCAGTATCTTTTATCACAAAAGGAATATTTAGCCTTTTGACATTGTGACTACTGCAATACTACTATGACATAGTTTGCTGCCTCTGCAGTTTGTACTTCCTCAGCAAAGTGAACTAGAAATTGTGCTGGTCAAGCAAAATACACAGGACCTTTTAGGTAGTCTTGCATGTTCTGATTTGGTACCAGCATTGTCCCTGCTTTGGAGAATTTGTCCCCTTTTGCCTCCCTACCAGCCACGACAACAGGATGCACAATAAAAACCTGTGTTTACAAATCTTGCATGCAAATGATTATGGAACAGCCATGATATGCAGCAATTTAAATTTGTTGACATAGTTGCTAAGAAACAAACCTTTTGATTCTGTGAAACCCTTTTTGATACAGCTCCACTCTCTGACAGTTGAAGTTACTGAACAAGAGTGAGGGCTCTTTAAAAGAGGAATTTCTGACATTTGCTATGTTTTCAGAGGCTGTAACATAACATTGAATATTCCTTCAGTGTCAGTTTTGTTCAGTAGCAGAGTGTCTGATTCCATATATATTTAAACTATCTTATATTTCAAAAATTGGCTTCAGCACTTCAGTACTACCTTCTCCCAATCTCATGCACAATTGTTTTGCAAAGAATTGTGATCTTTACATGCTCCCCTGCCAAATACCTTGTAAGTTTCTATATTTTTTCCAATCTATTCTTTAAACATCCTTTCTCCAGGGCATTTTCACAAAGGACCCCATAGAATTTTATTCAGATATCAACAGTAAAATACACCATTATTTTGACATTCCAGTGTTATGAAGACAGCTGATGTTTTAAGAATATATATTCCTACTGTAGACACCAAACCATTAAATAGTGTAGCAAAGCTTGGGGAAAAAAAAAAAAAAAAAAAAAGAAAGAAAAAAAAAAGAAAAAGAGCCCAGATTCCTCCCAAATCAGATTACTCATATCACTTATTTGATAAAATTAGAAGCACTGTCATGTAAAGTCTTGTCAGTAAAAGAAGATGGTTTAGCCCTTAGGTTGGATGGAACACATTTGGGAGGCATCTAACCTTCACTCTACTATTAAGGCAGCCTAGGGCAATTATAGCCCTAATTTAAAAAACTCAGGTGTTTAAAACTAGGCAGAATTAATCTTAATCTAATTGCTCATAACCTTATTTTTCTTAGCAGGCTTAACACTTGTAATTGCAAGCTGCCTGCACCTATACTACCTTTCGTGCATGGCTGTCACACAGTTGAATTCAATGCCCAAAAAGCTAAAGGCAGACAAAAATTTCAGCTTTTTATGGGGATAGGAGATAAACAAAGACAGTTATGGGACAGAAGCTGAAATGAAAGGCTCAAGGAAAGACCATATGATGTCTTCCACCTCTGAAGGCATACACTGCTTTCCAGGATCAACACATTACTTTTATGGACATTTTGGACTTTTATGGTGTGAAACATAGGAACCCTAATGTCAAGTTACTGCCAAAGTGCTATTTTTAATCAAATAAAATGCCTGCAAAGTAGTAAACTGAACCTGAAAAGGCAGAAGGATGACTCTGTGAGGAGAGATATCGATCTATGCTAGTCAAAAAACCACACTAAATGGGAGTGGGGTAAGAAAGAAGCAGTCAATTTCAGGTTTACTCAGAAGCAGTGAAGACTACCTCTTCCTACCATTTTCTCTTCACATTGTGTTCATAAGGACCATTTTTTCCTTGTGAAAAAACACATCTCCTGAAATTGTGCAAAAGCGTATTGAAAACGATTTTTAAAAATGTGAAATAAATGTAAAAATAATGAGTCATACTCCATAATGGCCATTGCAGTGTGCATTAGAAGGCAACCAGAGCACTCTCAGCATGCACTAATAGCTTGCTAATGCACAGCCTTTGGTGCCTTATTGCTATAGTCGACATTTACCACAACGAATACTTTGCAGCAAGAAATATTTTGGGATCCATTATGCTTTCACAACCTTGAGATGTGCTGGGAAGGGCTGGAAGTAGAGTGCTGTGGGCAATGAGGGCTGAAGGCCTGGAGAAGTCACTCATGCTATTGCCTTCTGTTGGAATACAGATGGAAAAGACCCACCCCAAGCTCAGTCTTCCTGATGGAAAACACTGTTGAGAGAAAGGAGATACATTTCATGGAATCATACAATTATTTAAGTTGGAAAAGACCTCTAAGATCATCAAGTCCAACTGCTACCCTGGCCTTGCTGTGTTCACCACTAAACCATGTCCCTAAGTACCACACCCATACCCCTTTTGAACAACTCCAGGGATGATAAGGCACTTCTCTAGGCAACCTATTCCAGTGCTTGATGATCCCTTCCATGAAGAGATTTTAACTAATATCTGCTTTAACCTCCCATGGGGCAACTTGAAGCCATTTCATATCATCCTGGCACTTGTTACCTGGGAGGAAAGACTGACCCCCACCTGGCTACAACCTCCTTTCAGGTAGTTGTAGAGAGTGGTAATGTCTCCCCTGAGTCTCCTTTCAGAGAGCACACCACCAGCTCCCTCAGCTGCTCCTCATTAGGCTTGTGCTCCAGACCCTTCACCAGCTCCATTTCTCTTCTCTGGACACTCTCCAGTCCCTCAATGTCCTTCCTGCACTTAGGGGACAAGAACTTAACACAGGATTTGAACAGCAGCCTCACCAGGGCTGAGTACAGAGGGACAATTGCTGCCCTAATCCTGCTGGCCACATTATTTCTTGGACAGGCCAGGATGCCATTGACCTTCTTGGCCACCTGGGCACACACTGGCTCAGGTTCAGTGGCTGTTGACCAGGACCCCTGATCCTTTTCCACCAGGCAGCTTTCCAGACACTTTGCCCCAAGCCTTCAGTGCTGCACAGGGTTGCTGTGACCCAGCTGCTGACCTTGAAGGTGGTGGTGCAAGCCATCTTGAACGAGAGCCTTGGTTTGAATTCCTCACAGGATTTTCACCCTGACACCTTTGCAACGTTCTTGTGTTGCTGTCCCTTTTCATCTGGACATCATAAATGAACACACACTCTCTCTTTTTCTGAGTACAGAAAGCCTGTCTGAGACCTTAGGAAGGTACCATCAGTGCTGGGAGAGGAGGTAAGGAAGGAGGATAGGGGTTTTCTGCTCTTGGTTGCTTTTTCCTGGTATACCAGACAAGTAGTTCCTCGGAAGCGGGAAATGTTGTAAGTATACAAGAAGGCTGTTTGAGTATACAATAACATTAATAAGATCCATTTATAAGAACGTTTATAAAATGAGTGTAAGAACCCATTTCACTAATTGACTCAAAGATATCTAAGAATGGCCAATGAGCCATTTCATTCAGTGAAAACTTTCACCTGTTTTTGTTTCGTTTCAAATGTCCTTGTACACCAGTATTGATAGGGATTTTTGTTGCTTTGAGTATCACAGCTCCTGCTGTGCCCTGGGATTTAGATTGAAAATAACAGGAGAATAGGCAAAAGTGTGGACTTATTATTATAACAATGCCCAGAGATATTATTACCAAAAAACACATAATTTCTGTTGGCATAAACCTTTGGCTTGTAAACTCTTCATATGAGTAGTCCATAAAAATAAGCCTCCATCCTCCCTTGAGCTTTGAGAGAAACCAACCCCAACCCAAACCCACAAGGGATGAAACTACAATGGTGCAGAAATCCAGATTCATACGATAGCTCAGTGGACTAGAAGTGTTTGAAAGTACATTATTCATGTAAGTAAAGGTATGGACGATCATTTCCTCATTTGAAAACATTTTTAGAGAGAAGAAAGCTAATTTCCAAGAAAAGATGACTTAAAATGTTTCCCTCAATTTTCTTGCTTTGGGGTCTTTTTGTGGATTTTTTTTCGTAGAACAGCAATTTCTTTTGTTTTGCATGTGAGCTGTATAAACTGTTCCTATCAAACAAGGCAATGCAATGAATTGTATTGACCTGTGTAAGTTCTAGCAGTCAGAAAACCAATACATTTCATGGCTGGCTATGCTTTGTTTTCCTTTAATGCAGACAATTTAATGTTAGCGATTGAATCAGTGAATTTTCCAGCAAAAATGACAAGGCAGTCAACTTGAAATGTAGCATTATTAGCCATCGTCTCTTCTAGTTTTGTGTGCATGTTGAGTGATCTGGGATGAAAAACTAACAAGCACCTGTCAAATCTGAGACATCAGGTTTTCTGACAGAGGGCCCACTGGACATTCCTATCAAGAGAGCCTTTATGAGTAAACCATGGAAATCTCTCTCAGACAAAAAGGAAACAGAGCTCATCAGATTCTGCAGACCCTTGACTTGGAGGGCATGCTGTCTCCAATGGAAGGCTTTTGATCACAATACTTTTTTTATTCAGATTTGACTTCACATTATGGCTAATCAATACCTTGCAACAGTCTAAGTCCCCAGTTAGATGCACATCTCACAGTCAGGCAGGGAGACCTACTAATTGAGAAAATGTCAGAGACCCAGGAACCATCGCCCTCAGGCCATAGTCTTGCATCAGCTCAATCCTTTTTTCCCATCCCTACCCCTCTTATCACGGTACCCTAGGAATGGTGGAAATAAAATTTAGAGACATGACAGGCACAGAAAAGCAGGATCAATTCCTGTCGTTTGCCACCAGTGTTTACTGCCTTCCCAGGTCTTCAGAGGGTGTTTTTCTTTCATAGCTTAGGGTAACTTAACCTTTTATAAATAGGATGATGGTAAAATTCATGAATTTTAAATTCTTTGATTTTTCCAGGCCTGGTATTATATTGACTTTCTGAAAAATACTATCTTCTCTTTAAAATCTCATTTGTTTAAATAGAAACTTGGAGGTTTTTGTCATGTCTTCAATTTTTGCCATGTGTCCACTTTGAAAATTATCCTTCTCATCTTTCTTCATTATTTTTCACCAGTCAGACTTTTCAGGTGAGTAATATGAAGTCATGTAGAAAAAAAGCAAGGTAACTTCAAAATTAGGACTTGGGGCATGTCCTCATGCAGGGTCACACCACGAGATTTTGGCAGCAGCAGAAGGATGTCAGGCTGGCCTTTTTCCCAGTACCTGACTGAGGGCTTGTGTTCAGTGGAGCCTCATGAGAGAGGTGCTCACTTCTGGTCCTCTGTGACCAGAAATATTAAAAATGAAGGGTTTTTCTTTTATTTGTGTCCTACCTCCATCTGGCATTTTCCTGGCAGCATTGTTTGCCTTAGCCTCTGCCATAGCCAATTTTGTGAAAAAACCCTGTGTTTGTAAACCTGGCTTTGTAAACTATGGTAAACCAACCGCTGGAGGGAGTCACAGCTTAGGGAGCTGCTGGAACTACCGAAGGCTGCTGGAAAAATGCATTTTACTTTGGCAATTGCATTATATGTCTTTCCTGTGTGAAATGAGTTTTCCAAGGCTCTGTAAACATTTTTACATGGCCTTTGTCATGGGCTGAACTGGTCTTCCATGTATACAAACAGTTCCTTTATCAAGGAGAGAGCTACTACCCACTTTTCCTTTACCTCTATCCAAGTAGCAGCTCTGGACAGATATTTCAGTGGCAATGTTTAGGTGGTGGAGAGAGAAAGAAAGATTAGATGTAGGTTAAGAACAGGTAACAGTACTGAGAGAAGTGTGAGAAAGGAAAGCAGAAGCAAGAGAACCAGAAAATGAGAAAACAAAGAACCTGCTTTAAAGATAAATATTTAGCTTTTGCTCTGTGCATCATTTTTCCCTAGAATGCCTATCAGGAGCTCCTATTCTTTGTGACCTTCTCCACTTATATCCAGCATCCCTTCTTCCTAGAACAAACGTCTTAGAAGGTCAGATTGGACAGCTGCTTGCCTTGCAAATAAAACAGTTTTAAAAAGCACACACTCCCACTAACTAAAGACTAACCTGACATATATACATCTACTTGAAAGTTCAGTCAAGCAATTATTAAAAAGGACTTAACAAATATACCTGCATATTGGTAATTCTCTGAGATAGCCTTGTTTTTATAAAATTCTTTTTTTTTGCTTCAGTTCTCATTCTCATTTCTTTTTGAAGTTAAAATAGTTCTTGTGTTTTAATTATTTTGTGAGGATGGGGAAATTAATTTGCCTTTTTTTTTACAATAAAGAATTATTTTAAATTATTTTTAAGGATTATAAAAGGTCTTTAAAATAAATGATTTTTTAAAAAATAAACATATTGAAAATATCTGCTGTATTCAAAAAACTAATATTACACTGAATATTTTATGTGCAGTGAAGATTTTTACATACATTTATCTTTTCAAATGGCTTAGCCTGTAAACTCTAGGAACACAAATTGAAGATGTTCTGAGTTTCCAAAGGAGTATTCAGGGTTTGGGGTCAGGAATTAAACAACAAATGTCATACTTAGGGCTCCATGTCCTGCTGACAGACTGAATCCTGAGAGAATCCTTGCAATCACTTCAGGCATAAAGCAGGGTTTTCCAAACTCTATTTGTAGAAAGAACCTTCTAGAAAAAGACAACCTCCAGGATGAATAAGAAAACAAAGAAGGATGAATAAGCATTCTTGTTGGTATAAGAGAAGGCAAGTATTTTCCAGCATGGGTGTCTGCTTCCACATAAATATTTAAGTATGTAACTACTCACCCACATCTGAAAATGTTGGTTTGTGTGGTTTACCAAAGGCCAAGGTGGGATGAGTTAGGGAGGCAGGGTTAGTCTCTATTTCAGTTACCTAGATAGGGTTGCCTTTTATGCTGCCAAGAATGCCCCTCCTGCCCCTTGCTCACCAGATTTATGTCAGTTCCCATGCAGGAGCACCAACACTGTCCCAGCACACACAGTGAGGACTGCCAGAGCACTAAACTCTGATGGGGGCAGCAATCACAACCAGCACCACAATGATTTGCAGTCCTCTTTCCCTTCCCTCCAAAAAATCCCAAACTCAAACCTTCCCCATCTGAAACCCCACAAAACTCAAAATAAACAACAAAACACAACAGCAACAGCAACAATCAAAGGGGAAAAAGAACCCAAGCAAACAAAATAATTAAAGAATATCTATAGTTGAGTTTTATACAAAAGCATTTGTCTGGCAAGAAGAAGGTGGGAACAGAAGCAGGCTGGGGACAACCAGTAATCTTAGGAATAGAATCTGAGGAACTCAACAAATGCTTCAGTAGGGAAAGCAGTAGGTAAAGTCTCTATATCTTCTCAGTCACCTACACAAAAAAAGATTCTAGACAAGTACTTAAAAATATGCATCTTTATATCTTGAATTTTCAGTTTAGTCCAGAGACTCTGGCAGTAAAGGGAATCAAAATATTAAAAATAAAATAGAATAGAATAGAATAGGAATTAGAATAGAATAGAATAGAATAGAATAGAACAGAATAGAACAGAATAGAATAGAATATATAATGCCCACAAAGTCCATGTCACTATAGGACTAGCATACTTTTAGCTACAAGTCACCCATTTTCCCTCAAAGGAGGAAAGTGCAGGTAGCCTATATTCAAAGAGCAGTGGCACAATGCACTTTCTCTAATTCCCTCCATTATTTCCCTGTTAGCTGGGGGAAACTGTTTGGCAGGATGTTAAGTGTCTGAAAGTAGGGTAGAAAAATGTTTTACAGGCTGAAATCTGGCCAAAGAGTCCTTTTTTCCTCACTGCTCTCACTTTTTGTTGACTGCCTCATGCATGCTATTTTATACCTGTATCTTCTCTGTATGATCACATTAATTACATTCCATCCATTCCACTTTGATATCTCATTAAAATCTTATAAATGATCATGCAGTGACCTTGAAGGACATGCATAATACATGAAAGTAAACCTGCAGTAAAATGTATTCTTTCACTCCTGACTGGCTACATCCCACATTTCTTTTTCCTATCCCCAATGACCCCAATATGGGGAGTTATGCTAGCTGAGCCAAGGTATGCAGTAGTGTGCAAATCCACTAACTCCATTAGCTTTCCCTACTGATGACAGCTGCAATATGTTAATGGCTTGTGTTTGGATGTGATGGCCCTGCTACTACTTAGGGCACTATGCTAATTACCATAAGATGGTGACAACAGGTGCAAGTGTCACTTCATATTACCATCATGTGTATGAGAAAAATAGCTAGCAGCACCAAAAGCAACTCAAGAAAATGTAAACTTTAGTCAGCAGCCTGTGATTCTCTGAAGAACTATTCTTTAATGCTTATGATTAAAGGATTTACAGACGGATATTGTTGCTTTTTCTGCAAGTACAGTAATTTTGAATTCATAGGGCTGTCTTCACAAGCTATTTAAAGTTATGTCTCAACAACACAGGCTTATGTGGTAGTTCAAGTAAAATGCAGAAGTCCTGCATTTATGAAGGTTTCCTTACAGAATAAAAGTTTTACTAAGCTACATTTGCTGCAGTGAATGCATATTGGAACAGACATGATTTCCAGCTGAATGAAATCACTGTGTTTCGCTGGCCTTGTGCTCATAACATAGCTCTGCTCTATTGTCAGGTTTGCTTATGTGTATGTATACTTTTCTTCCTCCCTCTTTGTCAGGGTTTAGTACATCCCTTTTTCTTGACAGACAGCAATTTACTGAAGCCCAGTGGTGGCCCTCCAGAAGGCTGAGCCAGCAAGATGTTTGCCATTTTACCCTTAACACAGTCTTACTATCGGAAGAGAAATTTAATGGAATGCACATGGACACACCTTAATCCTTTGTTAGAAACAAAAATACCTTAGGAGACAGCTTTATATAAAGCAGTGAATACCTATTCTATCTGGCTAATTATTGTTTGAGTAAAAAGGTTTTTCACAAAAATCCTTTTGCTATTGTTACAAACATTTGTCACTATATTGCCCCCTAAAGAAGCTAGGATTAAACCAGAAAAGAGAGCTATTTTTGAATTTCTAAATAAAATGGGTTGGTCCTGAGATTCTGTATTGAGCACTCTCGCAGCTCTTCGACCATGATGGGCATGTCGAAGAAGAGACTTTTTTCCTAAAGGCTAAGCTGTGCAAATACAAAACTAAAATGTAAGTTTTCTTTTAAAATAAAATGCAAAACTGCACATTTTAAGAAAATTTCAATTATACAGAAGGAAAGAAAGGATCATGGTTAATGTATCTAAGCTGAAGAGCAGCACACTTTTTGCTCAACTTGAGAGATTATATATATATACGGTACTGCATAGAATCAATGCTCAAGGGTGCTCATGATCAATGCTCATGATCCCCATTCTTTTCATAGCTGAGACTCAGTGTGTGGACTCATCTCACCACACCTTATCCTTTCACTGTAGCCCTTCTACAGATGAAAATGAGCACACAAGGGGCATAGAAATTTGTCTGTGGATCCCAGTGGATAAATTAAATGGCAGCAACTACAGACCTTGTGAGGTCTTGTTTTCAGTAGAAATAAGAAATTTGTCAGCCTAAATTGTATTACCCTTATCAACAGGATAACATTCTCCACTGATACCTACAAGGGTTTTTCTTTGTGTGACTTGGGGTTTTTAAGTACCAGGGTAAGCATCATCATATCTGATCTGAGAGGTGCATTTTCTCAGCCCAGAATAAACTAATGCTATGTTGTGATCAGCTTGCTACTAACAGATAAAAATACTGCTGGTTAAAACAAAGGAAAAGGTCAATGATGATGAAATAAAAATAGTGGTGTAAATGTTTGAAGACTTGCCCTTCATGGTACTCCGCGCTCCTTACTGATTTTAAGGCTGTGGCAAGAACAGTGATGCTGACTGACTTTGATCTGTTGTTTAACCACAGCCACAGAATATGTGAGTATTTTTAATAAATACAGGTGATCAATTTGCTGTATTTCAGCTGAAATGCTTTTGCATCTTTTTTTTTTTAAATTTAGCAGCAGCGATAGATAAGTAAAGATTAGAGAGGGATTAATAAAGAGCAACTAATTACATGTGAATTTCTGAAAATAGTCCTTAAGAATGGAAAAGTAAATAAAAAAGCAATAGATTTATCATTTTATGATTTTATGCCTTTACACATAGCAGTATTTGACTGACATTACACTTATTTGTTGGGCATGAAGAAGTTCTGCTAAATGCAAATGCATCTTGATTTATACTGTAAATTCTCGGAGCTCTAGAAACAGGGAGGAACAAAATTCAGTTCACCTGTCTGCATAAAGTCTAGCCAGTGTCACATGAGTTATAAGTGTTGCTTCATGCAACCTGCTCATATTCTCTTTCCCTGTATGTGCCACTGTCCTTTATATGATACCTTTAATTGTTCCTCCTTGTGTGCTTGTCTCTCATTTGAGAATGCAGATGTAAGATGGTTATCTTATACTAAAAAGTCTTATCTTCTTTCTGTATATACATTGCCTAAGAAGTGTATATACGGAGATGTAATGTACCTACACAGACTAATGCGTTTCAGGCCAAGCTCAACATTTTCTGTGGGTAACCATATCCTAGTACAAGAAATTATAAGGAATTTTCAGTGGAAACCAAAACAATTTTTATTTCCAGTGCACTTTTTTACCTCTCTAAATTGCCATATTACGAAGGGATTCCCATCCCTAACACATGCACCTATAGCTAAAATGGAAACCAAAAACCTCAGAGTTGAAGAATTGAGTATATTAAGGGGGGACTGCCTCCTGAAAAAACAGCTACTCCACGCCATGTGTGACCCAAAAGTCTGATTTCTACATACAGCTGTATTTGAACATGTTAAGATAAATAATGAAAAGTCTTAATTTTTTCATGACAGCTCTCCAAAGTACGTTATAAAACTACAAACTTATACCACAAAGTTAAAGAAGCTTCAGACTCTCCTCAGCAGCATGACCTGCTCCCTTGTCACATCAAGCTGCACTGATTGTGCTGCTATGAAGTTATTCCCATATTCCTCCATGCAAGCAATTACAGGTACCATAGCAAATCCTAAAGGCCAGCCTTCACTTGGCTTAAACACACAAACAGCCACACTGAAATCAGCGGCAATTTGCCTAAACAACCCAAGAAATTCATCTCAAGACAAATCTTCCCTGTGTTCCATCTATGAAAGAGTGACCGTAGAAGGAATGTGCTGTTCCCTGATAAATCACTTAACTCCTTAAACCAAATAATCTCAACTACCACTTTTTTAGTGACTATTTCCATACTATTTGTTGTCTACTGCAAATATACCGTCTGTGAGAAAGCCCTTTCTTTGTTAATACTCAGAATACACCCTGCAACCTTCTAGTCAATATGTCCTCTTGATCTTCTAATTAACTCTTAGAAATTTGTAATTTAAAAAAATATAAGTGTAAATTCCCCCCTTCCCTAAGCAGGCATGTAAAAAATCTTGTTATTGTCACTCTGTTGAAGAACATAGTCTGAATTACATTCCCCCTGTTGAGACTTAGCCTGAATGAATTGTAACTGCAGTATGTCCAACTGTTTCTTAAATAATTCCCATTTTTTTTCTGCACCAGGTTTCCTACACAGTCATGAGATCTTGTGTCATTGCCATCAAGATCATTCAGTTGTTTATGTTACCACAAGCTATTCCTTCTACTTGAACTGAACATGTAAGCAATTTATATTGTGGCATATAATGAAAACCTGTTTATCTTCCAGAAAAACATCCCTAATTTATATAGTTGGCACCATCAAAACGCCTTATAGTATTAGAAGTTTTGTAAAACTTCCACTGAGCCAAAACTAATTTTGTTGCTTTGTCTTCTTTTCTGTATTGTGAATATGTGATCCCTAAATCAGCCCTGCTCTGTTTATCAAGATGGGTTGATTTTCTAGCTCTGGGTGCCAAGAACGTCTGATCATGAAGTTCAGTCAATAAACTGACTTCAGTAAGTAAGCAATTATGCATTGCCTCTGGAAACATGCTTCCCACCTTACAGGTTTTGCATACTTGTTATCCCAGTAAGTATCTGTGAAATTAAAATCCCCCATGATCAAAGTTTCAGGGTTTTTTATAAGTATCTCTTAGTTGTAAACATGTTGTTTGTTTCAGTTATTCTAAAACACAATTTACAAGGTAAAGTGTCTACAGTCACCACTGTAAGTTGTTTCTTTTAATCAAGCAGCTATGCACCAGAAAAGTGAAACACTATTTTGCATATACACAGTTAAAATATACAAGCCACAAACAATAACACTTCCTCTGAGCTCATGGTTTATTAAACGCAACAAAATTAAAATGACACAAATTTTGCGCTAACCTATGAACAGCCAAGAAAGACCAAGCATGCCACCCTCATGTCGTTTACTTAAACACCAAAAAAATTACCCTCTCAAAGTCTTTTTTATTAGGGGTAGGATAAGTACTGTGCAGGGGTTTTAGAGTAACAAAACTAATTTGGAACAATTAAATTGAATATACAACTCTAATATGAAAAAAAAATAAACCTTAAGCAAGAATTAACTAAATACATACATATTTGAAGATTGAAAAGAGAGATTAAAAAAAAGAGGTTGTAGTTTTGAATTTCTGCCTGTGTTTCAATACAGTACTTTAATCTCCCAAATACCAACACATTAAACCAAAAAGTATAACTTGGAGTTGAAGTATTTCTTTTTTTTCCCTTTCTTTACCTTGAACACAAAATTAGGACACTGAATTTGCAGAAAGTTATTTATAGTGGAGAAATACATACCAGAATATTTGAAATTTCTACCTGAATAAATGTTGGCAGGTGGCTTATTTTGACTGTTTGTCACCTACCAAGTGCCTCACTGAGGCTTCAGGAAGCTACAAAGTAGGCCTAGATGTTAATTGAATAGACAGGCAAAATGATTATTTGCATTTTTCTCTAATCTTTCTTCTCCCACACCTATCCTGCTACTTTCTTACTTGATTGCTGTGGAAAACACCATCATCCTACTTACTGTTCAAGCCCATAAACAAGTCTTCAGCTTGGATCTCTGCCTAGGTACTGTCATCTAAACTAATGTATTTGAGATTCTATTTTTAAACAGCAGAAGATAAGTCCTTTCCTGCCCACTTACACAGAGAAACCTTTTATCACTTCATTTCTATATTGTTCCTACTTTTTAATCTCTGTCCTTGGTAAACATAATGTTTCTCCACTTATATATTTGCTGCAAACAACATACTTGTTTGGCATTTTGATCACAATTGGCTTGTTCCATAGGAATATTTTGCCAGTCTCATCAATTTTAAAGCTTCCTCTTTTTACCAAGAAGATCCCTTACATGAAGTGCCAGATGCTTAAGTAAATTCTCAGGTAAACACTTTCACAAGTTTTCTATGTTGCTGCTTAGAAGATCCCCCACTCTTGAAAAACTAAGTGTCCAATCTCCTTTAAATTCCTTGCTAAAATTCTCTCTGACTGCAAATATTTCTGGAAACAATGCAATTATTAGATCAAGGCTTCACTTGCCTTCTCTTTTTTCTTAACATACCCTCTGTATACCCTGTGTATCTCTCTCGCTTTGCCTTGCTTGAGCTCTGTCGGCTCTTTGGATCAAGGATCATGCTTTTGTTTATGCTCACCCTACCAAAAAGTTCTGGTCACTTTGTGCCCCTAGCAGGGAACAGCCCAGGCAGAGACCATCAGGGGAAAACCCATGTCCCCTGCACACAACAGTGTGACCAGGGTACTCTAGGATGTCTCACATGGAATATCGTTTTTAGGCAGCTCTACTCAATCCACAGTGAATGTAATTGTAGTTAAAATGCCTAATTGGCATACACATGGCTACATTTAAGTCTTGTCTGGTTTAAGAGAATCTGGAGCTGAATTTCACCTCTGCTGCCTACTGCTGCTAAGCAGTATGTTGGTCTATCCTCTTCCCATGACATTTTGTTGGAAAAAAGGAACTGGAGATACTAGTTCATCTTTTTGGCTAATCAAAACCCAACATCCTTTCCTCAAGCTCAGTTTTGCTCTGAACTTAAGCATTAGGTTTAGTCTAAGTACTCTACTGCTATACAACAGTCACTCTTTCCATGATGGAAGTCCCCAGAGATAGCAGTTTGTCAACCCAGTAGTTTCCTACTGGACAAGGATATGTGACAGGTGACTGACATGAGGGAAAGACTGCCAGTTTACCCAATTTCCTCTGCTGCTTCTGGTAGAAGATGTTTTTTTCAGACAGCTTGCCTTGCTGTTCACAAAGCTGTATCATCACTAACACTGAAATGATCAAAAAGACTGCTCTTGTGTCACTGCAGTTATTTTCGGGAAAATTAGAAACAAAGACAAAAGGAGATGAAAGCTCCTGTAAAAATATCTTTGAAAAGCATTTAACTTAGATAAACCTGTCCATTTTTTCTTGCCAATGGAAAAAAAGAGCAATCCCTTTAAAGCTAGAACCTTTGAACCACAGTCTCTGAAGAACATTCAGATAAAGCTGTTGAAGTTTTGATGCAGTAGGAGAAGAAACTCAAAAGGGGTTGATTTTGTCATCCTAGAAAGGTTGTGTCTGGCCAAATAGTTTTCCTTGTACTAATCTCCCTGTTTGATATCTTATACAAGACCTTGTTTGTCAAGACTTCTTTGTTAGACTTTTCATTGTAAATTGAACTAGAGATGATGATTATGATGATGATGACAAAATTGATAGATCTGCAAATGGAAGACATGAAGGAAGGGAAAATAGTATGACAAGTTTTGGGCAATAAGGACTGAAAGGAACTAGAGATGTTTTGCTGCTAGCAAGAAGGAGAGCTAAGCATAACTGATAAAGAATGGGATGTAATCAACTGTCAACAATTACTGCATCAAAAAAAATTCCATTCTGCTTCTAGGGGAAGCAAGTGCTAAAAATGGAGGGGAGTAAAAAGAATGAGGATTGAGAAAATAAGTCAAAGTCTCTAATCAAGTTGCAGTTTAAGGAGTAGCTTAAAAAATGGAAAATCTTAGGTACCTTGCTCTGGAAGCTAGATAGATTTGTAGCAGGCCATTCCTTTGCTTTCTCCATAAAACAAAAGAAAAGAAAGGGGACAAAAGATACCATTTAATCTTCTTCCAGAATCTGTGTTCTCTGGAGAGCCAGGTAACATGCCAGGTAACCAATATCTGCTGGTCAGTTTTGCGTCATGGTAAATTTGGAAACCCTTTGGCAAATTCACAGTCCTACAGGTGCTACACCAAAAGAAGGAAGAATCTGCTGCATTATGTAGCCACTTGCTATCCTGGTGGAACTAGCAGAGATACTATTAAGCAGCAGTGATTAATCTTTTCACAGCAAGATTCCCCACAGTGAGAGCTAAGCTAGAGGCTGAAGAATATGGAGATTTTTTTTTCCCATTACTTTGCTGTTCATCACAATAAGGTTTCTTTTCAAGTCTTTCAGCTTCCATTAAACGTGTTTTTTGGGACTAGGAAAAGCTTGAATAAATCAAGTTCATTTTGTGAATATTTTAACCTTCCATCAACCTTCTAGTATTTATTTCACTTCACGTCAGAAAACTTTTGAGAGAGAAAATAGAAAAAATACACCATTTGCACTTTCTTTTTCAAATCCACCCTCTCCTCTGATTTCACATAAAGGGATCTTATCAAAATTAGTTTAATGTCTTGGCCCTTGTATACAAAATTTGTCTTATACATCCCATCTTATGTGGAATAGCAGTGGAACAAGAGACTTAATGTACTGTATAATACTGTCTCTTTCAAGGTGATGTCCTCATTCAAGGAGCTGTACATTTCTTTTCTGTATTAATTTCAGTGAAGTTTACTGTATCCTGACTGGCTTTATTTTTTGTCTCTAATACTGAAAATAGAAATTTTTCTTTATGTACCAAGGGAATTCACTGGCTGTTCTGAACAGACACTCTAAGACTACTCCATATTCTGTTACCATTGAGTTACTGAAAATATGAATTAATGCCACTGAAATCAAAAGATGTTTACGAGTATAAAACTGACATGAATCAGCTCAGGAACAAACTCGTGTCTGTAAGCTCAAATCATGTGTTTGGTTCAGATGTAATACTTAGCCAGAAGTAATATTTAAACTGCATCAAGATTAAGGAACTGATTCTGACATTTTTATACTCATGTTGAGAGCTTCTGTGTTGATCACTTATTCCAGGGTGAATATATAACAGTAGAGAATCAGTGCATTGAACACATTATCTTTTAAATTGTGTTTTCTTGTAACTCCTGCTCTGCCCTGGTGTCAGAGCCCAAAGGCATTAATGTAGAGCCCAGGTCAGAATTACATGGACTGCCTCCAATAGTAAAATGGAACAAAATCAATAAGAGCCCCCAGGAAGTTCAATAGCTAAAGGATCCATTCTAGACTGTGTGTACACACTGTAGTCAACTAGAGATTCTTTGGAGTATCTGAGATAAAAGTTTGGTCTGTAAGTTAGGCCATTAGTGGTGTAACATAGAAGTGAAATTATTTTGTCTTTGAGCTTTTCATCACAGACGTTTGTCAGTTGTAAACTTCATGATGTTGATCACTTCCCTGGTTATAAAACATCCTCTGAAATCTAGTTTCTTAGGGGTTTTTGAAATGTAGCACCTGTGTTTGCAGTCATGCAGTAAACATGTAAATGTACCATGAATTAGTGTGAATTGGTTGATTTCCTGGTGGAACCACAGATGAAGCTATTCATGGGGGAATATATGCACTCTCTTTGTAATGTGGGCTTGACGTCCTACAGCAGTTAACTCTATGTTTGCATGATGTTCGCCTGCCCTTGCAGGGGGTGTGAGCTTCAACACCAGGAGAGACACAATATAGCTCTGTAATCCGAGAACTATGGCACACTGCAAATTGAGTCCCGGGCCTTCTGTCTGTGCATGGCACCTATCAGTAAGGTAGACACATATTTTCTGTTCTCTTTCATATGGTGATGAAGGGCAGCTGAGGGGCTCCTCTGTGCTGCTGCTGAGCCTGGAAATGACGAAGAAAAAGGCTGAGCAACACCTTTGGAAGGAATGAGACAAGTTTGAAGTAAAAGGGTTGATCTGACAAGTACAAATCTGATAGCTGAAACTATCACACTGCTTTGGTACTAAAAAAGCAGGGGAAGAATAGGAGAAGAAAGATCAACTACTGCACTGCAGCAGTTTACCTGGGGCTGAGGAGATCTCTCTTCTAATATGACCTAGTCTGTTCAGCCTTAGCCAGCAGAAAGATAACGACAGATCTCAAATTACATAGCATTTACAGGTATTTTAAAAAGTGTTGAATGTATAGAGTACCCCTTCCTCACCCATAGACTGCAAGTGAACAGTTTCTGTTCCTTAACTCAGCATCTCTTTAGCTGTTCAAACTATCTGCACAAGTCTTCTGCTCAAGTCTCCATTAAGGACCAAATATCCCCATTCTTACTGTTGGGTTTCACTTAGGATATTTGATCAAGTCTAGAATGAATCTTTAAAAACTACTTCATTGTAACAGATGACAGAAGTAAGCCTGCATACCACAACTGAGCACATTACTGACATTCAGTAATGACATTCGGTTCAGCAAATCTGGGACTGGGAGGCAGTTCCTAATACAAAGATAGTTTAAAAAAATATATCAAAGCTATATTTTTAAATACAGCCAGCTCTTAACTTTTTTCCAAAGTGCATTACAGACTTAATAAATGCTGAGATGTTCTACTGTTAGACTGAGGGAGATAAGTACAGCTTGAAAAATACTGGAGTATCATAATTTCTCCCAGAGTTGGAAATACTGAATTTACATCTCATTGTAATCCATTCATTGGTTTATAGACCTTCAGTTCTCCAGGGAGCATCACAAATTCTGATGATCTCCCCGAGTGCTGGATTTTGCATTTGAATCTCTGATTTAGCTGAAAGATGTATTAAGAAACCTCATGTAGCCAGAGAGTTCCCTATTGACTACACATCTGAGGAGGCTCAGGAGCACAAGTTATTCCAGCAAGGATATGGAATAAATTACACTCAGTAATTTGCCTCTAGATCAGCCTTTCTCCACACAGTGGCATAATGTATTCATCTGGACAAGCAGGCCCCATTTCAGCAAGTGTTTTATGCAGGGTATATATTTTACAAGAGAGCAGAATAGATCAAATATTTGGCATAGAGACTTACTTTTATAATCCCTCAAGAAAATAGCACTTATTTCAATTTGTGGAGGTTTGCACTGTCAACTGAAAAATTCATTTCTTAACAATGTCTGTGACACAAGTACTTGGATTAATCACCTCTTTGAATAACTTTTCAAAGAACTTTGACTTTAAAGATAAATTCTAGATTATTGCAGATGGGAAAGGTATTCACATCTCAGGATTTAATCTGTTATGGGTAAGACACAAAGACTTTGATAGTTTGGTTTAGGTAGACGCAACTACCCTGACAGTTATGGATAAATGTTTGAATTTTAAAATATTTTCTTCACTTACCCCTTATACTCCTTCATGGTGTGATTTTTTTTTTTCTTTTTATCTCAGTGTTTTCCTGCCTGAAGTATAGGCCTGGGTTTCCTCAGTTCAGTAATGAGCCCATAGTAGGAACTGCAAGCATCCCAGCTATCCCTTGCTGGTTATTCAGTATTCCTGAAATCTTCCTATGTTTAAAAACTTAAAAGCTCCAGCACTACAGAGCATATACTGAATCCTGCAAATTTAAATATCCTGGATATTCAGTCAGTCTGATGAAAACCCCAGATACCTGATGGCCCAACAGAGAGATTAAAGTGTTATAACAACCTCTGATTTCAAAGGATTTTGGCTATTTTAAGGGCAACATACTGCTGTAGAAGACAAATTCTTTCAAGAATAGAAGGCAGTGAAATAAGAAGTCCTCCAGGACCTTTCACAAACTGCAACCTTCAGTCTGGAAATTCACAGTTCTTATTTTGACAAAAGTCACTCTTTTCATACTAGTATCAATAGACCTTAACAGGACAAGGGAGAGACATTCCGATTTCTATGCATAAATGAAGTTGACATGTCCAAGCATCCTGTCAGATGATGAGAAAATTAGTTCAGCTAAATCCATCCTTCTGCTGAAAACTTGCTCAGTCTCCAAGGTTTCACCCTTCATCAATTGCTTGCCTGTGTTTCCAGGTTATCTCCATGCAATGTCAAAATACTGCAAACAGTGCTGTTCATACAGCATCCCTGGCAGCACCCAACCCACGAAACACTTGAAATGTGGTGCAAAATTTTGTTCACTTGGCATGAGAATTCCTGCCCTCTCTCAGGCCTTCTCTAACCATATGTTCACATCATTCCTACTGACATTGGTGGGAATTGAGACAAACCCAGAGGAAAAGACTATTAAAAACAAGTGGTGTTGTAGAGTTTATAATATATGCTTCAGTCAGAAAAGCAGGAACTTAGCTTGTTACTTCACATAAGTCATAAGGAACTGGATGAAAGGGGGCTAAGAGAAACCTCTTACCTGGCTGAAATCTTGGTTTGAAGGAACTTGTAGCATGGATGATCCAGAAGAGTTTCTGCAAAGTGTTGAATTCTTCAAGCATTAGAAATGTCATGAAACACCTAAATTAAGTAAATCATATCTTCCTTTCCCTCTGAAGTCCCTGTGGAGAGGTATAACTCCAGAAAGTGAGCTCAGAGTATTTAGATTCTAAAAGAAAAGTAGAAGTTTTTCCCATTACAATAATTGGAACAGGGAAGTTCACAACATCCATGCTTCATATTATCTGGAGATGATATTTCATCCTTACATTCTCTGTGTACTTCAGAGCATTACCTCAATAAATATATATATATATAATTTTTTTGAAAGAGAAAGATTTATTATGCAAATAGAAATTGCTCTGATAAATTTTAATCAATGTATTTCAGTGGTCTCTATATATGGATGCTATGTTAACAAAATATCTGTTAATGGATGTAATCAGTTTTGTTAGAGACCTTTAGAATATTATATGAATTAAGAAAAGTGCATAGAATTCCTTTGATTTATCAGAATCTTCAAGTGCTATTTTTACCTACTCACATATGTGAATGAATTTCAACCCTTAAAAACATTACCTTATACTTTATACATACATCAGCTGGGTTAGATAAAATACTTTTTCTCTACTATTTAGAGCTGAAGATAATAGGTAAAATATGAATTTTCTTTTTTATTTCTATCATTGTGAACAATTGGTTTATTTATTTATTCCACAGGTTTTTTCCCCCATCAGTAAAAAAGCATCCTAGAACAATATAAAGTACAACACAGGAAAAAAACCAAAAGAGTATGAAAAATAGAAAAAGTACAATTTTTTTTTTTATCAAACCAGGTGATATCTACTCAGCCTGAGCAATTTCTTTTTCTGTGTTTTGTGGAAAACAAATGCATAATATGTATCTATACTGCTTACAAAAATTCAATTATTTTGAGGCACTAATAAGCAAATTTGATTGGACAGTTAATAAAATGCATTTTTGACTAATGACTGAGAAGCCATGTTTCAACTCCCTATGTGGATGTGATTTCATTAAATTGTTGTAGACTTTTTTCTGAAAATTCTTCCTTATAAACAGCCCAAGAATAAATCAGGATCCATTGAAAACTTTAAGTTACCAACTAATAATGTCAGATTTTTTTTTTTCTCTGTGGTCTAGAATAAGGGTCTGGAGACAGCATTTACAGATTAAAAAAGAATACCTGCTTCATAGGATAACATTTTCCAAAGGAATTTCTCCAACCATTTCTTTTTGAAACTTGAAAAATATTGATTTTTTTATACGAAAATTCTTCCCTGACAGAAAATTTGCCATATCTCTTGAAAAATTATAATGGATATTAACTTTCAGTATTAAAAATGTATATTGGATGTTGCATCTGAATTTGTCTGTCTTCAGGTTCTTTTAACCTTCTCTTTGATCAGCTGGAAAGACAAGTCTCCCTGAGTTGTACACCACATTTAAAGTGAATTTTTGCTCTGTGAGTGTATCCAGAGCCTTTTTCTGTGGTTGGTTTTCTGGTAGAGAAAAAGAAGATTTGGCTCAGAATTCTGGAAAGGTGTGTTCATTACAAGCTAGACTTGTCCCTTCTCAGCTTCTCTTCAGATACCGTGCTGCTTTTCTCTGAATTGTCAGACCTCATCTTTTTGCTCTGTGAGCCACAGTCATATCATATGGCTATCACAGTTGTAATCCAACACTCCTTTTCAATCCCATTCTCTTTCCATAGGTAATTCTAGCTCCTCGATCTTAATTACCCAGTCTTTTCTTTACTGTGTTTTTGTTCAACCCACTTTGGACAAAATATCCGCTCCTGAGCTTCTTGCTCCAGCACCACTGTCTGTGCAAACCCTCAGTTTTAACTCCACCCCTTTGTCAGATCTATGAAATCTCCTCTCAGCTTTAGCTCCTTTTCACAATTTCCTGATCACAGTTTCCTTATCTTGCCAGCACAAGTATCTGCCAATGCACCCTTGGCTAAGTAAGTTTCAGTTACCCAAACTTTGCTCAGCTCCTCTCCCTGGCAGAGCTGGGAAGACATCAGGTTCTAAAGCCATGGCACCATTGGAGCTTCTAAAGGAATAGGCCATAAGTATTTATTTTCTAGCAGATGAATATTAGTGATTGTTTGCTTTACATAATAGCTTCTACTTCTAGAAACAGCTGAACAGTTTTTTTATGATTCGTATCCCAGAATTTTGTCCTGAAAATTTCAGGCCGCTGTTAGAATTAGATGAATTTTTTAGGAACTGAAAATAGTTCTCTGTAACAGGAATCATTTATGTTACTGTAGTGATATCAATTCTATCAATCCCATAGCACAAAAGCCCAAAGCACCAAAGTAGATTATATATCATCCCAATCAGAAACACTTAAGCCATATGCTTTAAAGACACATCTGACTCATGAGAGGTTTACAAAAACTGTTGGCAATGTTTAATTTCATCATCAATTACACACCAGCAAGGGAGTAGAACTGCTTTGTGAAAGTTTAAAGCCTGACCTTCATTAAGCATCTGGGGTAAAATAATTGAAATGTCTGAGATTCATAATATGTCTAGAGTGGGATTCTTTCCTTCTAACTTAAACCACCAAAAAAGATGTCTAGTGTAAGCTAATATTATAACATCCATCAGTAATCAGCAGAGAGAGACAGCATCTAGTAATTCATCCTGTTTACCCTAGACACCTACCTGAGGAAGGATCAGGTCACCCTCTAGCAAACTCTACATTCAATCCACCAACTGCAGATGTAGCCCACATAAGACTAAATGCCTACATTACGAGAGCTAATAAAGTGAGATGAATCATACTCTGAGAATATAAGAGGATAGATTTATGTTTATTCTTTATTGAAAGAGACTTTTTATAACGTTGAGATCTCTTTGATTTGTGACAATTACTATAGTTTTAAATCCTATATTCTGAGGCAATTTCTGTATTAAAAGATATGTTATTCTGATGCCATAATTTAACAAAGGTATTTCATTTGCAAATGTTCTTTATCAAGGTACACAATTTCTCCCACTAAGGAATTCATTTCTGCTAGATATTCAGCAGTAAAACTGCTGGGACTGAGGAAGTGGCATTTAGCTGGAAGAAATGAAATGTTGAGTATGCAAATGGGTCATGGATGTTCATTTGTTCTGAGCCTTGCAGGAAGCATGTCTTTATTCAATACTCCACATACTTGGGAATGACCCAGAATATAATATTTTTGCATTTACTCATCTGTGCAAGTTAGGATTTCACCAAATCAGAGAAGTTAAATTAGACAGAGGGATAACAACAGATTATGAACATCATAAAATTATTGGGAAAATGCTCTGTCTTGACAATTCAGGGACAATTTTGGGTTTTTTTATGGTGTAGCTATGAAAAATGCATTCATTTGTTCTCAATGTTTAGCCACATGAGATTAGTCTTGTAAAGCTGAAAGAGTCATTATAAGTAAGGAAGGGACTAAAGTGGTAGAAGTATATGGGTGGTTGCCTGCCCTCTCTTTAAAGATTTGCAGATTTGCAGTCTGATTCACTGAGAGCGAGTATCTAGTGGGGGAAAAAGCACTCTTAAGTCCTACACTAGTATTAATTTAAAAATAGCTGTACAGCATTTTGCATGAGGTATTCATCTATCTCTCCTTTAATTTTAGATGATTATCATTTAAACCATTGACACTGATATGTGCACAAGCACAAAACACAACTTGAAATATGTCATGTCAAATATTTCTGTTTACAGTTAGACATAATTCAACCAAAAGGATATTTTTGTCACTTTGGAAAATGCTTACAAAATTCAGTATACACCTTTCTGCTGCTGTAACAATGTAGACTGCTGTATTTTTACATTACAGCAGAGATAAGCAAGCACAATCTTGAATGCAGTCTCGTGAGACCAGAAATTTGAATTTATTTCAGTATTTTGAGGTTAATGATAGTTTTCTGTACCCTGTTTTCTTGCCTGTCTAACTTGTGTTTTGATGGGCACAGACCAGTCCTAAACTCCAGAGAACTGTTGAAATGATTCTAACCATTTTAGGAGAGGAACCTGGTTGTCAGTAGGCAAATGAGGAGGGCGGTTGGCATGGGGTAATGATGGCTGCTGAAGGACCAGAGGTAACAACTAAAAATCACATAAATGCATAACAATTGGCCTCACTGGCCGGACTGAATGAAAATGATTAAAACCGTTTCTGCCCGAACTCCTCTTGATAATAATATCTAATTCACCATGGAATACACTTTCCAACTTGTTTTAGTGAAACAAAAATGTTCATTTCAAAGAAATAAGCACTTCAGATTTTAGAGATAATATATAAAATGGCCATTTATTCCTCTAAATGCCTAGACTTTTGAACAGGTGCTTCTGTATTGGACAAGAAAACATTTGTCTGTTATAGTCACCTAAGTACCAAAGTATATTATAATGGCTCAACAAATATCAAGACTCACAAAATGCTGACTACAGAACTACTGAAAATTTGTTATTGAAGACGCAGAGTAATCCTACTCTAATCTCTTAATGTTGGAGATGTAAACAAAGGGCAGATATACCACAAAAACAGAACCAATCTCTAATAAGACAAGCTATTTTCTTCAGGTCCAGCTGAGAAATTGTGCTAGGCCGAGAAGCATCGTGGAAACTTATGCATAAAGAACACTTTCATTCTCCAGTATGATCACACCAGCACTTATTGTCATGGAGATACAAGTAATGAATTAAAAGGCCATATTTCTCAAGAGAAATAGTATTGTGGTATTGTGGGTCTCAGAAACAAGTCTATAAAATGGCATGTTCCAGTGCAAACAGGTAAACAGGTGTACAATTTAAAAGTACATAACTTTTTAATATATATTTTAAGCCATTATTCCTTTTGAAGCAGAAGTCTGGGCAGAAGCAGATGGAGGGTCTTGGTCATTACACATTCTTGCAGGTGAATTTCATCTGCTGAAGACAAGTATGGGTCTTCAAGGAAAGATGCTGTATATCTTTTTTTGGGAAGGAACAGAAAAATGGATTCAGAGTTATTATTGATGTTTCAATTTGAACAGGCATTTCCATCGGTTGCGTTTTGTAAGAATATCACACCAATAAATCCTAGTGCTTGACTGTGTAAAAGCTACTAGTTCCTGTAAGTACAATATTATAGAAAGTGCACTTTTGCAAGAGGCAATATCAAGATTTTCTCTCAATAGTTAACTCCAGCTACTGCTAAATCATTTTGGAGTAGCTATGTTTTCAAAAGAAAATGCAAGTCCATGTGTTGGGTGCTCCTGCAATTTAGTCCTGCAAAATGAGGGGAGACCCCATTTTGGCCTTCCAGTACTTAAAAGGCAATTCATAAAAATTAGGTACAGCGACTTTTTACATGGACAGATAGTGATAGGACAAGGGGGAATGGTTTTAAACTAGACAAGAAGAATTTTATATTAGATAGATGTGAGGAAGAAATTCTTTAATTAGAGGGTGGTGAGGCACTGGAATAGGTTGTCTAGAGATGTTCTGGATGCTCCATTCCTGGGAGTGTTCAAAGCATGGTTGGATGGAGTACTGATCAGCCTGATCTAGCGGGTGGCATGCCTGCTCACAGTGGGGGGGAGCTGGAACTAGATGATCGTTAAGATCTGTCCCAACCTAGGCCTTTCCATGATTCCGTGATTCTACTGATTATTTCTACTAGTAACAAGAAATGACTGTATCATAGCATGGTCTCAAAGACAGTGTCTGTGTATCCAGTTAACAGTTTATACTCTGTTATCTGTGGATAAGTCTCTTTTCTCAGTTCTGCATGGCAGAGTCCTTCATATTGTCTAGTCTCTAACTCAGCACAGCATATGTGCATAGGTTTAATATGAAGCATACCTTGAGACACATTTAGACCCTCAGTCAATTAAGAATTGCATATGACTCATTTGCTAAGTCAAGCACCAGCTGAAGTACTTTGCCAATCTGGGGTCTATGTATCTAGACTGGAAAAAAAATGTATCCAGAAAGTTCTTCAAGGTAAGAGGGGAGAAATAACATGACAATTTTTTTTCACAGATGATACAACTGCTAAACTTGGTTTCCTGCAGATTTTCCTAAACCTCTTCCTTCCTAGAACTAATCCTTACTTCCTTCCCACATTGCCCGATCACTCATTTTACTTTCTCAAACTTCTTGCTTCCCTGTTTGCAGCCTGTGGTCTCACAGCCTTGTTCCCGCATTCCTCTTACACACGTGCAACAGCTCTTCCCTCTTACCCAGGAGGAATGTAGCGCAGTGTTTGGGTGCTTAGGGAGATGACTGAGTAGACTGGCCAAACTACATCCTAGCTGAGCAGATCACCCCTGAATTCAGAGGGCTTTGATTGGAATGTCTTTCTAGCACAGATCTTGTCCCTTCTTTATAGTTAGCCATTAACGTGTCAGTGTTGCTTCTTAACTGTTTATCAATAAATAGCATAACAGCAGTAGAAGATAAAAAACTTACCAGGACTGGAAGGCTACTAGTAAGTGAGCCTGTTAGGATGTCATATTTACTTAAAGGCATGAGACTGAAGAATTGCTTATAGAAACTATTTAGTTCTTAGCTACTTCTGCAAAAATTAAACTTTTATTACTTTTTTTGGACATGACAATACCAAGCTTGAATAAAATATGACGGTGATGCAGTGAACAAAGATAAATACTGTCCCACTGAAAACTGGAAAAGTCACCTAGAAGACTTAGTGAGATGAACTCACCCTGATTCTCCATAGGTCTCCATAGGTCCACTCAGTTGTAGTGCACTAAAATTATTCACTGAAATTAACCACTGACACATGCCTACTACATCCATAGGTGCATCAATCTTGACTGATTCCTCCTCACTTGGTATTACATAAAGACTCTGTCACAGTCTGTTGTATCACCACTTGTATGGACTGTGGGTTAGTTCCCATTATGAAAAAAACAGGTGCAAGGCATACTTCAAATGTACTTTTAAGTATAGATAAGCAATAAATTGTTAATAAAAATAAATTATTAAATTTAAAAAATTAAAATATCCCCCATAAGGGGATAGCATATCTTCTGGATTTGCGTGAAAAATAGTTTAAAACTGTGATAGACTTAAGAAGCAAGGATTAATATGAAAAAGCAAAATCTATGTAAATAGTTGCTAAGGGCTGAATCTACTAGCATGTCCTGAAAGTGAGGTACAAATCCAAACCTGCTATCCTGATTGATTTTATATATCACATTTTATAACTGCCTGTAAAAGATATTTTAATGACTTCAAAGAAAAAAAAAGGAACTAAAACCACATATATTTACTGTCTAGTTTGCAGTACTGACTATAACAAAATAAGTGTAGTTTGTGTTGTACTCTAGGGTTAGCACTCTCATCTGTGCGACAACTGAATTGACAAGGGATTTGTTTGGTCTGGCACTGAGGTAGCAGGTGTCCTGCAGTAGGTATGTTTGCATCACCAGAAAAGTGGACAAGTGAGCTTTCTTCATCTGTCTTTTCCCCAGGGTCTAGCAAATTAATTTCAAACCCTGAGGAATCAAACCCCACCTTTCATTCTCATCAGTTAATACCGAGCAAGATGGTTGTTCTCACTGTGTATGGCTGAGTGGATGCTGAAAATCCAACAGCAGGCCTTCTTCCCTACAGGTTTTGTTCTACCTTCCTCCACTTTGGCGCCTTTGGCTCCTCCTTTTCAGTTCAAGTTCCATTAATCCTGGCTCACCACCAACATACACATTAAGCCCTTTTTTTCTTGAACCATATTGAATGTCTCTTGTCAAGCTCCACTGTAAATTTGTCCTTTCCTCTTTGATGCCTTCCTAGAGACCTTGCTTTACCTTAATTGAATCCCCAGCCCATGGTCCCACGTGACTTTTCACCAGTTTTAATCTATATCTCAAATCTCCCCCTTTTCCTGTCTTTACTTCTGTTTCTGCTAGAATTTTGCTCTGCTTCCATGAAATCATAGGCAACAAAAATCGTGACCTTCATTCCTCACCTTGGCGTACATTTCCATTTTTCTCCTCCTTTTACAGAGATTGCACTCTTTTCTGTGATGGACATTGACATTTCTCTTTTGCTCTCTCCTCCAAATTCCATCCTCATGCCCCTGTTCTATTCCAGCTCCTCACACCCTTTGTTCCCACAGACAGCCTCTCTTACTCTTCTCCTTACCTTCACACCCTATTTTGATTTTCCCCTCATGGTCCAATATGCTTTAGATGTTTTAGACTTAGAAGATGTCACCTATGACCTTTTGCTCCTCTCCAAGTGCAGCCTTAACTCCCTTCTCTATTTCATTGTAAATTCATCAAATAACTTGTTTACAATGAGAATTGGTAATTCTTCTCTTCTCTTTTCAACCCATACCCTCTCCAACACAGCCTTTTTCCCCCTGCCCTGTGTGGAAACTGTTCTTGCCAGGTGCTCTCTAACCCTCTTCCTGGCCATTCTTGTTCTCTTTGGCATATCTACCATCTTTTACTCTGCTAACTGGCCTTTTCTCTATATGTTTGCCTGCTCCCTTCCCATGATATTTCATCTATCATGATAGTCTTCCTTTTTCTTCATGATTTTGTCACATCCCATATAAATTTACATCATATTTCTTCCCCACACAGGAAGGACTTACAAAATGGCTCTTCTTCCTTTAGATTTATACTATTCAAGTAAGAAAATGAATTGCAAAAGTGTTCAAACACATACCTTCTTTGACTTAGACCACCTTTTTCACTTTACAAGAAACTCTGCTTGATGGACTTCTAGTTGCTCGTGGACCCCTAGCTTCTTTGCAAGTTAAAAAAGCTAAGCAAGGTCCTTAATTATTTTCTAACACATACTTCCTAAAAACACTTTTCTGGATCACATTTTCATCTTCATTCAGCTGAAGCATATTGTAAAAAAATGAATAAATCACATATCGTAGACCCAATCCAAATATTGCCTAAATTTTCTAAGACTTTTAGCAAAACATTTTCAAGATTAATTTGTCTTTATCCTCTCACTCAGTTATTCCCTTCATATACACAAATACTCACACACAAATTAAATCCTTCATCACCTTCTATCTAGCTCACTATAATGCTATTTTCTCCACCATTAATAACCACTGTTGTTGCTGTAGGATTGCTGTAGGAAAGACCATCTGCCAGCTCAGTGCTTTCCTAATATTTTCTTTCCTTCTCCTCTTGTCTCTTTTCTTGCTTGACACAGAAGATGTAATAGCAACCTGTGAACACTCTTCACCCTTTCCATATTTTGCTTTTTTCAGTTTTCTATTGATTATTGGCTGCACAGCCAGTATCAGGATTTGTTGTCCTTTTCTTCCATTTTCAAACAAGCTTTTTTCCCCCCAAACTGTCCTTCATGGTTGCCTTAACATTTACAAATACAACTTTTCCTTTACTAATTCTCCATTCCAGATTTCTTCTCTTTTCTGTGAAAAAAAATCTTAAGAATGTATTTTAGCACTTCATTGCTATGAATACCATGCTGTTGTTAAAAATAAGCATTAAGCTGCCAGGCATAGCTGTATTCCTCCATCTATGTCCACCTACCTGCAAGTATACACTGTGTCCTGTTTTATGGTAAAATTGTATGCTCTTTAGGAGAAGGACCAGCTTTCTCCTGGGTGTTTGCACATTGCTTAATACAATGATGTCGTGGTTCATGACTCCTACGTGGACAAGCAAATAATAATGATAATATCTCCACTCTTCTTTCTACAGAGCTCACCCACTGAGCTGACGGCTTAAATGAAACCCAGGGTGATTAATAATGCATTCTTTTACTGACTCTTACACGTTATTATTCTTGTCACCTGTCAGCATCCACTTTGAGGGAAATCTGTTGTTTTCTGATGAAAAAGGGAGTGAAAAAGAAGACAATTTCTTTTGCCCATTTCTTTTGAAAAAAACCTAAAAATGGGTGACTCATAGTGACTGTCATGGAAGAGTTAAACCCCTCACTCGGAAAGTAGTCTCATAAATTGCCAGAGTTTTGAGGGATTGTCACAATAATCCCCCTTCCCATAATTTTAGAAATATATATTTGAGCCTTATTCCAGTACCAATTAGGGCTTATTACTTCATGGACATTTGCCTGCTGAAAACTAAACCAAGAGACCAACAACCCATTTCACATAGGCTGCTGCACCATAAGTGGAAGATAATGAATTTTGGTTCCTACCAACCCTTGCCAGATTTGAAGCAGTGACCTAGAGGTGAGAAATTCAACATCTCATTATCATTCCCCTGAGTGGAACTGTTCTCAAATCATAGGATGAAAAGAAGGAGGGAAAAACCAGGCCTTCCTGGTGTGAGTTAAAGCTCTGCATGAACTTTGAATTTCATAGCTTTTTCTCAATCATTAATTTAGTTCAACCTAAGTACACTTTGAAGTCATTAAATTAGGTGACTGAAAATCTCAATAACCAAAATAAAAAGATGTAAAAACATTTCTAAATGAAGGGGAGAAGAGTTGCTACCTCTTGCTTCTGTACACCCATCCCCCTTCCATTTTCCTTTGTCACAACAAGCCCAATGAGGGAGATCAGATTAAATATGATTGTCTGCTATTCTGCCTAGCTGACAGCTCACCTTTGGTGCTTTCAAAAATAAATGTTGTGACTGGGTTTGTACAAGCTTCAAATGTCTATTTGACCTTTTAATGTTTTATTTGGTTTTGTCGATTTTTCCTTTAATACTTTAAATTTTTTTCGCTGAGGAAAATTGCCAGCATAGCTAACTACACAAATGGAGCAATTTGCATACGGATGCTTTTGAGATCCTCAGCCCTATCTTCTCTATCAGCAGACTGATAGAAAACTTATTGATGGATTGCAATGAAAAAATGCACATTTCAGCAGTTAATAAATGGGTCTTAGGAAAAAAATGCTAACAGATTGCCAACTGGTACCACAGAAATGATAACTAAAGAATAAACATAATGCAATTTAATTCATTATCACTAAACTTTAGACCTTTTGCTATAATTCTTTATGTAAAATTCTCAATTTTTTTTCCTTGACCGTTAATACTGATAATTATATCTGTATTTCTTAAGAATATTATGAGTTGCCATTTCTGCATAGTAGCAGATTGAATTTATTCACCTTACGGATATATTATTATCACAGATAATAACTGCAGCATGATAATTATCATTAATTATTCATTTGGATTAAGAAGCAAATAGGCTTGCATTCAAGGGTCTTCCAGAGCAGCGTTCATTGTTCCAGGGCCCTGTGTGCCAGTGTGACTAATTCGTACTCCTTTCAGTGCTACTGTTGACATCTGACTGGTCCCATATGTATTTAGTTCAAAATATTATAAAAGGAATAAGTGCATCATTTCAGGACATAAACACTAAAATAGACATATAGTTCTTTTCTGCCCTCTGAGTGAGAATATGCAATTTTCTATTAGAGGAGATGCTCACAGAGCATCATTTCAATAGATCTGTATGTATGCCCTATCTTTGCCTTCCTGTGCCATCCTACTTAAGCTTATATAAGCCAATATATTTACATAATAGCTTTTAGCACAAATAATAACATGTGAAGTTGTACAATTTGTTGTTCACTGAACATAGTATTTAGTCAAACTGATTTTAATCCATTCTGAAGCTGAACTAGGTTTAATGTACAAGGCTCTTCTAGTGCAAGGTTAGAAAAATCCAAGGGAGGAAAAATATTAGTAAGAAGGGGGGTATGGCTGATGAAAAAGGGACAATAAATAATATAAATGCTAATTCCTTTTGTGGCTTTCACCCAATACTTATTAGCAAACCTCTCTCTCTCTCATTCCCTCTCTAGTCTTTGCTTCATATCTAAAAAAATGTCTTGAAGGTAGTAACACGATCATCTGAGGACCAACATGACAGCTCCAATATTCACAGAGTGATAAATGTCAGTCTGGCTTTTATAGCTCTGAGGCTGCACTTATATATGCCCTCTGTGACTTACCATCTTTGCCTCCACAGATGATTCCTTTTTATTGTTAATATGTCAGCATGGCTCCAGTGCTATTCAATATGAATTGCTCTGTAATAGTCTGGAACCCTCCTTCTCTAACCAGTTTTAGTTTGTTCCACTGTTTCCAGGCTTAATTTTAAGGTCACGTCCCTAGTGTTCTGCAACAAAAGCAGCAGATTCCGTGTGGAGCAGTATGTGCTTTATCAGATGTAAACACAGGACAGGGAAAGGAGATGCAGAGACAGCAAAAGGAAATAGTGAAATTTTATCAATGCTGATGAAATATATTATGATCATGTCAGGGAAAGACTGCAAATTTCAACAGGAAAAAAGAGACCATCAGGGAAGGTTTTTATCCTAATAGTAATCCCTTTTTGCACTCACATGCATCACCAATATATTGTTGGCAGGGAGATGTATGTGAGGTGGAGAAATACAAAGGTACTTATGACAAAAGTGATAATAGACAAAATATGTTTGCAGTTGTCCCCTTCAAAATATGCACCAAGAAAACACTTAGAAATTAGAAAGAAAGAGAGAAGACAGCAGGGTTTCCCAGCCTGCCTGTATTAGCCTGCCTGGATAGAGACACATCCACTGTAAAACTGACAGTGACTGAAATCTTCAGCCAGAACCTAAAATCAGGGAAGAGGGAAAGAGCTGCTTGCTTAGAGGGGGGCAATGCAAGTTGGGGGAACAGGGTGAGTAGTCTGCAGGAACAGGTCTATCATTTGTATTTTGGAAACATCTAAAGACAGCAACCAGGATGGAGACATTGCCCCAATGTTTGATGAGTCCTGGCACTGCAGAAGAACTCCTCTTCCAGCTACCAAGTAAAAGAGGTCAAATGACATTAGTACATCAGGGCATAACTGATATGTTGAACTGGCAGAAAAAAATGCATTTTACTAATGAAGGGAACAGGAGCTTGATATCTGCATTTAGCAAAGTTGTGATATTCAAGATTTTTTCCCAAACACCTGTTCACTTGTAGAGAATAACAGGAAAAACTTTATTAGTTGTTGACAACTTTTTGAGGAGCTAGGGATAGGACTGGACAGAAAAAGTGTCACAAAATTATTTAGAATTAATTCTAAAGTGGAATACTATACAGTAATACAGGATAACACCACTTTGGTAAAAATTGTGCTGCTGATGTCTGCAGAAATCTTCCAGAAGATGTCAACAGCAGCAGTTCAAATTGTAGCATCTTTCAGTACAACTTGTGGAGCTTGTTGTTTAATCCCGGTCAATGTCAAAAGGAAAAGAATGTATTTCTTGAAGCCTTTTATTCCATACAGAACCTTCAAGCCATAATGGTATGAACTTGGAAGAAGTGTGATCTTAGTTCATTAAGTGACCTCATTCTTATAAATAAAACAGGAGCTGTTTTTAGCATTCATTTGTCAAGAATACACAGATGGGTGTGAAAACCTCAGTCTCTTTCTCTCATATATTTTTTGGTTATAGCTCATTGTTTGCTACCAAAATAGCTGAGTCCCTATAGTTCTTTCCTACAATGACCCAAATTTATCCATCTTTCCTTCAGAGGGGTCTAGTAAGTCAGAATGATGGCATAACAAATAAGTAAGTTTTCAAATGTTCATCATCATTGAAGACTGTTTCTACTGCAGAGGACTTTTTTCAATTTTTGCCATTATTTACTCAATTTTAAATCCCTTTTGAAAAGCAAGAAAAGATAATTGTCTCTTTTACACTGACTTCCTCATCAGGAACTTCCAGAAAACAAAGTATTTTGTGATTTAAGAAAAAAAAGATTTTTCATTCCAATTATTAAAACCCAGAAAATTTCATTCCTTAAAAGAATAAATAGCTAAACTACAGTTCTTAATGGAATCAGTTCATTATCTTAATTAGCAAGTTCTAGAATAAGTTTTATAAAATCAATTATTTTTTCATCTGTTAGAATGTCAGAGCATTTTACTCTGGGTTTCTGAGAAGTCTGGTAGTACTACTATGTAACCCTCCTCAAAACAGGAGTGATTTTATTTCAAAGGTTGGCATAAATGTCATAATTACATACAGTATTTGTATGAGAAGACAAAGTAGATCAAAGAGGATGACAGAGAAGAGACAAACAGCCACAGCAACAGAGATTTCATGCTTAGAAAATGAGCCAAAATAAACTACATTTGATCTCTGTTAACACTGTTACAATTTCACCATGAATAATCTCTGGCTCTTGTGTATTACTTCTAATCCTCCTCAGGTACTGGGCTGTCTGTAAAAGCCACTTCTGTCTGATGCTGTCATCACTCTGTTCTGCTGCTGAAGCACTGAACGTGTGGCAGGCAAATGCACTCTTGATCCCTCTGAGGATAATTTTAGTCATATCTAAGTTGGCAGGACATGAGTGAACTAGAACAGATGAATAACAAACTGGGAGTGGCTGGACATAATTGAATATGGAATTTTCCACATCAGCAAGCAGAGAACAAAAAAAAGTAGCCAAAAGCTGACTATATCCCAAAGTTACAAATACTGACATTTTGAGAAGTCTTCTGAACAAGGTTACATCATAATGTTATTATATTTTTTTCCTTATTTTCTGATCAAGCCCATTAGAAGAAGCTTCTTGACTGTTAGGTTAGGTTGGGGTTTTTTTCAATGTATTTATGGAAAGATATTTTTACAGGCTAACCCAGTTAAGCTTGACAGCTTGTTTACAATAGGACCCAGAAGACACATTACTCTATGCACAACAATATAAATATACATTTGAGATGCACACTTATGCTCATAATATTTGTTAAATGTCTGAAGTGCATAGCAATTGTCTATCCAGAATGATCTAACTCTATTTAAATATGATGAAGGCAGAGAGATTGTTTAGTTTGATAGGATGAGAATGACACATTATCATAATTAGCATTTAGTGTTTTAGAAAAACTTGCATAACATAGTTACTTTCTGTGTGCATATTTTCAATTTGGACAACCAGACTGCCTCGAACTGAAATTAAGTTAGGTAATTGTCCTTTTTCTTAACTGAACCTATATCTACCTTATAGATTAGTGTGGACAAGTAGGAATGGATTTAGAGATCAAAACAGTTCTTGCTGAGAACCTGAAATTCACTTCATATTCACCGTGGGAAAGGGGCTTGCATCGGTCCTGGGATGTACATTACAAGAGCCACTCTGAGTTTCTTCTCTCTGGAAGAATCTCATGTGTATACCCCATGGCTGCTTTGAGATATGGATCTAACCACTGGAAATCACTGCGAAAGAGCTCCCTTGAGCGTGGCAAAAGGGCTGACAGAAACCAGGACTCCAAGTAATTAATGACATCTTTCAGTAAAATTGTACTCCCAAATCCAAAAAGAGTCAATACAGACAAATAAAGGCTCAGACAGTCTGCTCTCCATATGGAAACTCAGGAGAGATCTGAAAGCAGTATTTTCTATTTTCTTACACCAAATCAAGATGTTCTTAAAAAAAAATTTAAACTATAGATATTTGTTAATATTTTGTTTTAAATGTCTTCATTTTAAGACTGCAGTGTGGTCTCACAGGTGAATCTGCTGTCCCATTCAGGTTATTAACACTGTGAAGCACTGAGACACTCAGTAGCAGCTGCAAAATGCATTGTTTCTTGGCCTTGTTTGCTACTGCCTTAGAATACAGTAGTAGAGAAAATATCTCAAAGTTTGTTCTGTAATTAAAAAAGGATTGTCCATTTCCAGAACACAGAGCTATGCTGGAAGTTCATTTTTCTCCATCTGTGCAGCATGAAACTTTAATTGTGAAACAGCTTTAAAATGTCCTGTGGCATAACCTGAAAGGAAATGAGCTAAAGTGTGGGATGGAGAGCATTTACACACAACTTTAGAAACTGCCCCTAGCCTCCAGGAGTGATGGCTGCATTAGAGATGATAAGTCAGAAAAAGCTGTTAGTTCTCCTTATGTTTCCTAATCAAACTTCTTCTTTTCAGAAGAATTCTCCTCTTTCCAAACTATTTGATAGTGCTTCTGCTATTCCTAATGCTGCTTAGTTCCCTTTATCCTCAGGAATGACTGATGTTTAATATAATGAAACAGAAAAATTCCAAGGGATTTGTTTTGGGGGTCAAGTGCTCAGTGCACAACTACTCCACCTATTTTATCACAGTTTGCAGTGCTCTCTTTTGTGTTCACTTTCTGCCAATATTTATGGATTTAAAACATCTTGGCAAAAATATATCAAATAATACACTTGCATGGTATTTACCTGAAAATTTGTGGAAGAAGAATTTGAGGGTAGCACAGTTTTGAAATTCAGAGCTTTACATATTCTGTCAGGGCAAAAAACATTGTGTTGAATCACAATGAATTCAGGCCTCAATTAAAAAAAAAAGCTATTACTCAGGTGCATAACCAGCTGGCTTGGTGTGTACAGGGAGAATTTCCAGGAGCTCCTGAGTTGCACACGTCTGTGGAGGCACCCTTGAGGGTCCCCACATCTTCACAGGGTCCTGGAGCTCTGTACACACACGCTTGTCAGCACCCACCACCAATTGCAGGGTGTCTTGTGCCATGTTGAGACTCTCTCTACTTAGGGATGGAGAGCAGGGTTTGAGTTCCACTTTGCCACAGCCCACCTGCTTTCTGTCCTAAAACGGTGCCTATTCAGAAAGCACTCATCTGTCACTGCAAAGCACTGAGCTGTGTAGTAGGCATGAACTGCAAGCCACTAGATATTCACAGGATATTGCACACGATTTTTCTAGCCACAAGTTTCATTGTCTCTAAACAATCAGCACCCAAAGAATCCCTGGTTACCTTGTATTACAAGAACAGTCTTAGTGATGAGTTCATAGTGTTTAAAAGTTCATTAGAAAATTCACTGAATAATTAAGGAAATAGTGATCTCTTTGTGGCTATTTCATGAGCAGAAAGAAAGGTTAAATTCATGGGATAAATTATTCATTGTGAGTTATTCACTCAGCTTTAATAGTTTGTAATTCTGTAAAGAGCTTTGCTTAAGAAATGCACTATATAAATCAATCAATAGCCCTAATAATATGCAAGAAGGATTTTCCCTTTTGTGATCTGCTTTTCAATAAATTGTACCCCCTTGACATTTCAACTACCATCATATGACCATTCTCAGCTCCACTGCCTCAGCCTGTGTATCACTGGGCCACAGCTGTGATGTTCAGACACCCAGCCTCCTTCCCCCTCATTCCAGCTTAACTCATTTCACTTAAGGGTCTGTCGGTGTTTTCATGTACTTTTAACTTCTCCTCTATATATTTAGTTTGTTAAAAACTCAAGCAAACACAGTTGCACGTACACTCACACACAGGTGTTTTTTTACAACATTGATTAGTCACATCACCAATGTGTTGGAAACTGAACATCGTGGCACAGGCTTCATGCTCTAAAATGAGGTACCTTCTCTGCAGCCATATGGTAGAGATGTTGAAACAAGCTGCACCTAAAGTCCCTCCAAATTCTTAGGTCATGCCTGCGGTGCTTGAGGGATTGATGGTTGGAGGAGATACAGCTAGGTCTGAGTAAAGCTGCAGCAACACGTGTGTGCTGGTTTTGCATTGATTGACATTTGGTGAGGCGAGAAGCCACCCACAGAAGCGATTTTTCTAAGTAAAGCTGTGATGAAACCAATCAGTGACCAGTTTTGAATATTGACACCTTATTAGATCACTAGAAAGCTGGACACGCCTCTGTGAACACACATGTTACAAACCCCCGGAAGTTCTTTTTTTTTTGGCCTGGGGAGAGGTAAGCCAGCCCCGTGGCACAGAGCTCAACCCACCACAAGATGCTCCAGGGAATGGCATCTGCTTGAGAAAGTGTCTGGGTGATGTGTTGGCTTGTCCTGCCCATGTTGGAGTATTTGCTGTCACAGCCTTGGTCACCCTAAGTAGTATCCATTCAGTCAGGATTAAAGGGAGTGTATGTATAGACACAACAAATCACAGTGCAGCCATACCCTTAGGCACAAATATTTTTACTGCTCTGGGCAGCCTATTTACTTCTTCTGTCCTCTGCTCCAGCCATTGCTAATTCACAGGAGCCTGACACTACCGCTCCTGAAATGAATGTCAAAACTCCCATTAACTGGTGTGGGCCGAAGTCCAGCCCTTCTTTCTATTAGTGTTCAATTCCTGTCAGATACAGATCCTTTATAATTTTTATCTCCTTTTTCCTCACAATGTAGTCCTCATAGGATCTTTCAGATCTTTCAGATGCCTCCTTTGTGGCAGTCAGATCATCCCTTTTCCCATACAGAGGTCATTCAAAGTCACCAGTACTGAGAAATGTACAGCCTCTGAGGTGTCTGCTGATAGAAAAATTACTGGAAAGCAAAGTTAACATTATTTTTGCATCCCATTGTTAACTCCTCTCATTTGTCCTTTTGGTCTAATTGGCGCAACTTGACCCTCCATGTCATCCTAAATTTGGCTGTGTGGGAAGGTTTCTTCCTCTCCTGGGGAGGAAACTGAATATTGTTACCATTCGGGATAATGGCTCAAGCAAGGATACTCAAACTCCAGTCTTCTTGGAGGGCATGTAGCAAAGCTTGTTGAAAGACAGATTCATTTACACCATGCTTCACTACAAGGAATAAGATTGGTTGTTCAAAACACCCCCTTGTAAACATCTGTACCAGTAAACAAGTTGGAAAAACACCAGGTGTCAGGAGGAGGCCATCTATGAAGGATTGTTTTGGGTTCCTCCTTAGAAATTCCCAGGCCAGAATGAGAGTGCTGTGTGCTTAGCTTTCTGACAGGCTTTGAGTAACTGTCTGGAGCCTGAGAATCCATTTTCTGACCACTGTCAGGCCCCACAACTCAATACTGAGGCACAGGAACACGTTGCCCAAAGAAGTTGTGGGTGTCCCACTCCTGGAAGTCTCCAAGGCCAGGTTGGATGGGGTTGTCAGCCATATGGTCTAATTGGTAACATTCCTGCCTCTGGCCGAGAAGGGAGCTCTGGATGATCTTTAATGTCTCATGCAACCCAAGCCTTTCTATGTTTATATGATTAGTAAGCACATGTTAATATACTTATGTTTTCCCTGTTAATTTTTCTCTTTAGCTGCCTAATGTAAAATTTACTTTTTATTACTGGAATTAAACCATTAATTCTTCAATAAAACTCCTCAAAAATTATGAATACTGACATACTTTAGGGTTTTTTTAGTGTATAATTGCATATATTGAATCCATCAGATTGTTGTATGGAAAATATCAAATATTTATTGATTATTCAAGTATTTATTTAATTATTGGTAACCCAAAAAACTCCTCTTGGGGCCCACTTCAACCTTTATACTACTGATTCCAAACTTACTCAAAAAGTGCAAAGACAATTGAGATGTGCAGCTAACTCATTCTCTGTGTCACTATTTCAGTTTGAACTAATTTTCCTTTACTCTGTATGTGACCTGCATCAAGTAACTCAGATGAGAACCCTTAAAAGTTTCCTACAGTCCAAATCTCCTGCAGAGTTAAATGTATCTTGTTTTTTTAAAATCTGTTGGCTACTTAACATTTTTAGTTGACTAAGAATCTCAAACTGATTTTCAGTGGCTTATAATTTAATTTTCTGAGCATCCAGTTTGAAGCTTCTCAGTCCAATTTTTGGGAGGACAGAGCAGCATCCCTTCATACTGCACAATGTTCAAGCTCTGAATAAAACATAGATGCTGGACTCCCAAATTTTTGGAAGAGTGATTGAAGTAGCATGAAAGAAGTAAAGTGTTAGATTCACTTCTTGACTTACGAGGAAACAAGAAAATTTAAATTTAAAGGAAATGGGTCAGATAATTTAAAGGAAATGGGTCAGATAATTAACACTATTCATGCCATACAATAAATGAGGATGGCATTCTGTGGAAAAAAATAAAGTTACAGATCACACTACTAAAGATGGAGATACCATAAGGTGTCTCCACCAGAGGGACAGATAGATTGCATGTGCATAACTAACATTAACTGTGTTTCCCTTTTAAGTTCTTCAGCTATGATGCCATTCTTTGTTCATAAATCTCACGTTAATATTTGCCCTGTCTAATATTTATTTGATTATTTCCTTATTTTAAGGCAGATCGTTGTGTTCAGTCCTCTAATAAAGAAATAAATAAAATTATCCATTTTTGTTTTGTCTCAGCAACCTATGAAACAGGAGGGTAGAAAAGGTAACGGGTCCTTTTTAAAGTATATACAGAAAGATTAGTAAGGGAGGTAGATGTATCACTGGTGAGGGAACAAATCTGACCCCAGAGAGTCTGAGTTTAACCTTTTAAGCATTCCTCTTACTGATATTTGTGAACACCACCATGAAGAGTGGTTCTCTGCATATTTGTACCATTCCTGTATTATATATAGTTTTAATACCCCACAAAATAAGAGTGCTGAACCATGTCTCACATTTTATTGTGCTACTAAACCATTATGAATTAAGTATGACAGATGCCCTCCTTTTCTAACTACAGAAGTTTTTTTCCCATCTCAGTCACAGAGCATTTCCATTAAAAGCTCAAGACCCCATCTCTAACCCTGGCAATACCTTCTCCACATGATTAATTATTTTACACATTCTGTAGTCCATTAGGGAAGTGTCTGATGGCCTCAGGACATGAATATCTGGCCTTTACATGCATTATTTTGCCAAATTCTTTTTCTTCTTTATCCTTTTGTAGTGAGATAGAAAACAGCATATTACTTGGGTTTTTCATTGCCATGTTTGTTTCATCTATTTATAATTAATATTTTTCATAAAAGGCATTAACTTGCACTTTCAATAATCTTTTTTTGTAAAGATTCAAATATCTTATCCAAAGACAAATCTTATCAAATATCAGGTAGTTCCAGAAATATATGTAAGATCAATGAAGCCTGTAGAAATATGTGTATCTCTTATTAGAATGCTGGATCAAATATTAGTTTTGTAATGATAGTGTAAACTAGGAAAAAAGGTGTAGATATTGAGATCAATATCAGCATAATGGAGAACAGCACTGTGCTCCCACTTTGTGCTGCTGATGTTCAATGGTCTGTTGTCTTCAATTTGGGTAGTTCTTGTGGGAAAAAAAAAGAATGTAAGTGAACTTTGTCTGTTGTGGTAATAGTAAACTCTGCCCTGCCAAAATACTTTCTTGTCTTCTTGCATTTCAGATGCAAGATACTAATCTCTTAGTTAAGGGAAGCATGGGGAGAATGCTAAGATATTTCTTGTTCAGTTTGCTGCCACATACCAAAATGGAGAAAACAAATATAATTCTGGCTGCACTGGAAAACCTTGCCAGAACTCCTTACATTTTCAAAACAATCCAGTTTCCACCCAGGACGCTGGCTTGAAGACAGGAATGCCACAAAATGTTACTTAGCCGGTTTTCACACATTACGAGAGGCCATACCTTTCTTTTCTCCAACATCCTGGAAGTCAGACCACTGTTTAAATCAGAAATCGGTTGGGCTTGTTGATGATACCAGGGAACACTAAAATATATCTTATACATTGATTTATGAGATATTTGATTTTATGATTTTGACATTGGGTTTTCTATCTTGTAAAGCACCTCATTCGTCTGAATAATTGCAATAGACAGTGAATATAGAAAATATACATTGAAAGTTTCTATGTTGATGTTGACTTAATCACTGCCCTCCCCCCCAAAAAAAACCAAAAAAAACCCCACCTTAAACCTGAAAGCTTCAGATTTATTTTTTGACCTTTGTATCAAAGTACGCTTCTCAGATGTCATGGTTATCAAACTTCACAACTCAGGATATTTTCATTTCCAGTGGAGTTAGTAAGAGCTGAGGCAATTACACCACATAAGATGACTGAATATGAAAATGTTGGTCTTCCCCCATCTGAAGCTAAGGTGATCATACACCTCATTTTGGGCATCTAGGTGCCTAAATTCAGATGGAATGAACACAGCTTTCAACCACATTGCTTAATTTTCTTAACATTATATTCTACAACTTGATTTTACTAAATTCCTTTTTGCAGGAGAGATGAAGGACCTGCCTACTGGGAAAAAAAAATTGTAGGCCATATTTAAAACTCCCTGCATAAGTTTTTCTCAGTCTTGCCCCTACAAAACACTTATAATGAGGTTCTTGTGCTGTAGTACATAGAGAGCACATCTGATCAAAAATAACAAAAAGAACAACAACAACAAATCAAATTCAGTTTCACATCTTTATCCTCTGACATTCTAAATTACTCTTTATGGTCAGATTCTTAATGTTTTGACCAGTTTGTTTTCAAAGGGAGATTTGTCTAAGTCTAAGCATCTATTAAGTAAACTTCAACATCTGAGTGAGTCACATCGCTTAGCAGAGAGGTGACAAGAAGTACACATTTTCAGACTGAGATTCATCTGGCTTGTTCCTGAGATCTACATTAGGATGAGATAAATCATAATCTGTAAGTGACAGTCTCTTCATTGATCACTCTGGGAGTTTAACAGCTACTTTAAATGTAAATGTAAGAGTCATCTACATTTGGTAGGTCACAACACACAGGAAGGCAATTTTTTTCTGAATTATGGGTGTATCTAACAAATAACTCGATTTTGGGATTTACTTGTGTCAAAACTTGAGTTTTCGGGGTTTATGTCTACTAGAGCAAATTGGAAATGAAAAAAGTTCCAAAATGCAAAAATGTTCCAAAGGCAATTCTGATGTTCATTCTACCAAACAGGAATGAAAAGGTAAAGCACTGACTTTCTTTAGGGAAATAAAGTTCTTTAATAATGATGTGCGCCCCATCACATTTTTTCTCTAAATGATGTGCAATTTTACTGTAATATTTTAAATTTCTTAATAGAACACAAAATTAAAACCTTGCCTTAAGTATCAAAGAAAGAAGTAGAAATAACTCATTACATCTTAATTCAGAAAACTTATGGTAGACATCTAATCCAGGACAAATGCATCACATCCTCAGTATGCTGAATCCTCTCCATGAGATGCAGGGGACAAGTTCCCATTCAGATGTGTTAAACAGAGCCAGCTCCCCACGGTAATATCTATATTTCCTGTCCTAGAGTATGCTCTGGAGTTTGACCCTTCCAGCTGTCATCTCCAGATTGCTCCTGGTGGCGCAGAAAACATGGCAACCTTTCCCAACCTGTCCTCCTACCTCACCAGTCATGCAGTATCAGAGCCACTCACTGAAAGCATTGGTGGTTGATGTCTGTTGCAGCACGGGCAGTTGGTGGATTGCTGCAACCTTCCTGAAACGTTCCCACGAGGAGAGCACTCCACCAGGCACACAACAAACAAAGCCCTCACAATCAGCAGCAGATTTGCTGTAACAGCGGGGACAGGAAGGGTCTCTGTGTGGATTCTCAGTGGCAGCTTATTTCAGTGGAGGCAGGAAGGGTCTCTGTGTGGATTGACAGTGATAGCTTATTTCACCAACACACGAGAAGGGCCCAGGGAAAGAGACCCCAACAGTCAGAGGGCCTGGGCTTATATGTGGGTAGAAGGGGGTGGAGCCAATAGTAACAGCCAATCACCGAGAGGTGTGAGTGGGAGAAGGGTGTACAATGACCAATAGAGAAGCACAAGGGTAAACAGACAGGGGTACAAGCCAATGGGGTTACAAGGAACAGAGAACCTACTAGAAACCTGACCATATATGGTTAGCTGGGAGTGGAATTGATTGACAACATGTCAGTGAAACATGGTGTCCATAGGATAGGTTAAAGTTTAGGGGACATTCTTCCAAGGCATAGACCCAGGGAGTCCCCTAGTGGGCCCATAGGCCTCCAGAGATGTTGTTGGCTCAAAGAGGGCAGTATTTGAAGCTCCCGTGACAGGGATGTAGGGAAAGCAATAACCATAGGCCATTCTGCTTACTGTCACTATTGTCCTCTCTAATTTTCTTTTTGGAGAAAATTCTCTTTGCTTTCTACCCACTATCCTTTCATGCTTTCTCTTCCCCTCTTTTTATTGCTGCCCTCTCCCTCATATTACATCAATGCCACAGAAATCATCTGAATTTCACGTAAATCAAGACACAGAATTTGCACTTAGCTGAGTAAAAGCAGTAGATGCAATTCAAGTGTCTTTCTTGCTTAGGTAAGTTGTTGATCCCCAGATACAGTGTGTTTTGGGAAGGCAAATGCTATGACAACTTGTAAAAAGAAAGAGAAAAAGAAAAAAATTTAAAAGGGAAAAATAAACATGAAGGCCATGTTTTTACAGTCTGTAGTCAGCACTGACTGCAGAATGGCTGTGTACACCACAGCTCTGAAAACTGAGCCAGTACAGTTTTATTTTCCATTCTGGAGCCAGTCAAGAAGCTGAATGTGTTCCTAACTAGCTCAGAGACACTCCTGTGCCTTTATTATAGCATTTGATATTACATCTGGAGCTGTTAATTAATATATTTTAAAGACATATTAAGTCTTATTTATAGTAGATGTAGCATTGCAAGTGATCTTCCATTCCACCTCAGCTTCCTTTCATTCTCTGAACACCTACAATAAATTTTAATTTTAAAAAGATTTTCACTTTAATTTGAGTTTTCAGATATCTGCTAAGTGTTGTTTCTTTTTCCTTTCTTTTTTGAATCATAGACAGGTATATAAGTGATTAGTTTATACAAATTTCAGAAGGATTTAAAAAAAAAAATCATACACCTATAGGGAATATGTAGCTTTAAAATGTACCACAGATTTACACTGAAAGATGCTCCATAAAATAATGACACTACAAGATACATCAAACAAGCAAACATTTGTTATGGGGACAGTAAAATTTACTTTTCACAAAAGGAGCCTACAGTAATAACTCCTTCAATTCTGTTTCCCAGAATGCTTCTTAAGTATGTTAATAAAGTCTTTATTGTGTCTGCTTATAAAAGTCGCCACCATTTCCCATTAGAAAGTCTCTGTTTATTCATCAAACATTTACTGACAGTGACTGCTGGGAGCAGGCTCAGATTTCCACTCCATTACACGTTTGTGGCATAAAACACATTAATTATAGATATATTACAATATTCAACTCATTGAGGAAAAATTAGATGATCAAGGCTCATTTTCCTTGACAATAAGCAAGTTAATGAAAATACTAATTACCTGATGATGAAGTGGAGCCTTCAGGATTGAACGCTTAGCATCTGTAGAAGAGCTCTGTGAATCTAGCACAGAATATTAAAGCCAGAAGCACTGGAAGTCTAAAGGGTGGTTCATGAGGTCATCATGTGGCCTTTAATCACAGGACAGAGAGTAGTTAGTTCATAATATAAACTTTTATATGCGGCTTTGAAGGATGTCATGAAAAGCCACGTAAGCATAGTGTTCATTTAAAACTATTTATTTCAGTGAACTGGTGGGTTTTGAATTAGTAGATGCACTGTCTAGCTCAACTTTTTTAAAGGAACTGTGGAACCTAGCAATAATGAATTTCTGTATACAGAGGTATGTGAATGTTGGAATGGAAAAAAATAAGATGCAGACACATGCCTTCATTTTCTTTAGTTTCAGGAAAAAATCATAATCAAAGTTAATGGCATATGAAGTTAAACCATTTCAAAATCAAGAAATTTCTTGTTACTTATTTATCTTTATTGCAACCACTTCTGCTTTTGTACTTGTATAATTCTTCTTACCATTTCGACATTAGACTGTGAATTGGAATCACTAAACTGATTATGTCATTCTTTGGTTTCTTTCCAAGATCGATTTTACTTCTCATCTGCTTTTGAAATTTTACCAATATAACTGGGAACTGCGGGGGCTAGGAGGTTTCCTTCACTCTGGACTATTTACACTGTCTGTTAAAGACAGAAGTATCATTGGTTTATTCAGCTTAGTTTGTTTTTTCCTCAATTATTGTGTTTGACAACAACTTTTTAGCAGTTAGAGATTGCTAAATGAAATTATCCTGAGCTGGCAAATAGTAAATAATTACAAAATATTCCCAAAATATTGTTTCTTTTCTGAAGATGGTATTGTTCATGTTTAATTAACAAATTGCCTTCTTAGGTTTTCTGCAAGCACCAGCATTGTAGCACCTGATAAAATGATATTATTAGCTTCCAACTGCGCTAAAAGCCTGTTGTAAGTCATAGATAAAAATATCTTCAATGTGATTTATTCTAATGGCACCTGTTATTGTAATATATTGTTTTTCTTATGAAAACATAAAACTTCGTAAATCTCACAACCTCCTTCCTAGGAGCAGGATACTAGGGTGATCATAGAATCATAGAATGGCCTGGGTTGGAAGAACATGAAAGATCATCTAGTTCCAACTCTACCACCATGTGCAGGGGCACCTCCCACTAGATCAAGTTGCCCAGAGCCCCATCCAACCTGGCCTTGAACACTTCTAGGGACGAGACACCCACAGCTTCTCTGGGCAACACATTCCAGTGCCTTGACACCTTCACAATAAAGAATTTCTTTCAAATATCCAATTTAAACTTACCCTTTTTTAGTTTGAATCCATTTCCTCTCGTCCTGTAACTATATGCTCTTGTAAAAAAGTCCCTCTCCATCTTTTCTGTTGATTCGCTTCAGGTACTGGAAGGCCACAATTAGGTCTCCCTGAAGCCTTTTCCAGGCTGAAAAGGCTTCCAGTCCTCTAATCAACTTGGTGGCCTTGTTGGTAAAGGGCTCTCCACTGTAGATAAAGGCTTCATGGAAATACCATGCAGGTCTTGAGCTCACTTTTCCTCTTCAAGCACCTTACTAATACGTTTGAAACATGCCGTTTTTGTCCTTGATGTAGGCCATTACTCCTGCTTTGTAACGAAAAGTTGTCTGTAGTACCATGTTAAAGCATTCATCCAATATCACTTCCCATTTAACAGGAAAATCTCTATGTAACAATAGTCCAACATCTTTCCAAAACATTTCAAGCAGTCAGTTCTAAAATAATTTTGAATAAATTTCTTTAAAATGTTCCATCCCTCCTGTTCCATGTAAAACATTTTTAATGACGTTCTGAGAAATCACGGGCAATAGGCTTTTACTGAAATTAATAGAATGAGATTTTAACTTGGTAAAACACAAGACAAGTCTATTAACTGGTATCGAAGGCCTGTGTGGTATAGTTGTGTGAAAGGGAACATGGTGGAGAGTGCCAGTGTAAGAACCTAGACTGAAGAGATTACAGCTGTACTTCTTACAACAATTTATTGTTCCAGTTATTTATTCCAGTTTACTTTATACCGGATTTTTTTACACTTCATGGTTTTACAGTTCTGCAGATCAACACCTCTGTGCTTTGATGACAGGACAAACTGGAATTGCAAGTAGACAAGCATCCAGTCCCTTAGCCCTTTTACTCAAGAGCATGCTTACATACTCTATGCCTCTTCTACATTCTTTCACATTTATTTCTTTTTTCCAATGCTTGTAACTCCTTGTAAATATTGCTGTAGCTTTATTCAAGTCATTGTTTCACAGAGGAATACACCTCCTGAGAAGATATAGTGAGAAAAAATCCTTTTTTTGTGCAAACTGTCAAACGGCAATTTCTGATACAGAGAATACATTTTAGACATGAACATGCACTGGGTTTGTGATGCAGAAAGCCTTCTTACCGGTCCAATAATCTAAATATTGAGTCTGGTGTTCCCAAGGACAATAGTGCCTCAGTAGTCATAGGGACAATATCTAGAGTATCATCTCGTTACAATGATTCGTCCTTGGTGTGCTCGTCTGCATCTACCCAAGCAACATAAGATTTCCAGCAGAACTGAACAGAAAAGTAAATCTACTTTTTTAAACTGCATTAAATATTTTCAAAAAAAATTTTGCTAAGCAGTTCTCACTAGTTTCACAAACTCAGTAAAGCTGACCATATTTTACTTGGTTCAACAATCAGAATTCTCATTTATAGCAACAAGAATTTTAGTAATTCCCTGTCACTGAGTGAAGCCAGGGTGATGTAATATTTTTGTCCTCCATTTTAGAAGCAAAAAGTTTAATCCAAATTGAAAAACTATAATTAATGAAAAATCTATAATTAGTCTGTTGGGCAAAGCTGAAAACAGACATATTTTTGGTGTGTATGTTAACTATAGTAGCACAGATTTTAAGCAGTTTGTCACAGGGATGCCATGATACATGGTACATGGTATGACACATGATTTCATTTTGACAAAGTAATAAGCAAAACAGGTCTTCAAGCAATATGAAGACTGAACTGACAACCACCCATTGTCAATGTGCAATTCATTTTCTGAACAAGCAGAACTCTTCTGAACTCTTTCTTAGCCATTGTTCAACCACTATTATAGTTTGTGGTTTCAGTAAGTACTGGGTTAGTGCAAAACTCAGCCTTTGCAATATAAGTATGAAGCCCAGTCCACCTTTCCAAGCCATATTTAATCTCATGTTTCTCACTTTTTATCAATCTCAGCTGACAGTTTTGAGACATGCTAGTGAACAGATTTTGTCAACTGCCCTGTGCCGTTCTCAGACTTACCTGTGGTAGTTCTCTGTGGCTCCTGTTCAACCAGACATGGTCACGTTTCCTTGTCAAACCTCAACAAGGAGGAAACGCCACGCCATATGGTCACCACCACATTCAGGACCTCAGAAATACTCTCTGATCTGGAAAATGTGAGCAGAGCCATACAATTTCAATTAAGACTCCCACGCTGAATATACACATCTGGTCCCAGCTGAAGCAACGCAGACTTTTCTACTCTCAACTGGCAGTTCCAGGAGGGAATAAGTTTTATAGGGGGGGAGTCCTATATCATATTTGGTAATCCTGTGGAGTTTTCATGCATATCTTATGATATTTCTGAAAGCAGTAAAGACTTCTTTAAAAACATTCCTAAATTTCTGACTAGTGTGTAAATTTAGACAAGAAGAACACCAGCCATAGTGTATAGTCCCTCCACAGGACATTGTGCATCTTTATCCAGACTTTAAGCTGTATTCAGATGTTTACATGGGAGGATGGGATACCAGAATAATTTTTCTAAACTGCTAAGCAGCTTCTGTGCCTGTTTTCCATTGAGATGAAGAGAACCTGGGCACCTAACACATTAAGTAGCTTTAAATATTTTATCTGCATCTCTCAATAATTTATATTTTTGGAAATCCTACCTCTCGCAGTAAAAATGTACTGGTATTAACAGCTTAAGCCTATTCATATTTTCCAGTAAAAGATAAACTAAGAGCAGAAATCATTCAGGTTTCTCCTTTTACACAGCAGCTTTGTGTCCTTCCATATTTTACTCCATCCTCCAAAAGCCTCAATAAAACCCCATTTAGTATTATAGGGTTCAACCACTTGTATGAATTTCAATGAAAAGTGGAAACAAATTCCAGTTGTGTGAGTTTTTTGAAACTGCTCAGCCATCAATGCTCTTATTCCTGGGGGTTGTTGCATCATCCTGGGTATGACTGCCTTTCCTGCGAGCATTAATTATCATAGCAGTGATTTCCCCTCTTTCAGACTTTTAAGAAAGGTTTCATTTCCATAGAAGACATTATTACATTACTGACATTTCCTTTGTATATTTTTTTGATATTTCAATTCAATGTAAATTAAAATTTACTATTAAAAAGACAATAATACTGAAAAAAATTCTCATTCCATGAAGCAAGGAATCAAATCCTGGTAAAGATTTCCAAAGGACTTCTAGAAATGTTCAGGTATTAATGGTACCCATTGTCACGTAAGTGCTGTGGTTTTTTTCTCTTGACTGCTTCAAACCACAGACATGGAACATTTTTCTGCAGCCCTTGCTGAGAAATTTATCATCTTCATAGCAGAATTGCAATCACAGCATATTCTAATGATTTCAAATCCTGATTCTTATCAATGGAAAACCAGAGATGCTACACAACATCCACTACATCACTGTTCTACATGTAGTTCGTCTTGAATAAGAAGCTCAGAGTAAAAACTTATGCGACTCTCCAGTAATACTGCTGCCCAGAAATGAAACCATCCTTCTTTGGGAGATTTTTAGGAATCCTATCTGTGATTCATACAGGGGACATTTTCCTAATGCTAACATGTCAGATATTTCACAGAAAGGCACATTTTTCTTCACTAGTTTAATCTCTAGCACTTTCAAAGTCTGCAGAGGCTTACTGCCTAACTCTAGATATTTGTTAATGTGATTTTTCTGACCCGAACATTTTTGTCTAATTTCATCCCTCCAGCATGGCATGTTACATTTGAGTTAAAAAGACTATGGGGTTACGAAGAAGGAATTATTGTGCTAGAGTCTGAAGTTAAATTCTAACGTTTGCAAAGGACAAGTTGAAAAGAAACCCTTAATGTCCTAATTCATAAAGATGTTAATTTTGACAGCTAAAATATACTTGCAAAAGAATGAAAGGAAAGGAGGAAAATAGTCTTCTTTACCTCTAAAATGCTTTATTCTTTGTCTGTAGCAGGTGCCCCAGGACACATTATACTGCCTGCTTTAATTTGTCTTTAATATCAGATGTGCCTTATTGATTTCTTCTGTGTATGTTTTCATTTTGAATAATTCAGAGGCACAATTTTTTTCCATTATGGTCAATAGCCAGAGAAAATTCTGAAAATAATCAATTGAGCCCTGCCTGACGATTACTAGTGTTGATATCCCCCGAAGTGAGGGAGTCGGAAAGGCCAAGGATAATATGACACAACAGTCAATCAGTGCAATCAGTGGAAGTATCAACAGTGGCTGCATGATGAGAGCCAGATCCATGTCAAGGATCCATAACAGCTCCTAAAAGTTCAGATGCTTGACTTCTTGTCATATGCTGCAGCAGATGGACTATGTAAGATTAGAGTCAAAAGAGCCTCTTTCCCTCTTTTTCAGAGTGATAGATTCATAAGGCAGCTGTGTGGTATGATTTGCATTACACTTAATGTCTTAATTTTATTTTTTTTTCTGTTTTTAAGCTTTCTTAATAACAAGTACCTTCAAAGAAATTAGCAGGATGAGCATTTTGCAAAAAAACTCTCAGAAGAACCAGAGAAAAATATTTTGGTTTCAACCTAATGCTGATGGATAACAGTTTTAGCCAGAGATCACGTATGACCACTTTAATAATTCCCACCACATCCATCCACACAATTGGGACACATCACATTCAATTTTTAGTATAAAAAATGTATTTTTTTCAGTGTAGAAATCTAATGAAGTTGCCAATAGTAGCTGACAAATGGTGGTCCTAATCATTGCAGATATGGACTTGAGGGTTATTGTAACTTCAGCCCAAGTCATGGCAAGAATCTGACTTAAAACAAGCATGCAGCTGGATAGATAGGTAGATAGATAGATAGATAGATAGATAGATAGATAGATAGATAGATAGATAGATAGATAATTGTGTATATATATATATGTCTGCTGAGGTGAATATCTCCAGAGAGTCTCCTAAGCACAACAATTGCCGTGAAGGCCAGTGAGCAGTGACTGTGCAGCTCACCATGTCTATTACCCAAATTCATAAAATGGCATTATATGGAATTAAACACTAAATAGCTTATAACTAAATAGTTTAATGACAATCCAATGTGTACAAAGTAAAGGAGTAAATTGGCAGCACTAGCTCAGTTTCCCATGGATAACTTATTTATAAATCTCTCTGTGATTTATTATTAATCTCCTTATGCAATAATCACTTATGCATATAAACATGGCTAAGCTTAAAAATTGTATTCTGATTCATGTTTCTTTACAAAGGAAATATTTTGACTATGGAACTCAAATCATCACTATTTTAAAGGTTTTGAAGGCATTAAAATAAAAAATTATGGAAAATAAAATTTTTGATACTTCCAGGTTTCTTTAATTTTTTACTTTTTATCACAATATTTTAGAATAAATTAGATGAGATTCTTAACTCTCCATTAAACATATTACTGTCAATCTGAAGAAAATTTCTGAACTAGAAATAGAAAATTAGAATTGACATAGTTTATTTTTAAATCACAGGCATGGTCCATGAAAAAAAACAAAATATTTTTTAAAATTTAACTCAAAAGTAAAGGTACTTCCTCATAAATATTAATATGCTTTCTATGTTACAAACATATGTGATATGCTCCAATTATTTTCTTAAAAGTAGGTCACTATGCATTTTACTCCCGTTTTCCATATTCCCATGACCACAAAACACGTTATGATTCTTGTTCCACAGTCATGGAAAACATGACCATAAAAGAAGCTGATGTCTAGAACCAGAGCAGCAGACACAGTTGGGATGGAGCTTTTATATGGCAAAAGATCCACTCCATTGCAGCAGCACATGAAGCAATAACCATATGCTGCAATTGATTAACACAGGAGTGAAGCTGAGGTGCTTAATCAATCGCAAAAGCCACTTATTATGAGCCTATTATAAAGCAACAGGAATTTTTAGTATTATTCTATATGAGCTAAAATATGAAACAGAAGGAAGTAAAGATACTGTTATTCTTTTCTGTAGGAAAAAAGCTAAGTGCCTTTTATCATTCTTTCCAGCAAGAGGGAAGATAATGTGGTTCAGAAACTGTAGTGTATAAAACTAACTAAAACCAGGACAGACCCTGATTTTACTGCCTGCTTTGGCATATCATGGTTTGCATTCAGACTTCCATCCAGGCTGCCATGCAAGTTTTGAGGGAGCAGCTCCTGTCCACAGCCCCAAACCATGCCCAGACATCGACAGAGAAGACCAGGTCAGCACAGGCCAAGTCCACAGCCATGGCTGACAGGGATAACCAGTATCACTTCATGCCTGAGCCTGGGCCTTGCTGGGTTTGTAAGGATAAACCAAGCCAAGTGAGAATAAAAATCTCCCCTGGGCAGACTTCAGAACTGGAAAGCAAAGAATATAAGTTCAAAGAGGTTGAACATTAAATGTTTTCAAGATATATTTCTTGTCAGGACAAAATACATGTTCTCAGACTCTAGGGCCACAATTTTTTTCTTATTAAAATTTAGATATATTATTTAACATTTTATTTAGACATTTTATTTGATAGCAAAAAATATCTATTGGTCTCCTGCTGTGACATAATCTCTGAGTGCTTTTCTTTTAATATCCATAAAAGTAGGCAGATGCCCAACACTTGTATGGTTCTGATTTCTTCTTTTCTACTGAAATCTTTTATTGCACTCAACAGTGTTTCAATCCATGCCTGAAATAATGTGGCTGGATGAGAGAATACTTCAAGCCTTTCAGAAAGACCACCAAGTGCACACTTTCCAAGCTGATCCTCCCTTTTCTCTCTGCAAGATTCATGTTCAGCTGTTGGTCTAGATCTGCAGCAGACAGAGATCCCAAATTGCCTCCTCCTGCCCCGCAAAGGTGTTAGAACAGGGGTAAGAAAGTCATGCTGTCATAACAGGTATTGCCTGTGTGACACTTCAGCCCTTGTGAAGCAAAGCAGGAGTAAAGCAAACAAATAGATCTTCTGAACCACAAGTTGTGGAAACCATTGGAACACTGATGTGCAGTTGCCACTGCTGTCATGCCCACAAGTAATACACCAAGAGGCACCACTGTTTGACTTAAAAATTTTCCTTGCAGAATCCTTTAAGATGTTAAATTCTTCTTCTTCTGACCCCAATCACATCTAGATGTTTTATGAGTCATTTGGCAGACACATCAACAGCCTTTGGAGTATTTTTTTTACCCTAAACTGATTTGTGTCAATACAAAGCAGAGTGATGTTTGTTTCAGACTTAATTTATTTTGTCACTAATCATTTTTTCACAACCCAGACATTATAAAAAGAACCAACACTTGGTTTTTCATGTAGCAACATTTCTTTATTTCAGAGAGAAGGAAAAAATTGGAATTTTTTGGCTCTGTGCCTTTGTCAGAAAAGGGCAACCCAAGGGAGTCATTAACTGTGGGGTAATCTCTTTGCTCATGGATGTAATATTAATGTAGTTTCTATAGTCTACCTATTAAACGAATTGCAGTGTAAGATTTTATCAAATCAAGCTTCTGTGAATAAAATAAATCTTATATAAAATTCACTAATTAAGTATATTACCACCAATAATGTTGCAATGAGCACATTAGTGGAAGCTGACTTTCAGGATTGATATATTTCATTGAGTAAATGATACTACTACTATGAATTTGGAGAGCTAGATTTTTTCCTCTCATGTGAGACTAATTTCTTGGTAAAACCTTAAATAAGATATGTAGAAGTATATTAAGGTAAGCAGCACTAGATCTTCAATTATTTGTATCATTTAGTGAAAAGTTGGTAAATTACCAAAATTCTGCTACTACTTGGAGAACTATCACATTTTTCTTATGTTAATATTCTCTTTTATTAATACCAAAAGGTACTTAGTAAAAACAGTCATTTCGCAGACATTTATACACATCTGAAATCCTTTTTAAATGACATTTATGAATAAAGTCTTACAGCCATTTTAGTAATATGCTTGATAATCAGATCAAATATGTCTCATTACTTCCCCCTACATACTGGTTTAAAAAATAATAAGACATTTGCATAGAATTTTTGTTTATTTTTGTACAGTTTAGAACAGTGTATCAAGCTGCCTATGAAAGGAAAGCATGCACAAGCATGTTGGTTCACAGAATCACAGAATCACTCAAATATTTGCACTTGTATTTCTTTGAAAAAGAGATTACAGAAGGCATGAGCTCAAGCTTTGTTAGAGGATGACTTTAACAATTTTACATGTAAAGTCCATTCTTAAGATCTCGTAGGCTATGTAACTTTCACATATGTTGCCTGTTTCCTTGCTTTTCTTCAGCACATGTGCACATTTTTTTCCCATTGATTTGGTCATGACTCTCTTTCTGAACTTTCTCTGTCCTGTCCATTTGATAGTGTATCACATATAAGGGTATATACCATATTTAAGCTCAGTAAACTCCATATTGCCTGCTTCATCAATATCACCTTCCCAAGCTCTCACATTAAAACTCACTTTTTTGCAGTGCACTGAGCCAAATCCCTTGTCCCCATAAAAGTGGATCTGTAATAAAGTGGATTTCCTTCTAATGTGTTTGAAGATGATGTTGTAATAAAAAGAACAAGGAAATAATCTATTAAATAATAGTGACTGGCCATATCTTGATTTCCCATTCTATGTGCCTGTTCACAATGTGTTTCATCCTGTGACCAAAATCACTGCTCTAAAACTTTTCTCAAATCTGTTTACCATGACACTTCACATGACAGTAAAACCACAGATTTTCAGGTATCAGTTCAGATGCCTAAAGGTAGGTGTTAGCTAGTGCAAGCTGATATTACCAATAGAATTCCAATACATTTGTATAGGGCTGTCACATAATTCTGATCTTGTAATTCTGTGACGTCTTTTGTTTTTAGAATAAACCTTGTTTTCCTGTTTAGTTTGCTTAGCTAAAAAACCTTTACCTAAAGTAAACTGCAATTGCTGGTTTGGTATCATCAAATATATGATTAAAGGGAGATATTCCTAATTACTCTCATTGTCCTGGGGTTTTTCTGGGTAGACAACCATGAAGAGGAAACTTATACATGGTTTTATGTACTTTTTTTTTTATTTTATTTTTCTACCTAAGCATTATAGATTTATACAACTTCTCTTTAGATCTTAAGTTTCTGAAATGTCATATCATTCTTCTGTTCAGCTAGACTTTTGCATTTTGTCAACATCTTTGCTGAAGTGTGTAACCCAAAATTAAGAACAGGCGTCCTCTGAGGACTCACATACAATGCAAAATGGTGATCTCCCTATCTCATATATGATACTCTAGTTCACATATCTCAGAATGACATTTGCCTCTTTTTCACCAGAGCTGCTTTGTTTCTGCAGTGCTACTGCCTGACTAGATATTGCCCATGTTGCTGGTGTGCTCTTGAAGTCTTTTTTTTTTTTTTTGCCCCTCTGGAGATTCTTACTCAAATTCATCATGTTGATTCGGGAACAAATATGTCTTTAATACAGGAAGAGCATTTTGAATTCTGATCTAATGGAATTTAGATCCTGTTTCTCTTCTCGCTTACAAAAGTCATAAGTTTAGTGTCATGAGCAAGACATACAAATGTAGCTTCACTTCCATAACCCAAGTGATTAATCAATACCCTGCTCAGTACATACTTCCTCAGGATCCATTTTGAGATGTTCTCCTCAAAGTAAAGTTCATATGTTATCTTATGCTAGGGGTTCCACCTTTCACACAGAAATGTAACAGTGATTTTATTCAGCTATTTTTCTGATTTGCTCATGAGAGTTCTACATGAGAATGTTCAGACTGATCCAAAGTTAAATTATATCTCATACTTACAACCTTTCATTACATCAAACACTATTTTTTTCTCTCTTTTTCAATTAAAAATGAGGTTAGAATGAGTTGCTGTTGAAGACAGGCACATTTATTTCTAGTTCCCTCATTTGCCCCCAGTTTAGTCCAAATGGCTACACCAACATTACCATTTCAATTCAAATCAAATACATACCTCTGAAATAAATCTCCCAATAGCCTCATGCTTTGGTTCACACTCAGTCTCATGAGTTCCTCCTGCATTAAACTAAACTGGGAAATACCCATCAAAAGCCCACTAAACATACTGCATGGGACCAAATGAAAGTCACTTTGAAGAAGGGCACTGTGTGGAGTTTTAGGTCTTCATACCAACTCTGACTCTCCATAGCCCCTCCTGCTGTGCTTGCTACAGACTTAGCCTAAGCGCCCTTCTTCCAGTCTTCATTAAGTTTCCATGAACTCCAAAAAGTGATCGCTCTGAAGCTTTTTCAGCTAACATCCTATGAATTGAATTTGAGGGTGCATTTTTTCATGTTATTCTAACACCTCTTCATTTAGTTTTGTTAATTTGAAAGCAGGAAAAAAAAGACTATAGTGTCCTTTCTCTGTGCCTTCTGTTATTTACTCTCCTTCTCTTCCCTTTTCTCTTCAGTACTGATATGATACTTTTTGTTGCTTTCCTGTCTATTCCCTCCCTAATGTATTTCTAGAACCGTGTCTGCTTGCCTTTCATCTCCCTTGCTAGTTGTAAGTCATTTTGCATTTTAGCCTTTCTGAGTTCATCCCTACATGCTTGTGCTATTATCCTCCACGCACATCCTTATTCAGCTGTCCTTGTTTCCACTTTTAATATATCTCCTTTTTTTTTTCCATTCTTTACTCCTTAAAGAGTTCCTGATTCAGCCGCATTGTCTCTTCCAAGCTCTCCTTCGCATCAAAATACTTTGCTTTGTGCCTTTAATACAGTCTCTTTCAATAACTGCCAGGTCTCCTGAATTCCTTTATCTTTTATATTATCTTCCCAAGGGATCCTACTTACCAGTTTCCTCAGCTGTTGAAGAGTGCTTTTCTGAAGTCCATTATGCATACTCTGCTGTTCTCCCTCCTTCCTGTTCTCAGTATGATGAGCCTGTGATCCCTTTCACCCAAACTTTTATTCCATCATCAGATTTTCAATGAGTCTTCCTGTATTAGTTGGGTTGCTCTCTAAAAGTGCTGTTCTTTCTACAGCCTTATCTACCACATCAAATCCTGGACAGGTAATATAAGGAATTGCATAATAAAGAGGAGTGTGACGATAGGATATGGACAGCCCAAGTCAATCCAGTTTATTCAGCATTGGTGACTCTTCAGCTGCATTATGGTGGTCAGTGCACTTCAGTGAAAATGCACAACTCAAAGGAGCTCATACACAATGACGATCAAGAGTGCAAGAAAACAGGGACTGCAGGTGAAGATTGACATAATCAGGTTGTTCAGACTAGAGAAGTCCTGAGAGGGAGGTTATGTTGATGTTCTCAGTACTTTTAAAAAAGATAAAATGATCTTAAAGGGAACAAATAATCTGTTCTCTGTAGTGGTCTGTGAAAAAGGAAAGGTTTTAGGTGGTTGCCATAAGTTCAACTCAGTCATCAGTCACTTTCTAGAAACGAGGATAATAAACAGAAGAATAGATAGCCTAGGGGAGAATGGATTTAAGAATGAGCTATGCAATTACCTGTCAGGATAATGTAACCACTGTAATCCACCGGAGTCTCACACCCACAACCAGATCACTCTCACAGACACACAGATTTGCAGCAGCATATATTAACCTCATGCATATATGGAGAGCTCACAGAACAAGGACTTAGAGGAAGCACATTATGAACAGAGACAAAAATGGAATGTGTAACATCCTTAGCATGTTTTATACAGCAAGCAAATAATGAGTTCCAATTTTATCCATCAACCATATTATTTCTTACATATGCCAATGTCTTATTGTATTACAAAAATGATGAAATTCCCCTTGCATGCAAATTTTTGTTTTCTTAAAAAATACTTTTAAACCGAAGTCACCTCTGTATAACATCAAGTTTATGAATATTGCAAGCAATTTTCAGAGATGTAGAGTGAGGCTATGTGTTCAGGCCTGCAGAATAGAATCACAGAATCACTAGGTTGGAAGAGACTTCCAAGATCTTCAGGTCCAACCCAGCCCTAATACCTCAAGTAGCATGAACTTCTCTGCTAACCACTTTCCTGGGGAGGAGCAGATTTCATTGCAGTCCTTGTACACTTCTTGGTGGATAATATTTCCATAAGCCTCAACCTGAGCTGACATCCTGGGACACCTTAAGGCTCATCATTAACACTAGACAGGATATTTGTCACATGAGGTACAGAGTGGTGAACTTATCCCAACAGAATACAAATGTTCTTTTGAGACACCTCTGCTGTCTTCCAGCTGAATTTCTAAAAAGTTGCCTCAAACAGCACTCCAATATGTTAAGTACAGAGGAGAGACAACTCTTTGACTTCATGGTGGCTCCTTCAAAATTTTTGCTAGGACCTTTGCTAATACAGTTGTTTCACAGAAAGCAAGGCAGGTTTACAAGGCTGAAGGGTCTCAAGCTCCAGGTCTTCTGAGGCCAGGAGAGTCTCCTGCCTTTGGAGTGCATGCTACAGCCCATGTAAGTGGAGTGCATTAGCTGCATTCCCCAGGAGCTGCAGGAGGCAGAGTGCATGCCTGAGGCACAGCCCCTCCTGGAGCTCCTGATGAGGTTCCGTGCCTCTGCATTACCCCAGTGTGGTGCTGTGCCTTCAAGGCACAATTGAGTCCTTAGTGTTTTGTCCAAGCTATTGCTTCAGAGCTTGAATTTATGATATGAACAGAGATAGCATAGCTCTTAACCAAAGTTAATCATCAAATATTTATATACACTAAATACTACAGTTTCTCACAGTCAGGGATAAAAATACAGCTTTTTAGACAAGGCTACCATTAATGTATAAGGGTTTGTCTTTGATACATTCCCCAAATCTTCAGACCTTATCTCAAAAATACCCTCCTCTCATTCTTAAGTTAGAAAAGTTATCCATAGTAGCATCTACAAACCCGGATGTTCAGCGTATCTCATTCCTTTCCTCTCCTCTCCTTATGGTAGGAGCACCATGTCAGTCAGTCTTTCTCCCACGAAACAAGTGAGAGGACAAGAGGAAATTATCTCGGGTTGCATCAGGGGACATTTAGTTTGGATATTAGGAAAAAAATATTCACTAAAAAGATCATCCAGCAATGGTCAAGGGAATCACTGTCCTGGATGTGTTCAAAGACATGTAAATGTGGTGCTTAGGGACACGGTTTGGTGGTGGACCTGAAAGTGTGAGGTTAATGGTTAGACTTGATGATCTTAGGAGTCTTTTCCAACCTAAATCATTCTATGATTCTATGGTGGAAAGCATTTCCCATGCAGTAACTACTTTTCAGTTGCTCATACAGTATGGAAATTTTTGTCCATTTATTTAAAAATCTGGGTGACTTTTAGCCCTATTTTCTTTTAAATGTATCATCTGAAGGGCTGATTAAATGCACTCATAACTCAGGAGCTATGAATTCCAGGAAGGCTGGCTGGATCTTGCTAAAATGAATTTGCCTCCGCCTACCACAAAAGAGAGAGAATCGTAGCATGGGACTGTGGCCTTTGAGATGTAGACTTTGCCCAGTTATGGATATTTTTAGTCTGGGATTTACCTAATTTACCTGATAAAGGTAATGGCTTCTCCAAAAATTGGCCTTATCTATCAGCTACCTCCAAAAAGGGGGAGAAGATCCCAGTCATCCCTTGCTGGTTTTGCCTTTCTTCTCCCCAGATAACAGCTACATAACAGCTACAGAGTCCTTCTCTCTCCTTCTCACTAACCCGGCTCTCGTCAGACTGGTTCAGTTTGGTTACCCACCAGAAGCTAAATACTTGATATCATTGCTGTGTTATGACAGGACGGTTTTCAAAGGACTGGTGAGATTAGTCAGACCACTGAGGACCCACTGAGCATTTACAGAGGTGTAAGATGAGCAGCAGCATTGCCCAGGTAGGAGCAGAAAGAAGAACAGGACTTAACCACTGAAGGGAGCTTAGCCCACAACACACTCCAACATCCCAACGAAACACAGTCTAAGCAGTAAAAACTCTAGTGAAAAGTGCTTCCAACAATTGAAAATCCAAAAATAGAGCTGAACCTGACAGGAAATCTCCTTGAATTTAGTACCCTGTACCTCATTAATAAATAATAACCTAGTTATTGACTGCTTATGTTTACAGTATAGAGACCAACACATAATACTTGATAGCCCTATGACGTGAAACACTGTGATCACAGGAATGCAATCCTGAACTGAACTAATTAGCCCTGCAGAGGAGGAAGATTTCTTGTTTAAAGTGCCACAGTGCTGTAATATGGGTATATTGTTTCCAGGACCAAAGCTTGTATTTGTTCTGCATGGTACTGCCTCACTCAGCAGTAACAGCTGCAATTAGTGGCAGTCAGATAAATCTGATTGCCTAATGCAGATATGTCTCAAGAAATTTCAAGATTTGGGGGTTTCTGATATTAGGGAGTATCAATTGGCATAATGCTGTTTCAGGAAAAATACCAGTCTGACAGTCTTCAAATGAGAGAAAATACTTTGTAATGTGCCTGACATTCTTTTGTGTGTTGCAAGAATGGAAATGACAATTATTCAAGCACAATCCTATTGAATATTGTCTATAATTCATGGTCATAAATGGTGCTGGGTATAACCCTAAAACAACACAACAACCAGAGGAGATATTCAGGTGAGCACTCTGAAATACCTTTAGGTCAGGAGGGCACCTGCAGTCATCACACACCCATTATTCAGGGCATAAAATACCTAGAGCAGCACCTTACATTCTACAAGAAACCACCTACAAAATTTTAAAGTATTTTGTATACTTTTCAATATACATTTTCTCTTACATGTTTGAAGTTGCTGTGGAATTAAATTATCACCCTCCCATTTCAAGCACTGCTATGCCATCTTCAAAACTGAGTGTCCAGTGAATGCAGGTTGTGATCTTATGTCCAGGCTTAAGATAAAAAAAAATGAATTTACAAAAACAGGTTCTCCAGTAGGACTAAACACACCAGTGATGAGGGAAAAAAAAAAGAAAAGAAAAGGTAAAAAAAAAATTGAATTCAAGTTGCCTTTTCTCAAGAAAATATGTTTTCCATATCCTACGAATCTCTCCTGCCTTTTCAACACTTGAATGCCATAAAAGGGGTAAAGTGAAACAGAGTTAAATCATGCTTTCTTTTCACAAAGACTAGTTTACAAAAAATGGACAGCTTTTAGAGAACCATTGGGGATAGAATAAAGCCAAAGAATAATAGCCAGTACATAACACCAAGAGCAGTAAGTAGAAAACCGAAGAACCACATAATGAGCATACCCTTTTAAATGGTATGGGAAGCGAGGGGTAAAATTTGGTTTCTGTGATCAAGGGTAAAGTATCTGGAATTAAGAACTGACATCATGTTGCAAGTATTATATCATCTTAACTAGACCATCCATCCCAAGAGAGCTGGCCAATGCCCCTACTCTTTTTTGGGGAGGTCCAGATCTGTTTGGCAAAATCCTCTTGAAAGGGAAGGTTCATGATAGTAGACATTTCATATTTTTTTGTCTGCAGGCGCTCTTTTCCAATGCCTTTTTGGGGGATTCTTTCTGCATCTGAATTATTTCATAGCTCAGTGCAGAGACTTCTAAATGTCACTGACATTAACAAGTTGTACAAAGATGATAATCTCAGTTGGGCGCCACAGATTGAGAACGTGCCGGCTTGTATGAGTTGAACAGACTGTCAGGGATAAGAAATGGAAAGTGCATAAAGCCAAGTGTCATTTCCATAAGGACTCTCATGTATGAGGAAAAATCTATCAGAAAGGTGTGTCAAGACCAATCCTACAAAATGCAAATCATTCTATAAATTACTTTCTTGAAATCCAAAGTGAAGCAAAATAGAACTGGGAAGATTTTGAAGGGGAAAGATAATCTTTTCAGACAAAAAATCTGTATAAAAATCATGGAGCTCACTGGAAAACTAAATTGGGCAGAGAAGCAGACATAGAAAATGTTATTTACTCAGAAGATGCCTGAGAGATCATATGTTTTAAGACACTAGAAAAAAATTCTATAGCTACTAGAAAGGGAACCTGGAAGTGGTATTCTCATAAAAGGCAACTTTGAGCGGTGACCTGGAGCATATTCAGATTAAACACACAATTCTGATTGTAGCCATCAAGGACTGACTTTACTCAAATCTGGGTATGAAGATTTCCAGTTGTTTTTATTAAATACTTCAAGCAGAGAAATTGGTCACAAACTCTTGTTAACAATTCCAAAAAATGTCTGCAGCAACTGTAATTTTGAATTTTGTCACAAGCATTCAAAATGGATGAGCATACCTGTGAACTTCAGCAAGTGTTTTCCTTTTATTTTCAATATTTTCCTTTTTTTCCCCCCAATGGTCAATTTATTCAGAAAAGCATGGCAAAGCCAGTATTAAAGTGAAGAAAGTTGAAAGCAGTATTGACAGTCAGTGTGCAGCCTGATTTTGCAGGGTGGCATAGGAACAGAAGTCTGCTATTGGTGGTCTGTATTACAGGTTCACTATTGAAAAACTTCAACTGTGACTGAGGAGCACAGACATTATAGACAAAAGTCAAGTATGTGTCCTCATAAGTGTGCATACTCTGATCTCTTTAATGGAGAATACTGATATTTATATCTAGTCATAAGGGCATGTGTGAACAAGAAAGAATGATAGAAGGAGTAAGAGAGAACTCCACAAAGGGATTTAAATGACACTGAAGTGTTTAACTATTATTTTATACATTTAAATCCAAAAGTTATTTCTTTAGGATCTCTGTTTAAAACCTAGTTGATCCAGAATGGCCTTTGCAGCCATCACACTCCCAGCTGCTGTCATTCAAGGTTGCCCAAGAACACTAACTTCCTTCTTTTTCCCTTTCCAGAAGTGTCTCAGTGATGTGCAGCATCTATTTCATACCTCTAATATATTTGAAGGGTTAGGCTCCCTAAGAAATACTGGCAGAATAACAAAGGATGGTGAACCTCTGTGAAGTGGTTACCCATGTTGTGCAAGTGAGATTGTCCTTCTGTTGCTTATAGGAATTTGAATACACAGCTTCAGGGAAGATACCAGAGTCCTACTACTGAGCAGTCAACCTCTCTTTGCTGTGTCACCTTTCATGCAAAGGTTTCAGCTAGAATGTCATCATCATGTGCTGTTTCAGCCTGGGAGAGGAGGCCTGGAAGCCGTTGGGAAGGTAAAATCTTTGCACTGAAAAATGTTAAAATATTCTTTCAATTTCTCTTATTCTTTCAATTTCTGACTGCCAGTAAAGGATATCTCACTGTGAGCATCACAGTCATCCACTGCTTCCCCTAAAGCCTCATCACAGCGACTGTAGGGAAATGTAGTTCCTTTGCTGTGTTTCACTAACAGTCTGTCCCTTTTTTTTTACTGTTGTGACAATTTCAGCAGCACCTGATAAGTTAGCATAACATGAGAATTTGAGAAAACCTTTAGGAGGAAAGAGAAATGAGATGTGTGAGAGTTCACCATAGGGACTATCAAACAGACATGAGTTTGGATACAATGCCGTGGGGTAAATCCTCCCATGCCCTCCTCTAGGAAACATTTAGCAAGATTCACTACTTAAAGCAAGACTAAGCGCTCATTAGCCAGATGGTCAACTGGCCCAGTCCGTACCAGTATGGACAGCTAAGATTGGCTATTGCTTGTTGCCAAAGATCTCTGAAGCAGCACTTGTGGCTCTGGAGAAATGTCATGTCAAACTCAGTAGGCTTCTGCAGCTTGTGTAGAAGCTAATCAGCTTTTACTGAACACCCTCTACGCCATAAACCAACACTGTGCACATGCTGTTTGCTAAAATTGCAGGGTGTTTTTCTATCAAGTTGCCTTTCCATTACATTATGCCCTGTGATTTATATTGCTAGCTCGGCTGGATTGTGAGTACTGCCATGGAGGGGTATCTGAAACATGCAATTCATAGCTGAAGTTGTGGATGTATGCTATTGTATCTCCCCTTTTTCAATTGTTGCATTTACAGTGTCAGTTAAAAGGGGCTCTAAATATTTTTGAGGGTGCTGTTCATTAAAAAATTTCTTTTGTGACCCACTAGATGATTCTGAGAAGATCAAAATCAAAGTGGAGTTTTGCACACTGGTATACCCATTTCAGATGATAATATTATGCTTTTCATAAATAAAACATTTTGGTTTTATCAAAGTAATTATTTGTAATAAGATTATTTGAAGTTACTGAATAAAAAGTGTTGCAGGCTTTCTATGGCAGGAAATAATTTGAGATTTCAGCATTTCGCACATTTTAAAGACAAGTGCATTTTGAAATGTGAAAATTCCTGTGAAATAAAAACTTCATTTTGCAACCAGATCTGCTGATTGCTTTTTTTTAGTACTACAGATAGCAGTTGTATTTTTAGTGTGATTAACTGAAGTCTGATTACAAACATTCATTAACTGGGATTTTCTAGTAATTTTTTCTCTCTATTTTCTTACACTTCCTTCCATACCTTTCTCTAACACTCTGACTAACGTAGTAGTTATTTGACAGATTATGTGTTAAAGCAGGTATTTTAATTAAAGGAAAGAAGTATCTTGGCAGGTCAAGCCAGTACCACCAAGTGCTTCTGGATACTTAAAAGCAGAGAACCCTAAGTGAAAGTAGCAGAAAAGGACAGTGTTGTGTGTATTTTCAGCCATTGCTAGTTATTTTGCAACTCTGAGGACAGCAGGTGCCCAACACAGAAGTCACAAATTCATCTGAATTGTCAATAATTATATAAATACCTGCCAAAAGAGTATGGTGTCCTGATTACAGTGGTCTGCACAGACAGCTACCTATAGCTGAGAAAGCCCTTTGGTCATGATTATGATCTAACATACAGTCTTCCAGAAAATTTATTCTGGATGAGGCAGTAGTTTCTGTAGTGTCCTCAGGAGATAAGTCATCACAGAGATAGCCACTATCACCCCTGCTAGAGCTGGCTTTGTACTCTGGTTATTCTCACAGCATATGATGGCATCTCAAAAACTTGTCTGGCAAGGGAATTGAGTAACTTTTTTTCTTTCATCAACTTTTTTATCTCCCTTCCCCCAGTCTCACATAAGATGAACTTAAGCACTTTGGTATAATGCAAATATAATAGAGTGTGTGATTAGATAAATGAAATTTTTCATTTCAGTTGATGAGATATTATTTCTTGCTGCTCTTTACTTTAGATATCTGTTTCATTCTGAGTAGCAAAACAGAGTTCTTCACAAATGAAACAAGAAAATATTTCATCAGGTTTCCCTCCAAATAATGGGTTTGAACTTCTTTTATTTTCAGTTTTTCACAAATAATTATTTGTTTGAATTACATATGACAAGATCAGTTATTAGGTTTATGATGCATAATACTCATGTTGTGCAGACCAAGAAAGTTCCTTCCGAAAGTTTTCACCTGTAAGAAGTAATTAGGATTCCCATTAATTGTGGAGTTTGGGGGTTTTTGTTTCACTGTAGTTCTGCAGTGGAAAGGAGCAAGATCAATTTCGTGATGTAATTGCATTCAGAGGGAGAAAGAGAACAAAAGAGTCAGATTATTAATATACAGGAAATATGCGTATATGTATTCCTTCTTACCATAAATACTGACATTTTATTTATTTGTATTAATCAATCCATAGGAAGCCTACCAAGAAACGTTAAAGCAATACATAGTAAAGACAAACCAACGACAGAAGGATTTTTTTTTAAATCAAGTATCAAATTAAATACTTAGCTAAAGAGCACAGAAATAACCATCCTACTTAGAAAAAAATCAATTTCCAGTTAGTCAGAGGAGAATGGGGAAAAAAAAGAGATGGTGACAAAGAAAATCAAGAGAACAATGCAATGAGCAAGCAAAGATAGGTTCCTTCAAAATAATTGTATTCCCCAAAACATGGAGATAGTTGCAATCAGAGATACATCATCACTTCAATATTTTTCAACTTAAGACATGTGTGGAAACAAAGGAAATAAACGGAATCGTTTGTGCTCTTTTCCCTCCTAATTTGAGTGTCTTCTTGAAAGAAATGTTTTCTATTGCTCAATGTAAAAAAGTTACAGAGTAAATTGAAAGTAATATCAAAACAGCCATAAAAATAATGCACTAAAATCGAAAAGACCATTAGAAATATGTTCCTCCTAAAACTGTTTCTTTCAAAAGTATTTCTTTACTGCCTAAATACAACTGTGTTCATTTTAAAGGCTTCATATAATTTCCTCTTGGGTTTTTTTCTACACCAAACAAGTAAATAAATATATGGATCCCATAATGTTATATAACTAAAGCACCATCCAACCCTGTAGCAGCAGAATAGGTCAGAGTGCCTCTGACTATCCGTGACACTTGACAACTAACTAACTCCCTTGCAACATTTTGGATCACTCCAACATCTCCTTCAAAAAGCACTTTGTTCTAGAGAATCTCAGCAGTGGCTGTGTGAGGCTAACAAAACTGGATATCTGAATTTTGAACTAGAAAGTCCAGGTGGTGAGAGTGATGGTGGTGAGAGTATATTTTAGATGTGCATTTTAAGTGATATTCCTGAATCTGTACCTTAAAAAATGCAGTATGTGTGAAGTTTATCTTGGCCAATCTGATATGTCTTATATGTTGACATTTACATATAAATTATTTGTCTGCTTAAGCAATTAAGAGAACTAGACATTTGTAGATCTCAATTTACATGACATATTTGGATATCTATTATCAGAAGAGAAGTATTCCTCCCCAAAAGCATATTCTTCTTGTTGTTTGTTGCTTGTAAAAGAATGCTCTGATGGAAGCTTGCTAATCCCATCCTAACTCAGTAAATATATAAATGTTTCCATTTCCTTTGGTCACCATCACTTCCAAAATATTTTAACAGGAATGAGCTGACTTTGACCCAACCTCCATAAAAGGAATACATTTTGTCTGTTATGTTCCTACATTCTTGGTATAAACTGCTATAGGAAATTTCTTATAGGTATAAACCCACTAGAGGAAATGAAAGCAATGCAGTGTCTTCCACTTAAGAACCTATAATTAAAAGATAGTTTTACACTCTGATTTCTTTAAACATGTCACATAGGCACATCTATGTTGGGATGAGAGTCTCTCTGACATGGAATCCAGTGGATGTGGATTTCCTAACAGCTGTGCCAGCTGGTAGTGAGAGCAAAGGAAAACTGCTATTGACAGTGAGATGATCTGCAACAGAGCTAAACCAGCAAATGGTTTTGTTGTGGTTGATAACAAAGGGAAAGCAGAGAGAGGGCTCTGGAGGCTCCTAGCACACAATAACAATAAAAAAAAAAGTAGCAGACAGATGTGCTGAATCTTAAAGTCCAGTGGAAACACATTTAGGTCAGGAAAAGAATAAAGGGAGAGGAAGAAAAAAAAGTCCTAAAGATGAACATTGGTAGGTTTATAACTTCTGGAGATTGTGAAAAACAACAGTAGTCTCTAATTTTTGCCTCTTGGCCATTTCTTCTTACAGAATCTAGTCAATGCAAATAACCATCTAAGTGTGCACACAACTTTATTTTGAAAACACATCTCTTTTCATTCTACTTTGAATTCATTTTCTTCTTTTCATTCAAAAATAGAATAAAGACAGGATATTATGCCAAACTGGACAGTACACAAATTAATATTTCCCAAATTCTACAGTCTGGCTGCTTTTATATCATTTATAATTTCACTTTTTCTGTGATGATGAACTTCAGGATTTGGTTTTCACTCTCAAAAATAAGAGCTTCGTTAATATAGGCTGTAATTTTTTTAACGTCTCTGAAACTAAGTAATTTGCTGTTAATTTCACTGTTGTTTTTCATTAATTTTAAGTAGTACTTGGCAGGGTGAATTCTGAAATGATTCTGAGTTGATGGAGGGGATGATGAGGGCAATTCAGTAAATCTTTTCTAAAATCTACTGACTTTAAAGGTATCTAGAAGAGGTGATTGGCTGGCATGGTCTGTAATCTTCATTTTATTAGAAATGGCCTGTAAAACTACAGTTGTCTATACTCCTCCCTTTTTTTCTGTCATAAAAACTGCTTGGAATTTTTCAGCATTTCAGGAGTGTTTCCAGAGTATCAGGAGGTCTGACTAGGCTATAGTGACTAATGCCTTAAGTGCTATTAAGAAAATTACCAGAAGAAAAGTAAATTTCATGGAGTCCAAAGATAGGCTTCATAGATTTCAACTGTTTAGATTTATATTGTTTAGAATTAACTGTGTGGGTTTCTTAAATGCTTATAAGACAGTATTAAGCAGTAGAGCAGTTTACCACTGTTATGTATACTAAGTAACTTTATTGATTTTTGGGGTTGCTTGGGTTTTTGGTGTCTTGGATGTTTTGTTTCTTGGGGGGGGGTGTTTTTTTGGTTGGGGTTTTTTGGGTTTTTTTGGCAACTGGGATAATTTTTCAGAATGCAGTTTTGTGTCTATCAGCACTTCAGAATGCTAATAGGAGAGAGAAGTTCCCAGAAGGACCTGATTTGCTAGACCTGTTTAGTCTAACCTTTAATTTTCTGCTCTGCTGAGTATGATATCCCTGTGATTCCCAACTGTTGCACACTAGTCTTGTGGTTAAAGCATTTAACCAGATTATACAATAAACTGGTCCTAAACTACCTACCCAGGTGTGGAACAATCAGGTTCTATGTGTACACAAGCCTGTGGTCCCACCCTGAGAAGATCCTCCCCTCCACAGGTGTATATTCAGCATCTGTGTTCACACTTTTCCTCTTGAAGTTGATCCAAAAGGAACAATTAGGGCATGCATATCTATAAATTCTTCCTGCAGACTGGGAAGGCTGTGGAATACTTGCTTTTCTTCTTCATGAGCAGCTTTAAACACCCAGTTTTGTTGCTGATTGAAGATCTGAGGTAAAAGTACTTAAGAGAAAGCAATCAGATAGATAATTGCCCCTTGTTGCCCCTTTCCTACTGATTGTCACTGACATCACAGAAATCAACATGAAGTCTGTCATGAATCCCTAAATAAGTGTCTAATTATTTTTTTTTTTGGCCACTCTGTATGCCAGAGCAGGTCACCTTACCCATCCTGCTGACACTCGAGCTCCTTTTTTTTGACAGACAGACTTTATTGACTGTCTGTCCTAGTGACACTGAAGACGATCAGTAGCATTTCTTTTGATGCTAGACTGAATGCCAGAAACTGAAACAGAAATGGAGAAACAGAAGTGGTATCTCTGGCACTTTAAAGTTCCTGATGGATTTTTCTTCCATACAATTGCATTGGCTGCACACATACAGGAACAGTCTGACACTAATAAATGAATTTAGAGTGACTACTTTAAAATGACCATCAGCATGGTGGGGACCAGGCTTTGCTTTGTAAGGTGAAGAGACTTGTCTCTGATTCCTTAGTTAGAAGAGGGAGGTTTAGTGAAGAGGAATGGAGACAATAGAAAAACAGTTACAAGTAAAAGTATTTTATGAGCTTGCCAATGTGTTCCAAGAATCTTCTGAATTTTAATTAAAATGTGATCTAGCAGCATCCCTGAGTACTTCCCAGTATAAGGGCTAATTGGGACGTGAATCTCAGATGCCAGGGCAGGAGTGGAACACTGGCCAACATAGTGCTGGCTGCCCCCCAGGGTGAGGCACCTGCTCCAGCACTTCTGAGCCACACCAAGGAACCCACTTGCTTGCTAGTTTCTCATTTCTTCACTTCTTTTTTTTTTTTTTTCTTAACATGACTAAATTTGGAATTACTTAAAATGCCTTCCATCCTTTTATTTTTTAGAAAGGCAGGTAGTGCAGAGAGCTGCCGGCATGTTGAAGCTAAAAAAGGTTATTAACAGCAGACAAGTACAGAGCCTTTAGGGAGAATTCCCACATCTCTAGCCTCTTCCTATCCACGTCTCATCCTTAATATTGCTCTTTCAGTCCGGAAAAGCTAGTCACACTAGCTTAGTGTAACCTAATAGTTTTCCTTTCTAGTCCCCTCTTTCTCCTTTGTGCTTTCAATAGATTCAAGGATCAAGGCCCAGATATTTCTTTTAGCTTGTTGAACTTTAGCAAATAAGAACAAAAATGAACAAAGCCAACAGTTTTTCATAAGTGATAGCCAACAGAAAACTTCCTCTGGCTGAAAAGTTCAAAGACTGCATTTTCAGAGACAGAGGATCCTAGCTTTCCTATCATGCCTTTCTGGATAAATATTTTGTTCTATTGGGACAGAAAGAAGTAAAGTAGCTAAGAATGAGTTTGCAGCCAAATGCTCAATTTAAGGAGGATTTTGAGGATTATTCTGTGCAAGTGAGTCTGGAATGCCCGTGATTGGATAGAAGGATAAGAGTTCAAGAAGGAAACAAAAATAGCAGAAGTGGAAGAGGGGAAAAAAACAAAAGGAAAGAGTAAAGATTAATGGTAGGCAGGAAGAAAAGAGAGAAAGGAGAAAATACAAAACATGAGAAGGGGTTATTTAAGGTCTACTTGGATTTATCTTTATACAAAAATCAATCTAGTCCCCTCTTTTTCCTGAATTACTTCTTCCATCTTCTTTCTGAGGCAAGGAAAACCAGTTGTTTATCTTTCCAAGTGAAAATTTACTTCTGGTTCATATTGTGACATGACAAAGATTTGTCTGGTTATTTTTTTTAATTCTTTTTCAATGTGTTCTACAAGCAAGTCAATATTTATTTTTCTTTTCTTTCTCTTATTCTCTTACTGCCTAATGCCCGAAGTTTTCAACATCCAATAGGTGTTTTCTTGGGCAGATATTTGTAATTCAGGTCCTGAATTAGCAAGTTCATAGACATAACTTCATGCTCAGAATCACCCCATACAGCATAACCCTGAAACTTCCTAAGGCATTTGTTGATAAGTGCGAGCCACATCTCCATCAGGCATATTAGAAGTTCAAATTATTAATATCAGCATACATAACTTTGTATTTGTCAGCACAGAAACACACGTTAAAAAAGAAAACCAAAGAAATAAATCCATTATCTTCGTATGAAGAATTAAGTTATTTATTATGAAAACACGTGTTTAACAGGATTTTTTCTTTTGAAATTGCATGGGGAAAATGAGGCACAGAAGACATTTCTGCTGGTACAGAGAGAGGCCCCTTCTGACCCCTTCTTAAGCCCATGGTAAAATCTACACTAACTTCAAGGGGAGTTTTGAATGCAATGCAAAATATCTTTGAAAATTTTACCTTAAAGGATAGATCTGCAAGGGATTTTAGTTAAATATAGCATCTATCCAACACACATAATTTTGCAGCAAAATCTGTAGTTCTAAGTTAGATGTCTGTTTCCTTACAGATTGTGTGGAAAAGATGGAATCCATAAGACATGCTAGGCAGAGAAGGACTTCAGGAAATGTCAATATTAAGCACATTCATGCCTTAAATCTTCTCCCTGTGCTGCAACTTACTTTTGAATTAGAGGAGATGCTGTCTTCCACTTGGAGTTCCATGATTCTAAAGTCCTGAATTACAGCATTTACTCCCTAACTAAAGGACATTCAATTCCCCTTCTAGTTTTTGGATAATAAAAGGGCCTAAAAAATGCACACAGTTTTCTTTGCTTACAATCTCCCACCTCTTAAAAAAGTGCTTGTTCTCCCCAGCCATAGCTTTCCTAGATAATTAAGTAATCACTGGAACAGACAGAAAGTGTGAAGTACTTGATACTCCCCTCCCCACGAGACAAAAGAAGCTGGGTTCCAGTTCGTGAACGAGTGTATGTATTTAATACTAAGTAATCATTACAGCAGTGACTGGAATCCAGATCTCCCTTTTTCCCAGGTGACTGCCTTAAGTACCAGACTCTTTCTGTCTTCTCAGAAGCTTGTTCTTTCACTAGCTTAATGAATATTTAATCACTCTCTGTGAAGTGGAACATCACATCTTGCAAGGAGAGGCTGTGAGCAGCCAACCCCAGAAAATCCACTAGCCTGGTGCTTAGAACGTTTTGGTGAGAGATGCAGTTTCAAATCCTTAACAAAACAGAATGAATTGAATCAGAATTCTCTACCTTTAAATGAAAACAAGTTCTCACTAAACTTAAAGCATATGCTCTATTCTACTTTTATGCAACAAATCCTGAAGGGCTTGGCATCCCCCATTCATTTACAGGGCCACTGAACTTGACAAGGTACATCAGGAGTTAAACCTATTCTTAGAGCCTTACATATACAATAAATGTGTTGGATAAAATAACAAAAACCAAAGATTGTATAAGCATGTGTTACATATCTGGAGCATCAGCATTTAGGCAGTTAGCAGATCGTCCAGAAGCAGGTTTTTGACTCTTGGATAATTTCAGTAATGAAGTGCTGGCTGCTTGGGCACAGTCTCAAAGAGCTATATCATCTCCTAATTCCCTTTTAGGAGTTAGGAAAATTAAGAATATTAATTAGGCAGTCACAGACTGCCTAAATCGGGTGCTTAGGCTTCCTAATTGATTAGTGGAGTGAACTAGGCACCGAAGAGCAGTCCAGAGAGTTTGCCTACCAGGAGCAGACTCACATAAAGACAGCAGTTATGAAACGTCAGCCACAGAATCTGGCTTAACCACTGCCTCCCCCTGAAGTCTGTACATTGATGTTAGGAGATTCATCCAGTTGCTCATACGTAGGCATCTGGAGTTGTAAATATGTGCAGGGTAGACCTCCAGCTGCCCTTTAGTTGACACCTCAGGTCTACTTCATTCCTGCGTTATGCCCACCAGCTCTGCAGACAGATAAACCTGTGATGTTTTTTCAAACACACTAGGGGCTTATTCACGGACAACTGGATTAAACCTCGAGTCATCTCAAGCTGAAACAACTCCTGAACCCAATTCTTAAACAAGTATTCTAATGATAACACTTTCTTAGAGAAAATAATATGATCAATTCCAGTTGTGTTTTGACAGACATACTTAACAGCTATAAGGCATTAAGGCTCCTTGTTTCTATGGTCTGACATCAATATACTTTGGAGCTGAATTTATGGTCCTAAATGCTAACTTTGTTACCCAGCTTCTCTATGAAATTCAGGAGAAGAACAGAAATTAGAAATTTTAATATTTTACAGGCCTCCCAGGATGAACTAGCAACTGAACAGAAGACTAGAGCCGTAGGTTTTGGACTTGGATCTCAAAAGTAAAATTCAGCTCACCTAACTTTACTTTTACAGTTTAAATGCCCATGACTGGACAAGTCACTCTAAATTCTCTTTATCATTGACAAAGACAACTTCAAGGGTGCAAGTCATCGCTCCATAAAATCCATGTCTCCTTAGGTCAGTGAGGGACTTCTTTTCCTAAATATAGCATCTAGTGCCATTCCAGACAGCATAAGAAACTGCTCCTGGCCTTGATAAATCAAGTATATCAGTCCTGGTTTGTATCTGTCAGTCCAAAACACAGTATAGATATCTTGGTTACCCTTCCACCTTTTCCAGTGGCACTTGGCACCTCAGCAAGAAACATAACCAAGGTCTTTGAGTCTCCTGATCCAATGAACAGAACCACAACTCACTAGTCCATCTGAAGCTTCCGCATCATCATTTATGAAAGGCATTTGAATAGAAAAAAAAATAGGAGTACCACTTAATGTGACTTAGGACCATTCTTATAAAAAATGAACCCATCTGTATTTCATCACAAATCATTTTACAGTTAAACACCTAAAAACTAAATTACTGAAAACTCTTTAGTAATTTTGAAATGTAACAATCCTAGAAAGCTCCTTTAAAGGGGAAACAAAATCATCTGTATACTCATTAATTATTAATATTGAAATGTAAACTATAAAAACACATCGTTTTGTCTTAAGCCAACAATGTTGTACTATTTCCATCTTTGTGTTAAATATACAACATTATTATGGATAAACAACTACTATAAATATTCTATCACAAACCAGTTATAAAACAGTATCTTTTTAGGTACATTATTTGTTCATACCTTTAAAAATAGGTGGAAGTAAAAACATATATTATACATTAAAGTGATATATAAAGGAACCTGAGGAATAACTATCTCAAAATTAAGGTTTCTATGCTGTATCTCTCTTGTTTAATACAAAAGTTCATTATACAGGGAAAACAAAATAAAAGGCACTCCTTCTTTCCCTTTACCTTGTTTTAATGAGCATGGTTTTTATGTATCATGGGTAGGAACATGTTTTTAAACTTTAACTCCTTTTTAAAGTGTTCATTTCTGAAGATATTTTTATTGCTTTCATTGTTAAAACTCTAGCAGTACTTACTAAATATTTTTTACAAACAGTGTGGTTCAACCAATAGTCATCATAACTCCTGTTTACAACATCAGTCTGTCAGAGGTTAATAAAGGCTGGCCTATAACTGCCACCCTCTCCAACTTCTCTGTTTCTCAAAAGCCTGAAAAAGTAGTCTTCCCACCTTCCGACAGGGTTAACAAACTGGCAATCTGCAACAGGAGAAGCCGGTCTTGCCTTTAAATTTTCTCCACAGGAATTGTTTCATAGTGTTGCTTCCCTAAATGAATTAGGACCCTGTACTATTTGTGGCTCCTGGAGCCATATGAATGTACATGCATGTATATTGGTGTGTACCTGCAACATGTCTGTCTTGTACAATGTGCTCCTGCCTGCCTTTTTTTATGGTCAGATGAATATTGAAATCACATAAATATTTTACAGGAGGAAAAGGATTGATTCTCCCAAGCTGTAACCCTTTAAAAATGGAGAGAAATAGGTACCTCCAAGGAGTCATTCATCTATCCTGCATGAGATACTTGTTCAGAGGTGGACTGAATTCCCACAAGGTGTTATATCTTTACATTGACTCCAAAGAGACCTTGAACAAACAGTTCAGGTTCAATGCCTATTTTTTGAATGTCTAAAGGCAGCTGAAGGAAATCTCATCCTAATTAATTGTTCTGTCCCAAAGGAAGAAATCAGTATTACTGTATCTACACAAAAGGAATTGATGATATCCACGTAGCTAGCATGGTATAGAAGGAGCTTAATACTGCTCTTACACCCACTCTCTCTTGTTGCTTCCTTGCCACTTCTTTGTGGGAGCTGCTTATCACAGCAAACTGTGTCAGCTACTTTTCCTTTCCTGTCTGTACCTTTGCCAGATAAACACCTCAAACTCTCAGGCCCAATGGTGCAGCACCATCCTGACCAGGACTGGTGCCCTCACGTTGGCAGCACATGCACTGCATTGCGCTCAGCCACTGATCTTACCTAGGAGTTCTGCTGGGATCCTGCAGCCCTAGGTCAAGTTCAGGGATGAGAAGGGGGAGAGGAGAAAAAGGCAGACTGTATTTAAAATATATGACATACTACGAGGGATGCCCACTGCATTGGTTTTTAAAAGTAGAAGCAAGTATCAAAAATTAAAAAACAGCTAAATATGCAGTCATACAGAACGCATTTTTCTACTGACCATGGGAGTAGAGGACTTTTCCTCTTTTTGTCCTCCTCTCCTCTATCCCACTTAAGGCAAAGAAACCAAGAGAAGGCAAGGGAAGTTTCTAGCCCAACCACCCAACCTGATGTTGCTCCTTCTACATGAATGACTATGGAGTCATTCTCCTATTCACACATCTGCAGCCAAAACAAATTCCTGAATGAACAGACTCCCTATTTTCCATGCTCTTTTTCGGACCCACCTGAAATTCATGCAGACCTGGGCCACAAAGACTGAGGTGAGGAAGTTCTCAGTTCTCCAAGGGTGGTTAATTAGCTGAGGTTTACATCTGTGCTAGTGCCATGAAAAGGATAGGCACCTCCAGAGAGCTCAGCTATCAGAGTCAGTTGTCCTCAGGTGAAATAAATCTCCATTCAGAAATGCCTGCCTCTCTATTCATGGACAATAGCAGAAACCTAACTGTTAGCTTAGACTAGGTAATTTGTCTCTTTTATGGTTGAAAGTAGACGAGATGAACATACAGCTCATTGACCATTTTCTTCGGTCACAAGGTTCACTCTCTGATGACTGATAAATACAGAGATGCCACCCAGCACAACAGATGTGCATATGAAATCAGCCAACACATGAATTTCACTAGATTCACATTCAGACCACTAATTACAGCAGGTACCTTGGGGTCTGCCCCCTGCAGGTGCCTTGGTACTGGCAATGGGTGGTAATCCCATTTATTCTGAGAGTAAGGAACACCTACTAAACCATACACAAAGGGCAGTGCCAAGCAGCGCCAAACATAAGGGGCACACCACAGAATAAAGAAGAATGAGAAAAGATACAGACAAAATGATGTATGAGAAGATAGAAAATATATTTCTTCTATGAAGAAGCAAGAGGTGGGAGAGGAAGAATGAGTTCAGTTAAATGGAGTGTGCTATGTAGAAAGATAGGGCTAGGTGAAAGGACTGAAGGTCAGATGGGGAGAGGGAGCATTTTCTTTATATCATATATCACAACAGTAACCCAGAAACCTTTTCCTTGGAATCAGTGGGCAATCCACGTCCATGTACATCTTTTAAAATTAATATGGAAGAAAACTACCACTTGGTGGTTGTGGTGATAAATGCCCATCAGAGACTGTGTGGAGAACATCAAGCTCATTCCACTTCATATTATGGAATGAACTAAAATTGTCATCCTCAAGGTGAAAAGCTAGGGTTTTATCCACTATACTAAAGAAGATTGGGTTTTTTAATATATATTAACTGTGAAAGGAAAACTGTTCTAGCAACAACTAGAAGTACACTGTAAATATCAAGGTTACAGAAAGTCACAGAGCAACCTTTCCAATAATCTGAAGTGGTGATAGGAAGAGAAACACAGTGAATTTGTATTGATGCAGAAATCATTAACCCTACACTCTCACTTGGATTTGCATTAAAGAAGCAGCTAACTGTATTTTCATGCTCATTGCTTCTACCAAAACTGTTTAGCAGGTCAGCAAGTTTACTGTCTTTGAGCATATACGTGCAAATGTGTGTCCACCTATGTGTCTGCAAATGTTTGTTGGGAAATATATAATACCCTGAGTTCCTTATGTTACACAATAGTGTGCATGTATTATTTGAATATTTTAAACATGCACTCTTAAAGACCACTTAAGGTGACTCAATTATGTGAATCCAGATTCTGCCAGTTTAGCAGCTGTTAAGGAATATTACTTTGGGCAGTCCTACTGAAATATGTAAGATTCTTAGGAAATGAGTTAGTCATGCAGAATCTGACCCCAACTGTTATTTCCACAGATCATTGTAAACAACCATTTGTGTTCTTAGTCATATGCAGTCTGTTGTCACTCCTGTATACTATGGCTTGTCCAATCCTTTATAGATGAGCCTTGTGAAGCTAGAGATCACTGGGATGCTTGAGTCCTTTATCCACATAAACCAGCAACTACTCATATTATTTTTCAGTGTCAATGATTTGAAACCCTACAGTGAACAGGCAATTTTAACTGGAAAACCAGGAAAGGCTATTTAATAGTAAAATAAGTAATCAGGAAGCAAGTAACAGTGAATCATTAGGATGGTTAAGAAAAAAATAAACAGAAAAAAGTAACTGAAAAAGCAAGGATAAAATTAAACAGTAATGATGATTTATAGTAAGATACTCTGAGACATGACAGAAGTCTCAGTACACCAAAAGGAAAATCTTGTTTGCTCAAATTATTTGTTTCTTCTGTCTAATGAATGTAATTCTAATATACAAGCGATAACACTGGCATTTCTTTGAAATGTTGATTCAGTTTAATTATGAAAATCACCAAGGTATTTTCTGGCTGCTGCATCACTCCCTGTACTAAGATTAATCACATCAACATCATTCATTTAATCTTCAAAGAGTAAGCAGTTGTCCACAAAAGCCTTCAAATAGCTTCATTAGTGCAATTTTTCAGACTCAAACACTTATCTGGCAGCACATGATTGAGAGTAAGGAAGGTCATAATATTCATCTGTTTCCTAATCCAGTTTATGTTTTTAATGTTGTTATTTTTTTTTCCTATGGATAACTTTAAGCTCCACTTTCTTATCCTTTATTATGGACAACCAAAGCATGTGCAGTTCAAATACAGATAAAATTGCTGGTGGCTGTCATGAGTTACTCAGTTTGAGACAGATGAATTTGAGCCAGAATGTGCTGTTCTCCCAAGCCCAGCACTTATTTAACATACATACTGTTTTTGTCACTAATCACAAAAGAACCTTAAAATATGTTTACTTAAACATGCAAACAGGGTTAAAAAGGTGAGACACACAGTAATGTGCCTAATGTTTTCAATGCCAGACTGAGACTTATTATCAATGTTTTAGAGAATAAAAATAAGTCCAACCTCTCCCTATTATTAATATTTAATTACATGCTAAGAGCTTCATCCTCTTCAGTCTCCCATGGACGCTGAAAAGACCTTCCCTTATTTCATATTACTTAGAAACTTCTCTAGCACAACCCTGGGTATTTTTAAAAAATCATGGTACCCACTGTGCGGTTAGCTGATACTGTGATACAATCTTTGAACAGTTAAAATTTTCTTCAAATATAGCGTTGCAACACAAGATATTAACACCAAGTGTGACAGCTCAGTATCAAGATCACAATGACAGCCTGATCAGACACAATTATCTTACCTGCACGGCATTAAAACAGACACTGATCAAAATGTACTTAGTTCTCCTATTGAAAACTAAAGCCTCCAGGTTTAGTTTTGAAGCTTAAAAAAACAAAGACTTTATTAAAGTTTCTGCTAAAATATTTTCCTGCAGCTGACAGTGTATTTTGCAAAAAATCCGTCAATCAGAAAAGGGGAAGCCAATGTATTTTTTAAAAATATAGACTATTTAAATATTTATAAGCTATAAAAATAAATATTAAAATTAATTAAAATTGTCCTTTTATTTAATTTTGGGTGAGGAAGAAATCAATTTTGTAATCAACAAAAAAACTTGAGCAAAAATTTACGAAAATTAATCTTAAGGCTCTGGTGAATTATCACCATTGCAAATATGCCAATTATTCAGAAAATATCCAAAAGCATGCAAAGATGTGTTTGAACCACTAAGGTATCTGTTTTATTAATAACCAGATTTAGTTTAGAGTGAAGCACAGGATAGTTCTGTAGCTACCAAGCAATGTATTTGTTTCAGTTGTCACTATATCTCACAGAGTTACTTTCATTCATTTTCCTGGCATACAAACATGCCCCCTCCTTGGTTTGCAGCGCTACCTGAAATCAATTTCTATATGAAAAAAACCAGCATAAAACACAAACTCCCCATAGTTCTCAACCTAACCACTCAACAACATAGAGGTGAGGTTTTTCTAACCAAGGGTCCCCTGCAAAAGCAAAGATTTCCTTTATGGTTGTACTTTAAAAATAATTATAATTAAAAAAAAAAAAAAAGAAAATCACTATTTTCAGAAGCAGATGTATAAGCTGATGCCTCGCACATTTTGGTAGATATGACTCTCCCAACTTTGGTGCAGAAATTAAAAACATAGACTGGTGCAATATTTATTCAAGGCAGAGAAGATTAAGACATATCTCAACATGAGTTTACATACAAGCTTTAGTCCTTGGGCTATTTATAAAATCCAGGGGACCATTTTTCTCCTTTTGAAATTTTTGGCTACCTAAGACTCATGCTTAGGAACTCCTCACTTGTGACACAAGATTAAGTCATGGAAATCATTTTATTTAGAGCAGAGGTCAGGATGCAAGAAAGTCACAACAGCTGGAATAGCTACTGTAGCTGACAGAATACAGAAGCCACAAGAATGTATCTCCACTGGTATTGATCAGGCTTTTTTCATCTGGACATTTTAAGCCATATTGGTATCCCACCCTGAGTTTGAGGTGTTAGATGCCATATATATTTTTTCTGCTTCCATATATAAGAACTTTCCTTTCAAGAACCAAAGGCCTCTGAAAATGATTTGTTGTTGTTAAGAAAAACAGCAAGTTTGAGATTGGAGAACTGTGCTTTTTAAAACCTTTACATAAATTGCTCTCACATCTTGTCCCTGGATCTTGGCAGTATGAGGCTGCATCGTTTCAAACTGTGAGCAACAGAGGGAATGACCAGATTCATCCTGCAGTTTGTCCCATTTCACTGAAATACTTAGGAATTCTTATGCAGAGTAAGCTTATTTCTGCCTCTACCTTCCCTCTGCAGGACATGGTGGAGTGGCGGAACAGCTCATTTGCTACGCACTTTTAGACAGGAATATTTGTGAAAAAGAACATCCTTCCATCCACAGAGTTGTCTGCAGTCATGGATCAGTACTAAAATCAGTATGTTCCTAATAACTTAGCCTTAAAGGGCTATATTCCTTGGGTCACATTTAAGGTTTCTTTTTCACTTCTTTTTATTCAGATAGTATTATCTTCAGATGTCCCAAAGCTTCTAGGTCTCAATCAGGCCTTAAGAGAAGGAAACAGGTTTTGCTGTGACAAATGTGAGTATTATATGCTACTGTTCTTTACTGTTCTCCTCAAATCTCAGTTTCCCTAATTGCACATTACTTCTCTGAAAACTGTGAATTATATAATGAGTCTAACCAAGATGTATGCTGCATGTACTGCTTCAGTTATCAAGCAAAGACAAGAAAACAAAGCTAATCACAGGGAAAGCACTTTCAATTAATCTGCCTCACTGTGTCCATGTACAAAGGATTAATTTACGTTGGTTGCTTTTAATTTTAGCAATAAATTAATTTTTTTGGCAATGTAGGAACAGATCCCTGAGTAAGAGACAATATGCAGGGCAAATAATCAATTAAGGATGTATTTATATAAAAAGTAAGAGAGAAATAACCTGTAACCCCTCAAGACAACCAAGAATACAAATTTATTTAGATCGTCCACTAAAAGAGAATTCACCTCTCCAATGGTTGTGATCTGCTTTTTTTTATTATTATTAACAATACACGAGTTTTCAATCAAAATTGGTACCAAGTGAAAAACCTTCTTCTTAGAGCATGAAGAAGTAGAGATTCACCTTTCTGACAACCTTCTTTCCTGTCTTCTATATATCCTCATAAAATATTTACTCTGCTTCTGAATGACCACTCTGATTATCCTTAGACTCCTTTTCAGATTCCCTGATGATGTCATGGAAATGTTAAACCCATTATGCTAAGCTAGGACCTCCATCTACTGTGACCTCTTGGCACTAGCTTCTGAGGACAGCATGACACTTTCACATAAAAGTTAGTCTTCCTTCGGGTCATCAATAGGTGGACTCGTAATACATCAGCACTTCAATCAACACCAGTAAAATTTAACCAAGGCCACGTAAAAACTCTAAACCCATTCTGTGCTTACAATAAAGTGATTAAAACGTCTATTAAAAGGTACAATTATTTTCCATTGGAAAACAAGCATTTATATTATTTCATGGGTCCACCCCACAGGTAATACATGGCATTCCTTTTCATTAAGCTATTAAGGAAGTGATTAGTGACTAGCACCCTGCTCTAATTATCTTTAATGTAGTGTTTCAAATTGATCATGCATAATGTAATTAGAAATCATAATTAAATTAATTTATATTGATTTAAGCCTTTATAAGTTGTTAATAATCATGACCCATTACATTAATTCCTACAAGCCAACATTAATATTTCCAATATGCTGAAATATTTCCCTTTTCCCCCCCTTCCTTGCACCGGGCGCTCCTGCAGGAGCTCGCAGGGGGTGACTGTCGGGGGATGCTCCCGGGCAAGCGCCCCCGCGGCCGGCGGCTCCAGCCTGGCCCTTGGTGGTCCAGCGCGAGTGGGTGCTGGGAAGGAATCGATCGCTGGCTTTAATGCGGGAATAATGACCGCTGCCCGGGCTGACAGCCGCCCCTTCGATTTCCATGGAGACGGAACGACCCCGGCAGCCGCCCAAGGGGAAAACTGGAGGGGTGGGAGCCGAAGAAGCGGGTTGGTGGGGGTTGATACTGAAGGAGACCAGCCGTCCCGCACCCCTCCCCCAAAGCGGCTGATGCCGGAGCTCCCCGCTGGCCGGGAAGGAAGGCCCCGGGGCGATGGGGCTTCCCTGAGCGCGGGAGGCAGCGGGACCCCGCGGGGGCCGTGCGGGAGGGCCGGGGCTGCGGCTGCGGGCAGCCCCCGGGGGCTCCTGGGGCGTGTGGCTGCAGCCGGACCCCCGCCCGGCGGGAAGCTCCCAAACCTCCCCTCTCCGGACACTGATCTTGTACCGCCCCATGCTTCCGTCCCCATCTCCCTCCCCCAAAAGCTCTCGAGAAAGTTGTTTTCCCCCAGCTGCAATTAAACTTTTGCAGCGCGGCCCCCTTTTCGGAAGAAATATGCATAGAAACAGGCAGCAAATCATCCAGGGCGGGATGGCATGGGCCGGGCAGAACTCTCAAACTTCCACCCCATCCTGTCTAACACCTTTCCATACGAACGCTCCAGAGTCAAAATACGTTTTTCAGTAAGAAAGATGCCCGGGTATAATAAAATCTTACCGCAGGGGGTGTCACAATTCATTTAAGAAACCATCTTTGCTTAAATAATAGTTCTTTTAAAATAAATTCGGGGTTCGCAAATCACGATTTGGTTTGAAGAGGCGTGAATTCTATTATATGTACAATTTAATCACGGGGTATTTAAAATAGACATTTCCATCTAAAATCCAATCAGAAACCAACACAGTACCTCGAGGCATTAAGATGATCATCTCCATTTTGCATTTGTAAACTGGTAGAAATAAATGTGGCTTGTGGATACCAAGAGGTCAAGTACGGCTGCTCAAATATTTTTCTTACAAAATGACGGATTTATTAGACAAATAAGTGGCCCGGCTGATGCAAAACCCCCAGTGATTGAATTTTGACGTTGAGTCAACAACAACTCGAACTACATCAGTGCTCCAAGATTTAGTTATGATGGTAGAGATTACTGAACAAATAGGAGGCAGAAATGAATACAGATTTCCTAGGATCTGCCCCTGGCACCCTCTTCTTGACATTCCCCTCCATATGCTATCCCTATTCACAGTGTATTCTAATTAAAGGACTGGGCTATGTCTTCTAATTTTACAAGAACTTTTAAATAATTAGTCTGGTGTGTGTTAAAAGGGACAGCTTCAGACATAAGGGGATTTCAGTCCCTTTAGGATCTCTCCTCGGCTTTGCAGTTATCATAGCCCCCTCCATGAGGAAGGGAGGAAAACGCCTCTGATTTGATTGCAGAAAGATGTGAACCCTGATCAAACTGCCGTATGCAAACACAGGCGTCAGCGGTTCATTTCCAGCCCATTCGAAGAGGATGCCTGGGGAGGGGGTGGGGGGAAAGGGTTCTGTTCGGGATTTTGGTGTGAGATTGGGGTTTTTTTTTTCCTCTTCCCAGTGGAAAAGATGTTGAGGGTTCAGCATTCCTGTGAAAATCTGTCCACGGATCCAAATCGCCTCTGAAATCAGGTTTGGGCTGTGTAGCCTACACTGCCTCGATAGCGGAATTTTTACCACGCTGAACCTGCCCTCTCCCTCTTTTTCCCCTCCCTCTCTCCTTCTCCCCCCTCCCGCCTCCCCACCCTACAGGTGTGTGTATCTAAAGCGAGTTCCCCGCTCTGAGCGTTGCCAGCCGGCAGGGAGCAAGCCGTGAGCTGGAAAGCCTGAGTGAGCTGGGCGCAAGCGGTGTTATTCTTGCTTCATTTCTTCAGCGCTTTGGAGCGTTACTTTTACTTGCTAATCACGAAGGGGCGCTTAAATAATTGAGAGTACGTTTAAGCATAAAGCAGTCAGTTTCTAATCTTTTCAGGGGAAACGGGACTAATCTGCACCTGCTGTGAGAGCCCTTTTTTTATTTATTCTGTATATTACTTCCACTCCAAGCTGGACCTGATGGCTCCAATTACAGTTGAGCCTTGCTGAATCCATACCCTCCCTTTCACAGTCCTTTTCTCTTCTCTCTTTCGCAGCAATAAACTTTTCCTTGGCAGAGAAGAGGGAGCGCGGTGATCTTAACAGACACCATTTAACCGAGATTATAATTTATTTATTTTTTAAGAGAAGCTCTTCAGAATTCCCAAGATCTCCAAATTTGCCTTCTTTCTATTGCCTCTACTGTTTTGTATGCATATTTGTAGAAAAGAGAAGCACACGCTGGCTGTCATGTTGGTCTGGATTGTTTTTTTAACAGGGGATGGTTGGAGAGGAGTGTTTTAAAGTAGATTTTCTCCTATTGAGCATTTGGGAAGAAGTTGTTTAATAAGCCTTTCCTGTACTACCTATTTTCCCTGCCGTGTTTTTACATTGGGTAGAGGCATCTCAGAGTATTGCCAAAGTTAATTCCAGATTTTTATATCTCTAACCTACTTAGGATGCAAAAAGGGGAAAAAAAAAAAAAAAAAAAAGTCAAATTAAAGTGAGTCCTCCTGTCTTGCCTTCTCCCAGCAAATAACTTGCAGCACCTAATAAATCCAGATGGAGTTCCTCATATAGCCCGGTGCAGAAATAATTATTGTCCTGGCTTGTTTCATGTCAGAGGCCTCTTTGGCTCATCTGTCATGAAACCAATTTCACTTTATTTACATCCATTTGCTAGTTTAATTACTGTGCTGATGAATAGCCTGAAGGAATTAAGTTACGAGTCTGTGGAAACCTAAAACGACAGATATATGGGTTACCTTTTAAATAGAAGAAGAAAATGATGGGTAGTGTGCGCACCAAAATTTAAAGGTAATAAGAGACTCTTTGCTAGGTGGAAATGCAGAATCAACTGACACTTAGCCCATGCATTTACCTCTGTCTTTATGTAAAGTATTGCTTTGAAAGGCACTCATATTTTTTGCATGTTTAATACAATCTGTATTAAAGCAAAGGTTCTGCAAGATGGGTGCCAGATTTAGATCTCAACACATATGCACTCATTATTTTTGCAGCTACAGAAAGAGGAAAAATGTTAGAGAATAAGTTGAAAGTAAGGCTTAAAGACTGACTTCGACATAACCTATGCACTGTACCATACAATACATATCATAGGGTTACTATCCTACGTCTGCAATTGCAGAAATAGTCTCAAGCTCCCCTTCCCTCTAACTTGCCTCTCTGTGATGCTTTGTACCAACAGAGGGAATTTCAACCAGCTTGGGGATCTTGTGTTTTTACATAAATCTGCAAAACAACAGAACTTGTCCTTGCCTGAGCTGTAGCCTGCATCCTTTCCTCTTCTTCGGGTGTTTTTCCATCATTTGCATCAGACACATGCGTGTCGCTTGACTTGGAGATCAGGGGAAGGGAACCTGCCCCATCCACCCGCAGGGTCCCTGCTACAGGATCCTGGCACACTGAAACGATCCTGCCCTCCCCTCCTCCACAACTCAGTAACTTTCCTGAGCCGTGTTCCTGAGCTGCTGCTTTTATAATAATCTAGAATTTCAAAACTTTATGCAGCAGGTACCTGGGCGATAGGTCAGTCTCTTTAATGCTCCCTCTCGATCATCGTGAAAGGGGGAAAAAAAAAAAATTAAATAACTCCGTGGCCTCGGAATTAGGTCGGGAGTATCAATTGTCGGGGCTGTGCCCCATCGCGTCACCTACGGACTGGCAAACGAGGTCCAGGAGGAGCCCGTGTGAGCATGTTCATTCTAACCCTGAAGACAAAGTCCCCCTAAAACCCTCTCTTCCAAACAAAGAGTAGAAACCAGACCTGAGAGCCCATGCATCTTCTCGGGCGCTGAGCCCGAAAGGCACAATTTTTTGTGGGCATGCTTTGAGGGCTGCATGAAAAATTCACACACACAAGAGCACTCTCCTACACAGACTGCTTCTTCTCCTTCGCCCGGTAATTTTGTGGATCCAGTCCTTTTGTGGATCTCACGTGGGACAAACCTTCCTTGAAGAAATGATGTGAGGCAATAGGGCAGATATAAAACTGATGAGGATGACCAGAGCTCTGGCTGCCTGCGGGGGAGACGATGCTTGATTCGCTAGAAAAAGCCTTCTTCTCAGACACACCCTCCGCAAGGAGATAGCTGAAGGGGCGGACAGAGACCCCCTTTGTCACAGAAGTTGAGCAGCACTTTAAAATCAAATCCTTTGCCGGGGGAAACAGGACGCGTTCCCCCTTCCCGCCTCAAATACCGCTATCCACTAACCCAAGCTGGTTACACCGAGGCTATAAAAGAGCAGATCAAAAGAGAATTACAACTGCCTATTCGAGGTACTCCGGGTCTTTATATCTGAGACAAATGAAAGGAGAAAGTGTACAGCAGCACAGGGTGGGGTATGAAAAGCTCCCTTCCCCCGCCGCCTGCCTCTCCCCTCTTCTCTCTCCCCCTTTGATTAATAGATCCATGTGGCTAACGGCCTGACATATGGTGTGCGAAGCAGCTTGAGATGGTACCTCGGGCATACCCTACGGCTATTAACATATTACAGGCTTCTGTGCAGCCACAGACGGACAGAGGGAGAGTCAGGCAGACAGACAGCCTCCCCTCGCCCCGCGCCGCTCGCCGCAGCCCGGCGGAGCTCTCCGTGGTGCTGAAGCGCCTCCGCTCCGCTCCGCCCGCCGCTCCGCCTGCGCGCAGCCCCCGCTCCTCCTGCGCGCAGCCCGCCCGCGGCGTCTCCGCCGTGGCCGAGTTCAAAAAGCAGGCGTGCACGCCCAGGCGGATTTGAAAGTCCTGCGCCGCTTTCAAACCAAGAGGAGGAAAGCAACATCGGCATTACTCCTTGTACATAATCTAGGGATTTCTCTCCCTCTCTCAATTTCTTCTTTTATTTTTTTTTATTTTAGATTTTTTTTTTTTAAATGTTGCTATGTATATAACTCCTCTAGCACAGAGTACACAAAAATTGCCGTCTGTGGAATCCGGTCGCATATGCAATGCAGTGCCAACTTGCAATGCAAAAACGACTTTCGTGCCAATGATACAAAAGTTAGGGAACTCGCACCTAATGCACCCGGCGGTGTGGGGGAAAGTTTATTCCCAGCTGTGGTGTTTGAAAGGAGGAATTATATTAGACAAAACAGTGGCTTAGAATGCAGCAAAACCTGAGGTTTATTTGATACATTTCAAGGGATCTGACAGAAACATACATCACCCCCTGCACTTTGCCTTGTAGTCTCCTGTAGGTAGCTGCCCCCACTCTTTTTAACTTTGTTCTGGCTGTTTTGTTGGGAAATAAATGCTAACACCAGATTAAATGTTTCAGGTAGCTTCATCTTCTGATTTCAGTAAAATAGTGTTAATAAGGAGCTTTGATGTTGTTTTACTTTCAGACTGTATGCCTTAAGGCAGAAAAGCGCATAAAGGTACCTGGGAAAGTAAATTGCCAGAAGCGAAGAGCACCCCTCCTTTCAAAATCCTGTAAGTACTCCTCTCTCTTACATCAAACCGACCCTATGCAGAGCAGCACTAGCTGTTTTGAGATTTCCCGGCTTTCACAAATATCTCTTCTTTCAATGCACACACGGCGACGTGTGCCCCTGTGTTTATGCGTGTGCAGATTTCAGTATTAGCAGTTGCTCATGAAACTGAAGACTGTGGGGGAAAATACGAACGAGTCATTGTCATAGCTGGTTTTTTATTATAATTATTTTCTTTTTTCCTAATAATAAGAATACAAAATCCCGTGGGATAAAGCCTCCTAGAGATTTTCGGTGAGGAGTAAAGCCGATGCAACGTGAGTAGAGAACTGTAGATCTCCACGCTAAAGCAGCCCGGAATAAAAGTTTTGTATCCTATATGTGTATTTGGGGCTTTCTTAGCTATTTCGCCATTAACCTCCTCTGTTCTTTCGGGAGCCCATCACATCAGCATCGCAGATTCCTCACACACAATCAATACATTTTGCATAACACGGGTCTCCCTCGCACACTCTTCTTCTCTCGCTCCCTCTCTATTCTACTTTCCCTCTCATCGGTGGCCGGGGTTTCTACAGGAGGCTTTTCTTTTAAGAAATTAGCGCCGACGATAGAGAGTCTTAAAAGCAAAACCTGCTTGCTCGCGTCAGAAATTTCGCTGGAGCCCACCACAGCAACCTTTCAAGCATGCGGTTCGGTTTCAGACAGACACAGCTTGTCTCTCTCCAGTCTCTCCTTTCCCCCCCCGCTTCTATTCCTCTTACAGCAGTGCTTTAATAAAGTCACATAAGTGATTGAAATTAACATAAATCATTATTAGTTATTAGGATTTGCTCTAAATTACTCTGTGAATATAACACCAAACCCCATCTGCCACTCCTGCTCTAGCAGCAATAGATTGCAGATAAAATAAATGTCCTTACCCCATTAGAATGTTCCTGTCTCTGTAGCCAAAAGCCAAACAAAAGCAATAAATACAGAGCTTTTTTCTCTCCACTATTCAGCTGTGACTGTTTTCATCAGCTCTTCCTCTAGAAAAGCTCAATAGCTGCCTGAAAATATTGCATTTTATATCACCAAAGGGCGATTAATATTGCATTAACTGTATTTAACATTTTTTAAGCGCGAGTAATCTGAAATGAGTAAGTTTCTGTTACTAAATACAGGGGGTGTCAGAGCTGGTGAAAACAGCTTAAAATATCTGTATAAACAGATTATTTGTTTCATACTTTGTATTTTTATAATGTTATGGTATACTGTGCTCTGTTTGAAGTAGAAGAAGCCATGCTAATGGTCTGTTTAAAGTATTCTGACACTGTCTGGAGACATCCAAGTCTCTGCCTTCATTAAATGTTTATTGTCAACACTTCAGTGAAAAAAAAGTCTTGTGTAAGTGAATTTCCACTGCTGGATGCTGTCAACACTTTGTTTTATTCTGATCCGCGTGTACAAAAGTTTGTATACATTATGCTGAAGTGAAGAGAGGCAGCGATTTAGTGGCTATAATTAGTTACCAAACAAACTTTTGTTTGTAATTCGGTTTATATAATGACCATAATCGAGGGCTAAGTTATGTGTATCGGCGCCTCGTCTCCTTTCCGCACAGCCCGTATAAAGATGTGTTCATGTTGACACGCTATCTTCTTGTCAAGGAACACCCTTTATAAAACAAAGTAAAAAAGCAACAACAACAACAAAATCAAACCCAAATCGTACACACAGATCCTACATCTTTTAGCTTTGCCTCACAATTTTAAATTTCTTTCTTCCACGCGGGCAAGGGATGAAAAACCCTCTCCGCACGCCGGTGTTTGCAGTATGAGCCGCTGGACACGGGCTCGGGGCGGTTTGTCCCCGCACCGGGACCCGCCCCGCGCTACAGCCCGTGCGAGCGGCAGGGTCGGTCGGCATTCTCACCCAAGGAGGCACTTTGGAGTCTTTTACGGCTCGCTTGTGGAAATCAGTGAGAAGTTAACATTTATCTTCAATGTACCAGGGCCGAGTGTCTCTTTAAAAAATTATTAATTTTTATATAAAGCCTTTTAACTACTTTAAATACAGCCTTTAGAGTGATTAACTTCTTAAGACATCATTTTTTAAAAGTAATTTCCCCTGCCCCCCGACTGCCTGATAAATTTTAATTTTATATTATAACAAAAAGAAGCGTTTAACCACTTTCCCCCCAGAGTTAGCGATGCTTTGGTACACTTAGGTAAGTAGGCTGAAGGAGTTAAAAAGCGGTTCAAAGGAGGACGCCTGCTTTCCCAGAGGGGCTGTGACTCCAATTTGGGAAGCAGATTTTGCATGTTCAGCTGTCCCTGGACGACCAGCCGCGGCGAGCTCCCGAGCAGGGCTCGGCTGGCG
>VYXD01010385.1:0-13485 GCA_013397195.1 Hylia prasina
GAATCTACTTTTATCCCCATAGCCCCGTAATAACATATTGCCAATGCTAGTAGCAGGGTGTCAGTTTTGTGTTGAGTTTGCAAGGCCTCAGATCCATCTTTATTCTGTTTGAACTTTTCTTGACCCCCCCTGCAGCTTTGTTTTACTTGGTTCAGCTGCAACTGCAATTTTTCTAATGACCAGATGGCTATGGCTAATTTGTTTTATTTCTGTTTATCTTTTTATGCTACCACCATGGTTTTATAACTCTAACTCAATGTAATATAGAGAAATGCAGGCGTAGTAAGACAAGAAAGGCCTTAAGAAGTGGGGACATGGGATGTGGAGGAGTGGGGTGATAAGACTGCATGGCTATAAATAACTTACTCAGAGTCACTTAAAAAAATAAGTACTTGGAGCTGGATGAAACCAGGTTTAGGCATAAAAGAGGAAATCAGGTCTAAGACGTGGAAAACTGTATCTGGTACATTTGGATGTAGAGACGCAATCCAACTAAAAAAAGGGCAAGGTGTACAATTGCATTAAGAAGCACCTAAGAATATCCACAAGTGGATCCTAAAGTCAAAAAGAAGAAACCACAATCACCAATATCATGATCCTCCTGGCAAAAGCTCCAGATGCTGACAACTCAGCATAACCCCTGCCACACACACCACCAGGATGAAACCACTCCCCTTTGGATGCAGCAGAGAGGGAGACTTGGGAGCATAACACCAGGGAAAGTGACAGAAACTCCAGGTGTGTGTGTGTATGACAGTCTCAAACACAGTGCTGAAACTTTTCCTGCATAGAAGTGTTCCCTCTTTTTTCACACTAATTAGATGAGGGCTGATAATGATTAAGCAACTAAGATTTTATTATCCTAACAATAAACTCTTGGCTTTATATTTAAGACATGTTTACTGTTTGCCCATAAAAATTATTCTGAGAGTAACACACTTTCACAACCAACATTTGCCATAAATTATCAATATCTGGAAGATGCACTTCATAACCAGTTTAGGCTAATGAGAGACAATAAAAAGGATGATCCTAGTGCCCTCTGCCCAGTACTCGTGGCTGGATATTTCTACCATTTTAGTAGAACTGTGGTCTCTGATAGAGCTGAAAATGCCTCTAGTCTAAATCTAATTGCTCTCACACAAAGAGTAGTACCATATATTAATATTTTCACTAACAACAGTGGTAATAACAAAACAGCTGTGGCAGTACAGTATTTCAGGGCTAAGAGGTTACAGCTGCCTCTGTTTCCTGCACTACGATTGTGAGCATTAGCCCCAAAATGCTACTGGTGAAACCTTTTGGATGTAGATGCAGTTAACATGCACACATTTGGAACTGTGTGGCTGCAAAATTAGCTGCAAACATTATCAACTTTGGTGACTAAAGAAAGATAAAGACAGGAGGCATGAGTTGAGGAGGTAATGAACCTTATAAATCGGCTTTGCCGCACAAAAAGGTGTGCGGCTGCACCACAGACTTGCTGCTTGCTGTTCATGATGTATAATTCCCTTCTTCCAGGGAGTTCAGTTATCCACTGGGAGAGCAGTGAGATGCAATTTTTCAGTCATCCAATCAGGGCACATATGATTTCAGGGGCACAGCACAGTTTACAGAAGAACAGAGAATGAGCAGCTGAAGTGAATAATTCACGAACTATCCATAGGCCACAATTTGTTTGTATAAACTATTTGGTAAATACTTACGCATAACTGTCATATTCATAGTATTCAGGAATGGTTTGGGAACAAAGGCCAAGCGTCCTGAATAATTTATTCCCCAGAAATTATTCAGATCACCCATGTGTATTCCCTTGAGCCTCTCACCATGGCACATTACCAAAAGGCACCATGCATTAAGTGGAAATTGGCTGTGCCTCAAGCAGGACGGAGTGCGAGGGCTTGGAGTACAACCTGCAATGTCTGGAGAAAACCTTGTCTCCCTCCAAGCTGAGCTGCAGACATCAAGGCACAGGTGTGCTGTGTGCCAGTCTCCAGTATTTAAAGCTGTTCCATACAACCACGACCTGGTGAAATCAATGATGAAGCATATGTGATAGGACAGAAGTTTAAAATACCAAAAAAACAATGTATCAAGGAAAAAAAACTAACAAAAAATCCCACCAAACAAAATCAAACCAAAACCAAAATAAGCAACAAGAACCAGTCAAAAACTCACAGAAATTTGGAGAAAACACAACTTGCAAAGCAATAAAATTAACCTGCTCTACATTACAAAGAACAGCTAATTATTTTGTTTTATTCCATTCCCCTATTTCCCCCCAGAAAAAGTTGGCTATTTTCTGAGAGCTGAGGTTCATTTATTTGTTTCTGTTCATATTAACATTTGAGACCTTATCTTCACCACTTTCTGTGAGGAGTAGAGATGCAATCCAACCACCTATAAATGGTTAGAGAAAAATAGCAATCAAATTTTGAGATCTCAGGCACTGAAAAACAAGATTACTTTGTTGGATTTTGCTTGAACATTGTGAAATGTTCCTCTCGTTTTCATAGTTGGAGGGTTCTTACTGCTGTAATTTATTCACCATACCCCAGTCAAGTATGTGCATAGAAACACAAAGAGAAATTGTCTTTTTCTTCAAGTTTAATATTATAGCAATAAATTTCTTTCAGTTTTCACTGACCAAAGACAGTTTCAGTAAGTGCCTTCTTGATTGCAGCTGCTAGCAGAAGAGATATTTCCTCTTCATTAGAACCAGGGCAGTTTTATCATTAATTTAAATGTATTGATTTTATTTTTGGTACAACAGATGCCTAATTTCAGTCAGCTTTTTCAGATTTTGAATGCCCACAAGGAAATGATAATAAAGTTTCCTCTTGCTGATGGTTTCTTTAGGGAGTATTTCCTTTCTGCCTATTACAATAAAGGGTTATTTTTCTTCCTCACTGAAATTTTCCTGAGTAAAAGGCCATCCTTGGCTACAAGGAAAAAAAAAATTCACAAGAAACATTTCCTCACAATGTCTATTGAAATGCACCTTGCACCCTCACAAAAGGGGAGCTTCTGAACCATGATGAATAGGCTTTGATTTTACAGATCTAAGTGACATTTGAGCCATAGTCATTCCTAACTTGCTTGTTTTTCATTGGGGTTGTAACTGTCCAGGTTCCCATAAAACAGCCAAATTGCAGCCAGAAAAGGTTTTCATAAGTGGAGTCACTAGGATATTTGAATTTCAGAGAAAAAATGAGAAAATTAACAAGGAGTTTGGGATGTATTCAAGGCCTGATTGGGTGGGGCATGGTCTAGTGGAAGATGACCCTGTCCGTTTGAACAAGATGAGGTTTAAAGCTCCTTCTAGAGACAAACCTGTTCTGTAGGTCTACAATTTTAGTCAAACTGTACATTTAATGTATAATTTGGTTTGGTTTAGTTAGCCAAAGCATTCACTATTTGTCTTCATTCTGTATGTTTGGGGATTGGTTGGGGATTTGGGTTTTTAGGACTTTCTTGTTTTATGGTTGCATAGGGTTTTTTGCATGTCTCCCTGCTTGTTTGCTTTGCAAAGTGATAATATTTCAACATAAATCATTATTTTGAAACAGAACAATGCATTTCAGCACTTTAAGGTAAAAAAATGTGGATCGTCGTGGTTCAGGGAAACCCTTCTGTCTCTTTCAGGAGAGCTTGAAGTAACTAGCTGATGTTTGCCATAATCACAAATTAAACTGTTTGCCTGAAAATGTCTTCCTGATTGTTTTAAGGCTGAATTTCTTTGTAAATCCATCTAGTTTAAGGTGTTGACCTATGTTCAAAGAAAATAAGGAAATCGTGGAGTTTAGGGGAAAAAAAAAAAAACAGAGACACTGATGGGTAGGACGGGAAGTGAAACACATTGAAGACAGTCCTTGATCAACAAAATGATAAATAGAAGGTAGGTCAGGGAGAAGCGCCCTGGAACCACTAATTTGCAAAAGTATCCTATATCATTAAGCATCCGCTTTTCTGAGCAGGCAAAAATTAAAATTGTGACTAGTTTTAGGGACATAACTCTACATCAGTAAAACTCCATCTTGCTGACCACAGCCATATGCAGCTATTGCTGAACTCAACATTTTGAAAACAGTGGAAGGCTGATTTACCTGTCAGAAAGTGTTAAAACTCTTGCCAGAGTCAAAATTAGAAGTTAAAATGCCCTATTTTACTCTACCTTCTGCAGAAGTGCTGTACCTTTAATTTTCATAATCTCTGCAGCTTTAAATTCAACATTTATTTTTAACACATATATTTTAATGAAACATGAAATATAAAATGGAACTCCAGTCTGCCTCCTATGAGCATGGAGAGAAATCCTAATTACCTGTTTCAAAAGTGTGAAGCTCTTTCTAATTTTCCAGCAGCCAGGTTCCTTAGACAGCACTCAGTATTATAACTATTTATGCCAATTGTGCTATTTCATGCATAAAATTACCGCATTATTGTTGGAATAGATGCTGGAGAGATATCTAAGCAGGGTGTAATCACTTCACTTTCTATCAAATTGTGCTTCTGAAAGGTATCATAAATTTTATTAGAAGGCGAGAGGCTAATGGAAGCCAATCAGTGTTAATGCTGATAAAATTGCTTGTATTTTACATTATAAAACAGGGAGATATTTTTATCGTAAGGTTCCTTTTTGTTTTATTAAGAGCATATCATGGAAACCTAGGGCACAAATAGTGCAACAGAGGGCTGTCAGTAACGCTCTCCTGTTTCTGTTCCTGGCTTAGCTTACAAAAAAGTTTGTGTCTCGAGATGCTTTCAGATCTTTGATGGTGTAAAGGGAGTGCAAAATAGGTTCACTCAGGTCTGCTGACTTGCACAAGTCTTTACAATGATGAGGTGCATCTCTGATGAAAATATTTATGTCCCAAATGTTATTTGGTGTTTTTATTGTTCAAGCTAATTGTTTTTCTATTAGGCTGCCTATAGAATCTGGAGAGGGATAGTTTTTATGACTCCCCAGCTTATTTTTAAAGCTCCACAGTAGAAGAATTAGAGTGGATTTTGATATGGGAAGGATGAGAATCCAGAAATGGGGATGGAGAAAAGGAGCTTTACTCATCAAGAAGTAATTGAATGCGATTTAAAGAAATTGGTCTACTTTGATGGTAAATTAAAAGTTCTCTTTTTTTCTACCTGTTAATAAAATTTTGTACTTAATAGAGTCACATTCGTGCAGTCATTTGCAAAACAGCTGGTTCAAATTAGTTTCCTTTTTCTTTTTTTCAGCTGCATCAGGTAAGTGTGGTTGTTTCTGACCTATAGTTAGAGAAACTGAGACACCAAAAGGTGATGAGCCAAGATGCCAAAGAGGGAGTTTTTGGTAGATCTCATACTGGAAATGAGGTAGTGATCCACAGGTAGCAGCATTTTGCAAATGCATTGGGTATTTACAAACTATGTGTGGTTTCTCATGCTCTGGCACTGCAGGGACAGCACCTTTCCAGGCTCTGAAAATCCCAGTTCAAACACCTGCATTGCCTGACAAGAATGCTTATCTTCATCTGTAACATATACCTTCTCCCTGCACATAAAGCAAATATTTACACCGCCACTTTTCAGGACATTATTTGTAGCATTATTAATGTTATTAGCACTATTTGCACTGCAGCCATGAAGGCCCCTCCAAGACAGGATGTTTTGTGTCACACTGTACAAACACAAGGCAAAGGATAGTCTCATTCTCGGCACCGTTGGATTAACAATCCAAATATCTGAGGCAAACAGCGGCTGGGAGAAACCACCCTGGGTACCCTGAGCAGGCAGGTTTTCCTGTGTTTAAGAAGGCAGATGACAGGTACCTGATCTAGGATCAGTTCACAACTTTGCCACCGATTTTCTGTGTATTACATTACTTAATCATGCCACAATTCCTCGGATTTCCACAGGACTAATGTCACCAATTTATTCCAAGTCTCCTTCAGGTCTAAAATTGCTGGTGCCTAGACCCAACTGCAGCTAATGAAAAAGAGTCTTTGACAGGATTTGGCCCATTACTGAATTCATATTCCTGCCTCAGGTAGTCATGCATATTCCTGTCAAAGCCCACATAGTGTAACACTTGGTGTTAATGGAGTCAGAGTAAGGATGGATTTGTTCTCATCCAACTACATGTTTTAATTCAAAAACCACATTACTGTTCTGGTGATAGATTAGATATGAGCAAAACATGCTTATTTCTTTTAATTCCAATTATGTTTTAAATTTCTGTTTCTGGTTGGCTGTTATTTATTTTCAGGGCTTTTTATTATTATTTTATTATTACACTGCCTTAGTGTAACTTTTTCTTTTCTAATTTAATCCTCCATTTTTAAATACAATTTTCTTCTTCACCCACCAATAGCTGCATGACTGATTTTACTCAATGAAATTTATAACAATGACAGAACAAAAGAGAATTTAGTCTGAATCCAAACTAAAGTCATGTTAACAATATATTCAATTTTATAGCCTCAATTTCAATGGGGAGCCCAAGTCTTTCTGAAGTCAACAGTCTATTCTCATATCCCAAAACCTGAGTATGCTTTTGTATAACTGGAATTAGTATAACAGTTGTTAGCTTATCTGACTTGGCCCCATGAAATCTGACTTTAAAATACTTGTCTCAGGCAGGCCACAGTGAAGAAAAGAGAATTATTATCACACTTCTAGGGGAAAAAAAAAAAAAAAAAAAAAGTTAAAATACAAAATGAAGTTCAGGCTGGAAGTATTTCTCATAGCTAGGTAGGAAGTACTGCTAGAATATAGAGATAATTTCAAATACTCTTATCACATTCTTGGGCAGTGCATATCTTTTGTCAAGATGCTACATTTGTGGAGTGGATTTTGGCTTTTAATAGGACCTATCACAAGACCCTAGGCTGACAAAACTCTGCTTTTCTGCTGTGTGACCAAAACACTTTCTCATGTTATCACTGCATTTTTAACCCACTATCTCAGCTTCTGATACTTTCCACATGTGTGGTCAAAGTTTCTTCCACATTCTTGACCATGCTGAGCAGTCTAACACATCACCACCTCCTTTTCTCTCTGTGGCTTTCCATTCTGGAAGGCCCCTTGCAGAAAGCCCAGCTGCTGACAATTTATGTGAAACTGGTTCCACTGCCTAAGGCAGTGCCCTAGTGGGCACAGTAACTGCAGTGGGATGTTACGAAGATAGATATTCTCCCAAGTGAAGTGAGATTTTAGATGGAGCCATTTCTCCTGCTGAAGATGCTGCCCTTGTGCACACAGCTGAAATGCCAAGCTGAGAGAGTGGACAGAGCGTTTGCACAGCCCTACATCTGGCTGTCCTTGTAGAGAGTTCTGCAGTCACTCGTTAAAAAGCACCAAAGACAACTGAGACACCAAGTTTCTTTCATGTGCCAGATCATGCTCTGTTGGTCCAGGAGGAAGAGGTTGCTTTTTGAAAGGACAAGGAGTACATCTCTGCACTTGCATATTCTATCACCTGACAATGCCTCCTATAATCACAGAATAACCTGAGTTGGAGGGGACCCACAAGGATCACCAAATCCAACTCCTGGTCCTGTACAGAGTACTCACAATAGTAGTATAAGTAGACTACAAGTAGTCTTGTACCCTGTACAAGACTCACAACATGTGCTGAAGAGCATTGTCCAAACTTTTCCTGAACTCTGTCAAGCCTGAGACTGTGCTCATGGCCCTGTACAGGGCCTGGCCACCCTCCTTTGTTTTTTCATTTAATGAGGTTTTGGTGTTGTTTCTCCTTGTGCATGTTAATAACCAAATCCTTTTTACAGGAATTTATTTTGTTACAACAAAATCCAATGAAACACAGACTAAGATGGAAAAGCCATAAACAACTTATGTGCCTGTATATAGACAGTAACTGAAGACACATACAGCTGAGAAAAGAGTGTGCAGTGATGTTCAACCACTGTTGATGATTAAAATGCATATTTTGAACAACTTAGGCTCTGAATCTGTTTCTGTGATTTGGGAACACCTGGCACAGAAGTAGCCACAATGATTCGTAGTCAGAACACAGGTTACCCCATATACAGATCTAAGTTTGGGCTTTATTCATAGCTTAGGAATACTAAAGTTCCACCTTTCCTTGGAAGTTACAAGACTTTTGTGTTTCAGGAACAAAAGTAAAAGTAAATCTGGTCAGGTTTTGTGTCATTTTAGTGCTCCAGGATTATCCAAATTTCATTCAATCTCCATATGAATAACACCACCCTTATGATAATGGCTTTCAAATACAAGCATCAAATAATTATGCTGACAAAGCACTATAGTCCAAACATTTCTCAGACTGATGATGGAAAACATGAATTATCAGACACAAATATTCTTTATTTTCATCTGCATTTTGTTAACATTGCTGTTCTGCAATCTCCCTGAGATGCATCTCAGCAGAAGTACTCAGTTGATTTACAACCTTGTAATTCATTCGTCATCATTTATTTTCCTTTGTATAAAACAAGATGTAACTGCACAAATGCCGGAATCCGAAAGTGCTGGATTAAGAGGATTCTGGCATGTCAATGTCCTTTTACAAAGGAGTAACAAAGGGAGCTTATGTAAGGCAATACAAAAATATTCTGGCTAAGCATGTGAAAGAGTTTGAAATAATATTCTTTTTCTCTAATAGGGAAAGAGGGTTTGCCACATTCTGTACTTGAGTAGTCCATTTCTCCTTATGCCTTTTCCCTTCAGATCTTGAAGAACACAAAGTATTGGCAAATTGGAAATATATATCCAAAAATATGAAGACAGATGATAAGACTCTTAATACATGCTGGACTATGCAAAGAATTAATTTTTAAAATTTTCCTTCTTTTTGTTGTATGTATGCATCAGTCCTCTGTGATGCATGAATAAATCTACATCACAGCACCAGATTAGCATTATGACAACCACATGAAATACAGAACTTTCCCAAATTTGAGGAAGTTGGTCAGGTTTAATGAATGTCATCATTCAAGCAATAAATATTGCCTCTGATTTCTGTGCTAACTTACGATCACCTGGTAAGGAGCGTAGATAACAAAAATGCTCAAGTTGTTTTAGTGACAACATGATATGTCCAATATGCAAAATCAGAATTCTTCTGTATAATGCCATAGAGACTGAGTAGAATAGATTGATTTTATTTTCTCTTCAAAAAAGTTCAGCTTGGTCGGTATAACAAACCTAGGGTTACAGGCTTTGCACAGGAGAAGACAGTTTTGTGTTGGAGACATCAGGATTCTGGATAAAAAGATTCCAGTTCAGTATTCAGTCAGACTTCCTTAGGCAGGCTGTTTGTTTTCAAACTCACATTTATTATGTAGGGATAATATTTTCTTTTTCCATTCATCTGGCTTGTTTATACTATAAGCTCTTTGCAGTATTATTTATCTCCAATGATGTATAAGTTCAGCCTGTGCAGAATGGACCTATATATTTTAATAAATCAATACAAAGATCTAAGCGAGAAACAGCTTTTTGCCCTAAAGCCATTTTCAACGTTTTTAACAGGAAAATACAAGCTGTCTTGAAGTTTGTTATTGTTGTTTTTGTTGCTTTTTGGTGGAGAAAAATACAAACCACAACATATGAGAAGCTTACATATAATAAATTACTACTAACCCTGCAGTTAGCTGGTACGTGGGAAATGGAAATTCAGGATATTCAGGATCTAGACTTGAACCAGGCAAAATGGGTACTTGAACCAGAACTGTCAACATTAGAGTTGTATGTGCATTTTTATAACTCTGTTACACATGGTTGTATTGTGTTGCCATTGGGAATAGAACTCTTGATCTGACTGGAAAAGAGAAAGAATTGGAGAAAAAGCTACTGTGAGCAGTGAAAGATTTGTTTTTGACACTTTCTACTCCTTATTACAAAAAGTTTCAGCTTCAAGTTTTACATAGCTATGCATGTTTGGAAAAAAAATTAATAAGCCTGTCAATGTTTGGGGTTTTTTATCCCTTTTGTTGTCTTTAAATGCTTAATTTTCAAAACATTTTTAGTACTTTTCCAAGTTTCTTGTAAAAATTTGTTGCAGATGTTCTCCTTCATAATATTTATATATACTAAAATTTAAATGCAAAACTCAGATTGTTTTCTATTATTTATGTTGGAAAGTAATGTGGCAATGACTATCTATGACTGAAAAAAGTATGTTTTTCTCTCACTCACTCTCTTGTTTAATAAAGCTGCCTGATAATATTTATTTTAAAATCATTACTGCAGAGCAACATCCTAAAAACACCACATCTCAAAACTAGACTTGTAAACCAATGACAGCAAGTGAATGTAAGTAGGGAATAACATCTCTCTACTTTAACAATAAGAGAATATAATAAATATCACATTTAGCGTACAAATAGCTCAATTTGCTGACTGTATATGCATATATACAAAGAATTTTCCCAGTAATAGACAGATTTCACCAGATCATTTTCCCATATAAATGACAGAATGGAGTTTTCCATTTTAGACTTAACATACACATAAAAAAGCACTACATTTGCTCACACTAAGAGAATATTCATTAAAAAAATATGAAAGAAAAGAATTCTTAGCAAAACTAATCTTACCATATATACTTAGCTGTCTAAGTTTCATTTGAACATTAATATTGTTTTCAGATACAGTGTACTATTATGTATATTTTCTGGCCCAACATTGCAATGAATTGCTGTATTAATTATACTGTCTGGTCTATTTGTCAAGGTAAAAACCAATTCAAGTAAAATGCTTATACATCTAGGGAAAAAAAACTAAACCAACAAACAGAAAAAAAAAAAAAACAGAGAAAAAAGAATGCTTTCCTCTCTTTTTTTTTGTTTTGTTTGGTTTTTGTTTTGTTTTGTTTTCATTTTTTTTTTAATCTGTTCTCTGAAATGCACAGGATTCAACTCTCATTACAGAAGGAACAGCAAACATTTAAGACCTCTGAAGAGGAAGCAGAGGAAACATTTTCCTTTCTAGTTCCAACATAAAAGAATGGAGTCACAGGTCAACCTGATCACTTTTAAAATTTCCAGAATCAATGAACAAAGACAGACATTTCAGAAATCATTTAACTCATCCTAAAATCAAAACCTGACACATTCCTCTTTTTTTGGCAGCCCACATGGTCTCATAGCATAGAGATTGGAGGCCCAGAATAACACAAAATCCAAATCAGAACTGGTGTCTTTATTTAGAGGCAAACCAGGATCCATGCACGGTATCTCCACGGTGCTCAGCCCTGTCTTCATAGCTCTTGAGATGTTCAGAGAAACGTTCATTGCTTTCCAGGTGCTCATGGCGGTAGCAGTGCTGTAGCTTCTCAAACTCCCGACAGAACACTCCTCAATTTAACTCAAAATAGGTGTTGAATGGGGGAGACCATTATTTTTGGCCCGTGAAGATGTGTCCTGAATGCAGATATGTTGTAAAAATTCTATCCAACACCTTCCTTAGGAAGGGTCAAGGACTTGTGCAAAGCTTTCTGCATAAGGTTAAGTACAATTGCTCTGGGAATTAGACAAGTATGCAATTGAAGAATGTTACCAATACTGTCACAGGATGTCACTAGCATTATTAGGATGTTAACAACTGGCAGTGCTCATTTAGAAACATTCGATATCATAATAGAACTCAACACGAACACACAGAACATCTGTACATTCAAGGGCTTTCCTGGAAAAAAAAAAATGGAAATCCTGAAGGGTATAAGGATTTTAACATTAAAGAAAAAAAGTTGCTACTTTGATCAATACCCTCAGGATTTGCAAAATGGCAGCAAGTGAGGAATGTGCCAAATAATTTTTGGCTTTGGCCCTAACTTGTAAGTCTGTCAAGGACTTCTCTTGCCAATTGGTGGAAAATGGATTACTGTCATTTTTCAAGGGACTGCACATCATTTTCCATTGATTGGCATGCCAAATCCTTCACAAAGTAATGAGTCAGGCATGATGCAAATCATCGTTGCACTGTCACTTTGATTGCATAGCCCTCTATCAATGTGATTAAACTGCCATGGCATCCAAAAGGTAACGTATGACTCTGCTTGGCTTCCACGGTGGAAAAGAAAATTTTAGTGCTAGGCAGAGGAAAAAAGAGACAAACAAAATGGTGAGTGACATCAGTCAGTACCTGTTGCCACGCTTGTGAGTAATTTTTTTTTTAGCTGAAATGGTAAAATACTGACCATGACTCATGATAAAATGAGATTAACATGGAAAATTTGCCATCACTATCATACCTGTTCTCTCCTCTCAGCCTTTTTAATGTACATGTCACAGCCCTTTTAATGTACTTACCAAAACTGCATCTGGAGATAAGATGTAGATTTGCTTCTTTATTAACCATTCATAATAAAAAGATACCTGTTGCTCACAAGACTATAGACATGGATAATATTATATTTTCAAGTGTCTTGTACTTCATTTTCACTGCAAACACCCTAATGAAACACCCAAAAATTGTGAAATGCTGAACACTTGTAAACACCAGGAAACTTTTAGTGTCAAACAATGAAGATCTCATCCTCAAATTATTTTTGATACACTGAACTTATCTTTTTGCTTTAGGATTGAAGGATTAAGGCATCTTCTAGTTGCAACCATGCTTGCTTAAGATGCATGTTCATCTTCCCTCTGTGTGCTCTCTCTTTTCAGAAAGGTTTAAGAAACTCTGCTTTCTTACCTGTGCTGAAGAAATTAATATTTTCTTGTTCCTTTTTAGACCAACTGTTTTCATTAAAGTTTTCAAACTCCTGATCAGATTTGATAATATGACTAATGGGCTCCAAAATTGGGAAAAGTGGGTCTGACAGCTACAGGTACACATCTGAGGACAAGCAGATATAACTGTGGCCATATAGTCAGCACTATTTCTTAGATAGGCTAGAAAGAGAAATAAAACTATGTTAGATCAGTCTGACAAAGAAGTAGTACTTTTAATATTTATTTTTTACAGCCAAGAAAGATATTCTGTGATTATTTATTATTGTGGAGGAGCTAAAAAGTAGATTTAAGTGTCTGCCTATGGGCTAAACCCGTCACAAAACTTTCTCACAGAGCTGAAAAGCAGGTTAGTATTCATTTCTCACATATCCTGCATCTTTGAGCTATCCCTAAGTGGCCTTCCTGCTACAATGCTTCCTCAGTAAAAAGCAAGTAAAATAACTTCTTCATCAATTTGTACTAAGGGATTTCTACTATTTTCAGGCAATTATTCATTCTGTTTGTGGTAGTTGAGGGGCTCTTCGCTTCGATTTTACTAAATGATTTGGAGATTCATCTTCATGTTAAGATCACTAGAAAACTGAGAATAAGGTTAAGATCAAAAATTTCTTATAGAAATTTTGGACTATTTCTCCAATAGAATCAAGCCTCTGTATTGCCCTCCTTCTAGACAGAGGAAGGATTTTGTTTAATTTCACATTATTTTATTTTATTTTATTTTATTTTATTTTATTTTATTTTATTTTATTTTATTTTATTTTATTTTATTTTTATTTTATTTTAT